>JAXDDX010000039.1:2955000-3075000 GCA_034670405.1 Hoplostethus atlanticus | reverse complement strand
TCAACGTGACGACACCTCGTCTACTTTTAGACAGTTATACAACTGTTATTAACGGAGTTAAAGTGTTTAAGGGACTATTTTAGGGTTAGGGCTTGGGGTTAGGGTTCAGGGTTTAGGGTTTGGGTTAGGGTTCAGGGTTTTGGGTTTGGGTTCAGGTTTTGTCGATGAAGCTGCTTTCCTCTTGTTCTGTCGGTCTCTTTCTTCAGGAACCTCTCGAGGTGATCGCCTTTTTGCTAGATTTCTTTTCTTTCCCTCAGTTTCTCTCTCCTCCCCCCCACGGACTTTTACAGCATGTTCAACGTTTTTGACATGGTAGACATCTAAAACACATTGATCATTCACTCCCCCTGCAGGGTAACTCTCTCCCTCTCTCCAAGTCAGTAGAATTTAGCTGTGCAGTAAATTGAAATGTGCCTTTCCTTCTCTTTCCTTCTCCAACTCAGTTTAAGGCCTTAAGAAGTCATAAAATGTCTTGAATGCCGTTATTAGAGGGTTTAATGTTTTTCCATCATGCTCTTGGAATAACACAGAACAGGGTTAGTATTACAGTATTACAGTATTACAGTATTTCTTATACCGCCCATTTATAGTTCCAACTGCCGTCAACTGTGCTGGTTTTTCAGGTCTTACATTTGGCTTTCTGCAGATTCCTTGCATGGAGTGATGATGTTTTGATCATGGCTGACACATTGAACCCCCTGTCTCCTCCCCCCCCCCCCCAGGGTAACTCCATCCCGGGCGTGCTGAAGTTTCACGGGGTGATCACCACCTTCGAGATGATCATGGCCGACTGTCCGGAGCTGAAGAAGCTGCACTGGCGCTGCGTGGTGATCGACGAGGCCCACCGCCTCAAGAACAGGAACTGCAAACTGTTGGAGGGGCTCAAGCTCATGAACCTGGTCAGTGTGTGTGTGTGTGTAACCGTCCATATCGTATCTAGGTGTGTGTGTGTGTGTGTGTGTGCGCGCGTTCACGTGGCTGAATGAGTATTACATGAAATGTTCAAATATTGAACATATATACGTAATATCTAGACTTGTTGAGATGATCCCCTCATTCGTCAGGTGTGTGTGTGTGTGTGTGTGTGTGTGATGCATTCAGGTGACCGCCCTAATACCTCATATGCTTCTGTGTGTGGTCGGGGAGAACATATGTTATGTGAGACATTGTGACCATAAGGATATTTTTAGCGTGATATAATTTGGACTTGGCCACCACAGTTAGAAAATCCCAGAGTTACTTCCTGGTCTTTGAATGCACCGCGGACCAACCTAGAGCTGCTCATGCTGGTGTGACTTCTACCGTCCTGCCTGGTGGAAGAGACACACTGCAGGACTCTGGAGGCACTGTGCATGTGTGTGTAACGCCTAACGCACAAACCAACACTGAACACACCCCAACGTTTTACTCAGCCTCCTAGCAGAAGTCAGGTGGTGTCTCGGTGGCGTTTGAAGGGACCGCTGACCGGAACAACCTTTTGAAAGTTGTGACGAGCAGCAGGGTTGTAAGATGTTTCGTGGGTTTACGATCAAGTTCTGTACGTTCTCACAGGAACACAAGGTTCTGCTGACGGGAACGCCCCTGCAGAACTCGGTGGAGGAGCTGTTCAGTTTGTTGAACTTCCTGGAGCCGCTGCAGTTCCCCTCTGAGACCACCTTCCTGGAGGAGTTCGGAGACCTCAAGACCGAGGAACAGGTCGGCGCTGTTCTGTTGTTTGGCAGAGATGCACGCCTGTAGACGCACAACACACACACACACACACACACACACACACACACCTCTCATCCCTGCCTCCTGTCCCCCAGGTGAAGAAGCTACAGGCCATTCTGAAGCCCATGATGTTGAGGAGACTGAAGGACGATGTAGAGAAAAACCTGGCGCCTAAAGAAGAGACCATCATAGAGGTGTGTGTGTGTGTGTGTGTGTGTGTGTGTTCAGTCAGTTCAGGTCTGTCTTGAGGTTGAATTGATCAACTACATTTCTGTCACTGTGAATCTAACTACCATCCAGAAGAAGAACCACCAGCCTGCACTGGAGAGATGATAATATATCAATAATATATCAATAATATCATCTGTTTCTAGTTTCACTGATATTCAGAGGACTGAACCAGAAAATAACCTTTGACCCCTGAAAGGCCTTTGAAGGCCTTCAGGTAGCTCGACGAACTTCAGGCCTTTATTAGAGACAGGATTTATTTATTTTGTACCCAGTATGCCTGAAAGTGATGGTATATTGATTTACTGTTGTTCTGTAGAGAATCGTGCTGCTCAAATTTAAACATTTAATTTAAAAAAACAAAACAATTCCTTTTTAGGTCTGTAGCCTAAAAATATGACCGTATAAGGAACCGTCTGGTATCAGATGCTGCTACTATTTCTACTAATACTAATAATGTAATAATAATAAGCAAATCCATTACCTACTTGATCAAACCACATGATTGATTATTGGTCACATATCGGTAGACTACAGATCATACTGGTCATCAGTCCTGCAGCATCAAAACACAATGACAGACAGACAGACAGGATCAATACTGTCTCCTGGGTGATACATTAGGTTCTATATGTTTGAGAGCCGTCTTTACCGGGCGCCGCCTCCCGCTGGGTTTCCTCCTGCAGGTGGAGCTGACCAACATCCAGAAGAAGTACTACCGCGCCATCCTGGAGAAGAACTTCTCCTTCCTGTCCAAAGGAGCCAACCAGCACAACATGCCCAACCTCATCAACACCATGATGGAGCTCCGCAAGTGCTGCAACCACCCCTACCTTATCACAGGTCTGAACGCACACAGGCTGGATTGAGTTATTGATTAGTCTATTAATTGGTTCTTCTCCAGCCCTGATTGACGTTTCCATTCATCTCATTCATTTTCTCTCCCCCCTTGGTTTTCTTCTCCCCCACCCAGGGGCGGAGGAGAAGATCCTGGACGGGTTCAGGAAGAGCCACAGTCCGGAGGCGTGGGACTTCCAGCTGCAGGCCATGATCCAGGCGGCCGGGAAGCTGGTGCTGATCGACAAGCTGCTGCCCAAACTGCTGGCTGGGGGACACAAAGTCCTGGTCTTCTCCCAGATGGTCCGCTGTCTGGACATACTGGAGGACTACCTCATCCAGAGACGGTGAGGGGGAGGAAGGTGGGGGAGGAAGGGAAGGAAAGAAGGAAGGGGGACAGGCAGAGGGAGGGAAGGAAGCAAATAACGATTAAAGGAAAGAAGGTGAAGGAAGGAGGCAAGGAAGAAGGAAAGAGTGAGGGAAGGGAAGGACCGAAGGAAAGGGAAAGATGGAGAGAAGGAAAGAAAGCAGGGGACTAAGGGAAGGAAGTGTAGAAGAAAGAAGGGGACTAAGGGAAGGAAGGGAAGAGGAAAGAAGGGGACTAAGGGACGGAAGGGAAGAGGAAAGAAGGGGACTAAGGGACGGAAGGAATGAAGGAGAGAAGAGACTGAAGGAGGGAAGGAGGGAATGAAGGGGAGAAAATGAAGGAAGCAAATAAAGTAAAGGAAGAAGGGAGGGAATGAAGGGGAGAAAATGAAGAAAGCAAATAAAGTAAAGGAAGAAGGGAGGGAAGGAAGAAAAATAGGGGTGATGGAAGGAATAGAAAGAGAGGAGGAGGGAGGGACGATTCATTGAGAGGAGACAAAGAGACACTGACTTTTCCATGAAATTGAATGGAAAAGTCCTTCGGGCTTCTGATGTAATGGATGAAATCATTGATCACTTGATGTTTACGGGTCTAAATATTACGTGTGTTTCTTCCAACCCAACAGATGTAACAGTGTCATCTCTTAGTGTCCCTTCAATAGGCAGTAAAGCTGTTAGGGAGGAGGGGGAGGAGGGGGAGACAAATGTTTTTTTAATATGTTGCTTTGTTTTCAGTTTGAGCCGTTTGAATTTCTGGAATATCCGGGAGTTTTGAGAGGACATGGAAAGTCAGGGGGTTTGAAAGGGAATTTTACAAACGGTTCCCTATGAAGGAGTTTATTGTGTTAGCTGGTTTTCAGCTGGTTTCCTCCACAGCCCACCTGGAGTATAGACCAGCTGTTCGCCCGTTTGGATCGGGTCATGGAAGTGGTCTGACTTGGGATGGAAAGTCTTGGAAAGGTCCTTGAATGTTACATGGGGGCCGCGGTGGGAACCCCCGTATTCAAACCCCTCTGTTCCCTCCAGCTACACGTACGAGCGCATCGACGGGCGCGTGCGGGGGAACCTGCGGCAGGCGGCCATCGACCGGTTCTGCAAGCCGGATTCGGACCGCTTCGTCTTCCTGCTGTGCACCAGAGCCGGAGGGCTGGGCATCAACCTGACGGCCGCCGACACCTGCATCATCTTCGACTCGGACTGGAACCCACAGAACGACCTGCAGGTAGACACATGAGAGGAGGGGGGTGGGGGGGGGGTCACGGGTCACGCTGTTGTTATTGATTACTGATCGGGGCTGCAGTGATCGCCGTCATCACACCAAGCCATAGAAACTGATGGTATTGCTATCTGTATTTTATATTTGACCATTTTCATTCCACAAAATTAAAGTTTTCAGTGTTTTCAGTGTTTCCCCAGACTTATTATTGTTCTTGTCAGGGTGGAAAAGCCTCTGAATCAGCATTTAGAGCAGGGCTACTCAACTTTACATAGCTCAAGGGCCACACAGCAAGATACAGCTGTGTCAAAGGGCCGCAACGCACATTTTTTGGTCATATAAAACTATTTTGTAGTGTTATTTCAAGCCACATGGATATAAAATGATTAAATGACAATAAGGCTTTATTCATTAAATGTAAAAGTGTTAGATTGCTGTTGCAATAAATCACAAGAATGTTTAATAAAATAAATATAGGCATATTAAATTGAAATCAGGTCTGAGTATATCAAATTATTCCCAGATGATATGTAATTCCAAGTCAATGTGATAGCTATCATGGTGACGTGAACGTTTGCCCGTTTTGGTCCTGCTATTGTTCTCTGGCAAAGAAGGCACATTGGTTTGTTATTTACCTCAACAAAAGTGAATTCTTCCTCCCATGCTTTTTGAAATACCCTGTGTTCATCAGAAATGTTACGTTTTGCCGGTTTTGCCATGACTTGAGAGTAGGCCAGGCTAGACTTCCTGCACAGTTGGGGCTTTCACATGATCCATGCAAAGCGTCGGCGTCAACACCAGGTTGAGCGCGACCCCTTCACATGATCAGCGCCAGGAGAATTACATTACATTCATTACTTTCACACTGTCGAGTTTTTAAAATGACAGCATCCAGGAAAGAATAGAGTGGAGTTCAATTTCGGACTACAGCCCGCATCAGCCGTAGCTAACCACACCGCCAATGATCATACTAGCACAGCCACAGAAGTGAATATAGACTGGCTGCATATACGAACCTGTACTAAGCTGTCAACCAGCCTGGTAGTCCCGTCTGTAAACCGATATTATTCCATGCCAGACTTTTTAGTCAGATCGTGGTTTGATTTAAGCGTCATGTTGTATAACTCGGGATGCTCCGACACACATAAAACAAGTTTCTCCTCCATTGTTTTTTTTTTATTTTGCGGTTATGATATCAAACTGTGCTGTGATTGGTTGCGAGTCGCAGAGATCAGCGTCGCGAATGTCAAAGTTGATTATAGTGACTTGAGCGCAGCGCCAGGGACTCTCCCAGCGTCTGGCCAGGTGCACAACGCCGAGGGCGGCAGCGACACGTAGAATCGACGGCAACGCTTGCCAAATAGGAAATCAATGGCAGTGCCAGCGCCGAGCGTTTTTGTCACTGATCATGTTGTTGGTTTATCTTCTTTGTTGATCCCACGATTGCTAAATAAGCACAGTAAACACGTTCGCCATCTTGTGGTCATTAAGAATTTAGTTTAGAAATGAGAATATTATATTTTTATTGGTAGTTGCTATGACAATAAAAATTCAACCAAGGGCCGCAATAATATTAACCTCGAGCCACGTGTTGAGTAGCGCGGATTTAGACTATAGGACATAAGGTCATAGGACACTAAGACATAAGGACATAGGACACTAGGACATAAGGACATAGGACACTAGGACATAAGGACATAGGACACTAAAACCCTCAATACCAATAATCATCATGAAACTTTGATGTATTTGTGGAATCTGAAAACGTCACATTAGTCAATTCAGGTTCGGGGCTTCCCCAAGACAACCAGTGTAGTATTGATCAATTCTACAATAAATATGTAATAACAACCTGCATCATATCAGAGGTGACGACTGACCCATATCTGATGACATACTGTACCTGTAACTCTAGTTTCTGTTATTGTACTCAAAAAGGGACATTTGAACAGAAATAGTGTGTCTAAAGTTACACTATATGGCCCAAAGTCAGTGGACCCCCTACTAGTTATTGAGTTCAGGTGTTCCTCAGGGTTTGGGCTTGGCCCCTTAGTTCCAGTGAAGGTAATCTTAATGCTACAGGATACCAAGACATTTTAGACAATTGGGCGCTTCCAACTTTGTGGCAACAGTTTGGGGAAGGCCCTTTAGTCCAGCATGACTGAGCCCCTGTGCACAAAGAGAGGTCCATAAAGACATGGTTAGACCAGTTTGGTGTGGAGGAACTGGATCGGCCTGCACAGAGCCCTGACCTCAACCCCACTGAACCTTTGGGAGGAACCAGAACACCGATGGCAAGCCAGGCCTTCTCTCCAACATCACTACCTGACCTCACTAATGCTCTTTTGGCTGAATGGGCACAAATTCCCACAGACACTCCAACAGCTTGTGGAAAGCCTTCCAGAAGAGTGGGGGGGTCCAACTCCATATTAATGCCCATGGTTTTAGAATGGGATGTCTAGCAAGCTCATATAGGTGTGATGGTCAGGTGTCCACTGACGTTTGGCCAGATAGTGTATGTTATGCCAGAAGCCCCAGATAGCGCTGTAACTGTTCACCCTTCCTGTGAGGACGCTGTGAGTACTGTCCAGCTGGCTGCTTCTTCTTTAAGCATCATTTGTATTTCTAATCTGTGTTTTAATGGGAGATGTTCTCCTGAATGCACGTGTAAAAGCCTCAATACGCTCAAACTACGATGCTGCTGCAGTGCGTGATAGTGTTGTTGTGTTTCTTTGTCCCGCCCCAGGCCCAGGCACGCTGCCACCGGATTGGCCAGAGCAAAGCGGTGAAAGTCTACAGGCTGATCACCAGGAACTCGTACGAGAGGGAGATGTTTGACAAGGCCAGTCTAAAGCTGGGATTGGACAAGGCCGTCCTCCAGGACATCAACCGCAAGGGAAGCCTCAATGGGGTGGGACACAAGTTATTGATTAGGCTGTTATCAGTTTTACATGGGAGTGATCAGTAGGTGGTTCTGTCTCTTTGTGTTCGTGTGAGTGTTTATGGGTGTGTCGTCACAGTACTGGACACACTGTTTGATTGACAGGTGATCTGTGGGAAGAGCAGTGAGGAACACCACAGTGAGGCTGAGAGACAAAGATGGAGACTTTCTAAAAAGGCTAACGCTGACAGGCTAACCTGTGTCGTCGTGTGCTTTCTGCTGCAGGTGCAACAGCTCTCGAAGCTAGAAGTGGAGGACCTGTTGAGAAAAGGAGCCTATGGAGCTCTGATGGACGAGGAAGACGAGGGCTCCAAGTTCTGCGAGGAAGACATCGACCAGATACTCCAGAGACGAACTCAGACCATCACCATCCAGACTGAGGGCAAAGGGTCCACATTCGCGAAGGTAAAATAGAAACCCTTAAAATAGAAACACCTTAGCCCTGAACTTTAACTCAGACCATCGCCATCTAGTCTGAGGGCAAAGGGTCCACATTCGCAAAGGTAAAATAGAAACCCTTAAAATAGAAACACCTTAGCCCTGAACTTTAACTCAGACCATCGCCATCCAGACTGAGGGCAAAGGGTCCACATTCGCAAAGGTAAAATAGAAACCCTTAAAATAGAAACACCTTACCCCTGAACTTTAACTCAGACCATCACCATCTAGTCTGAGGGAAAAGGGTCCACATTCACTAAGGTAAAATAGAAACCCTTAAAATAGAAACACCTTAGCCCTGAACTTTAACTCAGACCATCACCATCTAGTCTGAGGGAAAAGGGTCCACATTCACTAAGGTAAAATAGAAACCCTTAAAATAGAAACACCTTAGCCCTGAACTTTAACTCAGACCATCACCATCCAGACTGAGGGCAAAGGGTCCACGTTCACTAAGGTAAAATAGAAACCCTTAAAATAGAAACACCTTAGCCCTAAACTTTAACTCAGACCATCACCATCCAGACTGAGGGCAAAGGGTCCACGTTCACTAAGGTAAAATAGAAACCCTTAAAATAGAAACACCTTAGCCCTGAACTTTAACTCAGACCATCGCCATCTAGTCTGAGGGCAAAGGGTCCACGTTCGCTAAGGGAAAATAGAAACTCTTAAAATAGAAACACCTTAGCCCTGAACTTTAACTCAGACCATCGCCATCTAGTCTGAGGGCAAAGGGTCCACATTCGCGAAGGTAAAATAGAAACCCTTAAAATAGAAACACCTTAGCCCTGAACTTTAACTCAGACCATCACTATCTAGTCTGAGGGCAAAGGGTCCACGTTCGCTAAGGTAAAATAGAAACCCTTAAAATAGAAACACCTTAGCCCTGAACTTTAACTCAGACCATCGCCGTCTAGTCTGAGGGCAAAGGGTCCACATTCACTAAGGTAAAATAGAAACCCTTAAAATAGAAACACCTTAGCCCTGAACTTTAACTCAGACCATCACCATCTAGTCTGAGGGCAAAGGGTCCACATTCACTATGGTAAAATAGAAACCCTTAAAATAGAAACACCTTAGCCCTGAACTTTAACTCAGACCATCACCATCTAGTCTGAGGGAAAAGGGTCCACGTTTGCTAAGGTAAAATAGAAACCCTTAAAATGGAAACACCTTAGCCCTGAACTTTAACTCAGACCACCACCATCCAGACTGAGGGCAAAGGGTCCGCATTCACTAAGGTAAAATAGAAACCCTTAAAATGGAAACACCTTAGCCCTGAACTTTAACTCAGACCACCACCATCCAGACTGAGGGCAAAGGGTCCACATTCACTAAGGTAAAATAGAAACCCCTAACACATAAAATAAAACACCTCAACACTTGAACATAAAACCCTTAACTTGGACCGTCGCCGTCCTTAACGTTAAATCCTAGTTCAAGTCAGGAGAGACTAGTTGAACGGGAAGCAGTTTATTGGTGATAATAAAATCTGAGAACATTGGCGGTGACTCCGGTTGGGATTGAATGGGTTAGGCCGGTACGGAAATGATGGATAGATACGCCAGGTAGTCTTCCTGATTGAACTTACGCTAAGCTTCATTTAAGGTAAAATATAAACCCCTAACAAGATCAGCAATCGGCAGCTTCAGTCCAGAAAACTGAGATGAAATGATGAAATGATGGGCAGCGTCAGTCGAACCCTCCTTGACACCATTCAGGACGTCTCTCTCTTTCTTCTCCCCCTCGCCAGGCCAGCTTCGTATCGTCTGGTAACAGGACGGACATCTCTCTGGACGACCCGCACTTCTGGCAGAAATGGGCCAAGATCGCCGAGCTGGAGATCGACTCCAAATCTGAGAAGGTAAAGAAAAGATGAACAGGGATGAAGGGATGAAAGCAAAGGAGGTGCAGGGAGAAAGAAGGGGATGGGAAGGAGAAGGAAGGAAAGGAACAAAAGTAAAGGACGAGGGAAGGAGTGAGAGAAAAGGCAGGGGGGATAAAATGTCTGAAAGGAAGCAAAGGAAGGATTGATGGTGGAGAGAGAGAGAGAGAGAGAGAGAAAAACAGATGGTAAAGGAAGAATGGACAGGAAGGAGGGGATGGATGGAGGAAAGGAAGCAAAGAGTAAAGAAGGGCACGAAGGAAAGAAAGTAAAGGAACAAAAGTAGTAGGGGGAAGTAAGTGAGATATAGAAAGGGAGGGAAGAAAGGATGGATGATAGAGGAAGGGAAGAAGGGAATGAGGGTCAGGAAAAGGAGTGAAATGAAAAGAGTTCAAGATGAACTACAAGTCAGACAAGGTAAGAAGGAGGGACTCGGGTAGGGAGCAGAGGAGAGGGGTGGAGGTGGAGAGAGGGAGGACTGGAAATAAACACCAAGTCATAAAGGTAAAGAAGGATGGAGAGAGGGGAAGGGGGGGTGTGGATGAAGGGAGAGAAACCGAGACAGGAAGGAAGGGATGGCTAAGACTGCTAAATTGGAGATCGACTCCCAAGTCAGAGAAAGAAAGATGGATGGAGAGAGAGCTGGAGGAGGAGGAGGAAAACAACGGAGGGGAAATGGGGAGCGACAGGGAAACGGATGAAGACGCACCGAGAGGAAGCTGAACTAAAAACTCAAGGAAGGAGAGAGGGGGGAGGAAAGGAGGGGAGGAAGGGAAGGAAGGTTCCCCTCTCCTCTCTAACAGATGGGCTGTCTTAATGACTGATGCAGACGGCGCGCCAAGCTGGACTGCTGTGTGTGTGTGTGTGTGTGTGTGTGTGTGTGTGTGTGTGTGTACCATGTCTCACTCCATGCCAGGAATCGACACCCCCAGTGAGCGGAAGTAATGTAATGAAGTATGTGTCTGTCTCTTCCTCTCTCCTTCCCTCTGTTATCTCTCTTCTTCTTCAGTGTCCCTCTGTTATCTCTCTCTCTTCTTCTTCTTCAGTGTCCCTCTGTTATCTCTCTCTTCTTCTTCTTCTTCTTCAGTGTCCCTCTGTTATCTCTCTCTCCTTCTTCTTCAGTGTCCCTCTGTTATCTCTCTCTCTTCTTCTTCTTCAGTGTCCCTCTGTTATCTCTCTCTTCTTCTTCAGTGTCCCTCTGTTATCTCTCTTCTTCTTCGGTGTCCCTCTGTTATCTCTCTCTTCTTCTTCAGTGTCCCTCTGTTATCTCTCTTCTTCTTCAGTGTCCCTCTGTTATCTCTCTCTCTTCTTCTTCTTCAGTGTCCCTCTGTTATCTCTCTCTTCTTCTTCTTCTTCAGTGTCCCTCTGTTAGCTCTCTCTCCTTCTTCTTCAGTGTCCCTCTGTTATCTCTCTCTCTTCTTCTTCTTCAGTGTCCCTCTGTTATCTCTCTCTTCTTCTTCTTCAGTGTCCCTCTGTTATCTCTCTTCTTCTTCGGTGTCCCTCTGTTATCTCTCTCTTCTTCTTCAGTGTCCCTCTGTTATCTCTCTTCTTCTTCAGTGTCCCTCTGTTATCGCTCTCTCTTCTTCTTCAGTGTCCCTCTGTTATCTCTCTCTTCTTCTTCAGTGTCCCTCTGTTATCTCTCTTCTTCTTCTTCAGTGTCCCTCTGTTATCTCTCTTCTTCTTCAGTGTCCCTCTGTTATCTCTCTCTTCTTCTTCAGTGTCCCTCTGTTATCTCTCTTCTTCTTCTTCAGTGTCCCTCTGTTATCTCTCTCTTCTTCTTCAGTGTCCCTCTGTTATCTCTCTTCTTCTTCTTCAGTGTCCCTCTGTTATCTCTCTTCTTCTTCAGTGTCCCTCTGTTATCTCTCTCTTCTTCTTCAGTGTCCCTCTGTTATCTCTCTTCTTCTTCTTCAGTGTCCCTCTGTTATCTCTCTTCTTCTTCTTCAGTGTCCCTCTGTTAGCTCTCTCTTCTTCTTCTTCAGTGTCCCTCTGTTATCTCTCTCTCTTCTTCTTCTTCAGTGTCCCTCTGTTATCTCTCTCTCTTCTTCTTCAGTGTCCCTCTGTTATCTCTCTCTCTTCTTCTTCAGTGTCCCTCTGTTATCTCTCTCTTCTTCAGTGTCCCTCTGTTATCTCTCTCTTCTTCTTCTTCAGTGTCCCTCTGTTATCTCTCTCTTCTTCTTCTTCGGTGTCCCTCTGTTATCTCTCTCTCTTCTTCTTCTTCAGTGTCCCTCTGTTATCTCTCTCTCTTCTTCTTCTTCGGTGTCCCTCTGTTATCTCTCTCTTCTTCTTCTTCAGTGTCCCTGTCAGTGTGATCATGACCTTTGTGACGATCATGGCTGACTGACTTTATGTGCCCCGTTTATGTCTTTCTCTTTCTCTTACCTCTATCACCACCACTAAACTGACTTGAGTGATTTACTGGTTTTGACTGGTTACGATCTGTTGACTCATTCAAACCTCCCCCGTCTCCCTCTGACCCAGGAGTCCCTGGTGATCGACACCCCCCGGGTGAGGAAACAGACTCGTCACTACAACTCCTTCGAGGACGACGAGCTGATGGAGTTCTCGGAGCTGGACAGCGACTCGGAGGAGCGGCCGTGTCGGACCCGGCGCCTCGGCGAGCGCGCCCGGCGGTACCTCCGCGCCGAGTGTTTCCGGGTCGAGAAGAACCTGCTCATCTTCGGGTAGGACCAGAGTCCCGGTTAGAAATATCACACAGACACACACTCCCACCTGAGCAGCTCAGCCATAGTTATTAATAGTGAGTATCAGATTGAACAGGGAAAATGTTTTTGCGGTTTTGCAGAAGTTAAGAAAGAAATAGGTTGAAAAGTATTGTTTGGTATCGGTATAGGCAACATACTCATTAGTCTCTACTCCTCTGTTTTCTACTGACGAGGCATTGACCTCCCCAGAAAAGCAATAGGGTTATTTCTTTTTTCTACTTGACCCCGTCCAAAGTCATCCCGGAGCTGCAGTGATACCCAGTGGGGTTCAGCCAGTAGGGGGTTTTGAAGTCTGATACCAATATTTTTGGATTGAAGCTGATGATAGCAGATATTTTGTGCCAGTATCCAATATCTTTAAATCTGTTTCCTAAACGATTGCAAGGATTCAGTGTTTCCCCCAGAACTTTCTCTTTGGCAGGGCCTTTGAAGCAGCGTTGAGACCAACAGTAGTCTCCATTGAAAGCCACCCTAGCAGCTCTTTACTGCAGATTTCATTGCAGGTTTTACAGGCGGCCACCCCTGGGTGCCTCTCAGTAAAATCACACCACACTGGAATGATTTCTGCTCAGCCATGTGACACAGAAATAACACAAATAAAAACCTATTCAGTAGCTTTGGTCAGGGAGGAACCTCCGTCAGGGCTCACTGGCCGATATCCAATTTCAGCCTGATAGCCTTTTTGACCTCCAAAAAGTAAGGCAGGAAGGCAGAGCCCATGCTCTACCATAGTCGCTGTAACAGGTGGAGGGCTCGGTAAGAGACACCAGGTAGGACATGCATACACCTTTAGTCTCATTTCTTGAACTGTGGTGAAGCTGTGGAGCTCCGCTGGAAGTTTAGTCTGTACTGGACAGGCCAAGATGGTGGGCAGCAGTTTTGGAGACGGAGTTTATGTTGCAAGACTTGGATGTCCTGGAGTTTTTAGACAAGCGGAAGCAATGTAAGGGTGCAGTTTTTATCAAAGTGTCAGGGTGGATTTGAGAGATGTTTACATCCAGAAAGCACTGAAGTCGGTCAACCAGTGGCTCTAGCCCATACACACTCCCTCACTTTGACCTGACCAGTTCCCACAGTCCTCTACTCACGAGAACAGGATTAATATTGGGAGTCAAATTATCATCACGTAAACGGCTTTATCGGACTGTTGCCTGACTTGCATCGTGGAGTGCATGTAAAGGTAGCTAGTGATGTTCCAACAGTGCCACAGGAGTTGCCTCAGCATCGATGTTTTGATCATCGGCGGAAACATCAGAGTAGGTTTGTGACCGGTGTTGCCTGTTGCTGGGAGCATTGCCAGCATTTCCCTCAAAATTGCCTGGTCTGTCTCCACCACAAACACCATGACACAGTTTATTGTTTGTCGTATGTCTTGGTCCTGTTGTCTCTCAGGTGTCAGGGTAAGTTGTCATTGTGTCCCTGCACCACTTCCACCAAGACAAACTACATTTATTGCACTTGGTTCCACGTTTCATTGGTCCAAGAGTTACAGGAGATACGTACTCAATTCTCTCCACCTTTCCCTCTCCGTCTTCCTTTCCTTCCCTCCATCTTTCTCCTCCTCCCTCTCCTCTTCTAGTTGGGGTCGATGGAAGGACATCCTGAACCACGGTCGGTTTAAGTGGCACTTGGCGGAGAGAGACATGGAGGTCGTCTGTAGGTAAGGACAGGAAACCTTGACTGTCGTATCGCAGGAATTCAGTCAAACAAACTCTAGCAACATTTTACTGTTTTCAGCTGAAATCTTTTCATATTTCGCCATGTGCTTTTTTTAAATTGAAAGTGAACTTGGCCAGTTTAATGGCGCTGGGGCTTGTGAAGGCTCTTGTTGTGTTTGTTGTATTTCATTAAATGAGGAGTTTTAGACATTTTGCTGATGCAAAGCTACTTACAATGAGTGTTCCTTGATCACCAACATTACAAACTACCAATAGTAAAGAGGTCAAGGGTCACAGCCATAGTACCCTGGCAATAGGAGTGATAGTAAAGAAATAAAATAATAAAAGCGAACTGTTGTGGTGCGCAGGGCTCTGCTGGTCTACTGCCTCAGACACTACAAAGGAGACGACAAGATCAAGAGCTTCATCTGGGATCTCATCACACCCAGCAAGGAAGGCCAGGACCAGGCCCTGCTCAACCACTCTGGTTAGCACCTCACCATTCACTTACACTATAGTGTTAGCATGGGAGCTAATGTCCAGTCACTTTGTTTAGCATTTCACCATTCACTTACACTGTAGTGTTAGCATGGGAGCTAATGTCCAGTCACTTTGTTTAGCATTTCACCATTCACTTACGCTATGTTAGTATAGGAGAAGGATTTTACCACTTTCATTATAATGTTAGCTCATGAGCTCCCACGTGAAGTAGAATTTGACCATTTACTTCCATTGCAATGTTAGCATATATATCAAACATCTATGGTAAGCATTTGACCGAATGGATTCACTATGAAGGGATTCATTATTTCTCCTCTTTCTTTCTTTCGTTCTTTTTCCTTCCTTCCTTCCTCCCAGGGTTATCAGCCCCAGTACCTCGGGGTCGGAAGGGGAAGAAGCTGAAGAACCAGCTGAATGTTCCTGAGGTGAAGAACGCCGACTGGCTGGTCCACTGTAACCCCGAGGTGGTGCTGCAGGACGAGAGCTACAAGAAACACCTCAAGCAGCACTGCAACAAGTCAGTTTACTCAATTAACTAGTTGTAATCTACCAGATGAACTAGTTATCTGTAGTTTAGTAGTCTGTAGCTGATCCACTGTAACCTTGAGGTGGTTCTGCAGGATGACGACTACAACAAACCCCTCAAACAGCAAGACAGCTTGCTAAATTACTAAGTTGTAATTGACTATCTTAACTGGTTAGATGTTAACTAGCTGGTCCACTGCCACCCTGAGGTGGTTATGAAGGAAGTGACACCTCAAACAGCAATGTAACAAGTCAGTTTGCTAAATGTACTAGTTGTAATTAACTAGTTTAACTAGTGGCCTGTAGTAATCTATAGCTGGTTCATGCGACCCTGATGTGGTGTTGCAGGACAAGAGCAACAAGAAACCCTTCAAACAACAGTGCACTCAGTCATTTTATTCAATTAAATTGAGTTAGAGATGCTTAATTAGTGGGATTAGTGATTTGTAGTCCAGAAATCTGTTGCTGCTTCATGTAATCCAGAAGGGCTGTAAAACAACTGCTACAAGAAAACCCTGCAACAAGTCAGTTTACTGCCTTAACTAGCTGCAGTGAATTCCCTTAGATGGCTCATGTAGACCTGTCCTGCATTAGTAGAGCTGCAGGACATCAACAGTGCTGCAAGCTTGTTCAAAGTGGAGCCTCTTGTGGTGCGTCCACAGCAAGCAGGAAGCTTTATTCTGACATTTACCACTTCAGTTCACGGTTCATTTGGCCAGGTGAGAACACCCTTCAATAACCACACCGACACCTGGAAATGTGGATCTGCATCCAAGTGAACTGACTCAGTTCATTAGGAGTGAGAACGTAATTCAAACCGACTGTGGAAAACGTCCCCAACATGCAAGGGATTATGGGTATAAGGAGATGGATGTTGACATGCTTGGAAAGCCTAGCATGATGACGCGAGGGCAAACCGCTGGACTGATGCTCATATTTCTTTTTCAGTGTGAACCAAAATGAGACAAACAACAAAGTAATCTGTCACTCCTCTTCTGTGCAGGGTGCTGCTGAGGGTGAGGATGCTGTACTACCTGAAGGTGGAGGTCTTGGGAGAAGCTGCCACCCAGGCTCTAGAGGGGATCCCTGCTAGGTACAGACACCTGAACCATATAGATCTGGGTTAATTGATTGATTGAATGTGTGTTTGCTTCCTTGTTTGGTAGTAAACTGGAAATTCACCTGCAAGACATTCTAGCATAAGACACATTCATTGACTGATTGATTGATTGATTGATTGATTGATTGTCCATGTGTTTGTGTTGTCAGTAAACTGGAGGTGTCTCTGCCAGACATCGACTACATAGAGATCCCAGCTGGGTGGTGGGATACAGAAGCTGACAAGTCTCTCCTCATGGGCGTCCACAAGCACGGTGAGGATCGGTGTGGAGACACAAGCAGGTTTATTGACCCAGGAAAAGTGGACTTGCCCACTTGATGGTTCATGGTGACAATTTAGAGATCATTCAACACTTAACAACAATCGCTTAGAAACTTTAAACCTCAACTTAATTTTGATGACTCGATGATTGGAGCTCTTTTGTACCACTTCAATATTTCAGATGTTCAGAATGTTTCAGAATTTTTTGATTTTGATACTAAAACACTCTACATTCGGCTCACCCACCTATTCAATGGCAGGAGGAACTGTTGTGTGTGTGTGTTCTCTGTTTTAACGGTGTGTGTCGGTGTGTGTGTGCCTGGTCAGGGTATGAGCGGTACAACGCCATGCGGGCCGACCCAGACCTGTGTTTCCTGGAGCGGGTGGGCATGCCCGACGTCACCGCGCTGTCGGCCGAACAGGGAGGAGTGGAGGCGGGCGCCGACTTGACGGACAGGTAACGCACACTGACGCATACAGAGAGGTTTTCTCCGTGCACTGCGACTACATGGATCTACATGCATCTGCACCGTCAGCTCTGATCTGTTTCCTGAGGGTAACTGGAGTTTTGTCATTCGCTTTGCTACCTTTTGAAACCCGAGGCGGTTCCCAGATCGTCTTTAGTCTGATCATCTGAACTCTGCAGGGGGGGGGAAACCCAAACTAGTGAGGAGAAGGGAAACACTTTCAAGTCTCACAGATGAAACCGGGGCTCAACAATAGTGTGTTTCTTCTTTCTTTCATTCATGCGTTGCCATCAGCCGAACGCCTGGGGATGAGCTTCTCAGTTCCTTGTTGGTTTCTACTCTTCCTCTTCGCTCTCCTTTCTGTTTCAGGTTAAATGTTACTGTATCCGTTACTGTATGCTTTCTCTTTCATGCGTACATGCATTGCCCTCAGTCATGTGACATGTTTTGTTTCTTTGCTGTTCACGTGCTCCCCATGTTTTCTTCAGTATTTTACCATATCCTGAGATGTGTCGCCCTCAGTTTATTTACACTCTTTCTTTACGTTTTATATCCTGACATGCGTTGGACTCGAACCTCCAGGGAACCCAGTGCGGCGTTTGTCACGTTTCTGTGTTGTTAAAGCGTCTCTCTTCTTCTTCTTCTTCTGTTGTCAGTGTGTGTAAAAGCGAGGAGGGGAAGGACGACCCAGAGAGCAAACGTGACGCCGGCGAGGAGAGAGACGAGAGCAGCAAGGTGAGAGGAAACTCCCCCGGGACTCGACACTCAACATGTTTCTCTGTCTGTCTTTCTCTCTCTCTCTCTCTCTCTACCTCTGCTATTTTGATGCATTGAGCCTTCCCTTACTCTGGTCTCGTCCCTTGAGATGAAATGTCTAGTTTCATGTGATAACAAATAACAGAAGGAGTCTTTTTATTTGCTTCTAAGAGATCGGCCGCTCGGCACTTTATTAAACGTTGAGTTCATGATGCATTTTAATCCCCGCAGCAGTTAAATAGATGTTATTGAGGAAAGCGTCGCCTGCCGCGGCCAAATGAATGTCTCGTTTCATTGTTCATTTTATTGGGTTTTATTTATCTTTGTTTTGTGTCGTTGTAAAGCGTTTTAGTAACTCTGGTTTGAAAAGTGCCAGTGAAGTGCAACTAAAGCTTATTTACTACATATACAGTTAACACAGAGATGGTTGTGAAGGTGGCAGTGTCCTGTAACTGATCTGGAATCTGTCTGTCTCCACGCTTATGAGAAGGGATGGCTGCTTTAAAATGGCAGCAGTCTTGAGAAGCAATACATCCATGGGGTCCAATCACTTCCTCAGTGTGTCCACAGATGTGACCTTGTACTTTGCGACTTGTGAATGTATAAAAAAAGATTTGCAGAAACGAAAAATGTTCTGACCTTGTAGTTTTTTATCAACATTTAAGATTGTGCCAAAACACTAATGGATAAACAAGATTTGTAGGTTTCATACTAAAGGGATTTGTCATGTTAAGACCTTCAATTACAGTTTGTGTTTCTATGACATATTGAGTCATTTCAAAGTGTTTTTGTGTTGATGACTTGTATGTGTTTACAGGGAGAGGAGACATCCTCCAGTACCGATACCTCAGACAAGCCTGACAGTACCGGTCCAGGTAAGATCCTTTTTAGGTGTTTCTCAGTACCATGAACGCCAGATCACTGTGGAGAACGCTCTTCCCAAGCTGTCTTGGAGGGAATGAACTTCTCAAACACAGAGAAGCATCGTTACTGTTGAGATGGGCTGTGTGCTTGACGTCACACTGGCTCTGTATTATAGACGAGTGCTGTTTGAATGGGGATGCGCAATGGATCTTGGGCCTTTCCATTTGTTCTTGTCAGCCAAGTCACTATCCGATGCGGCCTCGGCGGACCCGTCCTCCGTCCTTCTTTTGTTTTTGAGTTGTATTTCGGACACTCAAGGAGTTTGACGTTTCCTGTCAAACTTTCTTTAAACTCGTCTTTCTTGCTACCAAGCGGAGACCAAGTCCCTTCACTAGATCTGAATGGACCTAATGGGATCTCAGGGTGTAGGGTGACTCCACCAGGATACTGAAACACAGTCTGGATCTTTGGTCCATTTATGGATGACATTACAGGTCTTGAAGTTTCAGAGAAAAGAGAAATCTGTTTGTGAAAATACAGAAGGTGAAATAGTTCCTGTCCAATTTCTCCATTGATTTCTGTAGTAAAAATGGAAAAACCCACTGCACCTTCTGCATCTTCAACCATAATGACTGGAAATGGATGATTTATATTAGACCTGGACTGTAATGTCACCCTTAAATGAACCCTACATCCCATAGTGTGTTTCCTTTCCTGTTGCTGAAGTGTTGTCATTCTCCTCATCTCACTCCTGTTCTGAGGGTGCGTGAGCGACCAAATGTGTGAAATTAGTTTTGGTAGCGCTCGCGGTCTCGGTGGATACGTTTAATGGCTGTTTAATTCTTATTGTTAAATAGCGCACAAGAGAAAGAGAGGGAGGAACATTCACACTTGGATACCAACGATCTGCATCCCGTTCTTCTCACACTAATGGGAGTCTGTGTGGAGAAAATTGTCAAAACGATGTATATTTATTTCTTTATTTCTTTGTTTAGAATTGTAAAACAGCATGGATTTAAAGGCAGAATATGTAGGAAAGGTTATGGAAGGATGAGGACACGTTTTGATAATTATGTCTTTCAACTTCAACACCAAGGGCATGGGTTCTTAGCCTTTCTAGTGTTCAGTTCATGATGTATTACTTTGATTCAAATATGATTAATATAAATAACTAACTACTATAACTACTCGAGTAGTTATAGTACACCAGTAGAATAAGCTCACCAACAATTACATTATCAATACACATTACCAATAGGAAGGGTCCAACCATCATGCCAACCCAGTAGATGTAATCAACAAAGTTCATCCATAGTAGAGAAAACGACGCGTCCTCTCTTCTCCCAGACTCCCAGATGTCAGGTGAACTGTGTGCCCAGGACGGAACACTGGTCACCACGACGACGGCAACAGGAACAGGAAGTGGTGTGGCAGCTCTCCACGTCGTCCAAGGCCGGCCCCTCTGGCCCACTGGCCCCGCCCTGACGGCCCGATTACGCCGACTCATCACTGCCTACCAGCGGTTCACGCTGCGGCGGGAGCCGTTGCTAAGGCACGACTACCTGCTTCACGACGGACTGGTCGGCATGGGGATGGGAGGCAGCGGGGCTGCTCATGGTCACCATGGCGCCGGGCCGTTGGCATGGCAACTGGGGGAAGAGCTGAGGCGGTGCTCTCTGGTCGCCACGGAGCCTGACCCCATCTTTCTGGAGTGGCAGAGAAGGTAATGATGCCCGTGGTCTGTAGGGTTTGGGTTGCACCATGGGAAAAATATGACTTAATGCAGTGTGAAACAATCGACCTCCATGCTGTTTCCTCCTGCCTCCCGTTTAAGGTGGACCCGTCGGGAGCAGGCGGATTTCTACCGCACCGTGTCGTCTTTCGGGGTGGTGTACGACTCGGAGAGGAAGGTCTTCGACTGGTCCCAGTTCAGAGCACTGGCCCGGCTGGAGAGGAAGACGGACCAGAGCCTGGAGAGATACTTCAGCTCCTTTGTCAACATGTGTAGGACGGCCTGCAGGCTGCCTCCTCGGAAGGATGAAGGTATTTTTGTGGCATAAACACACTTGAACTTAAGCTCCTTCGTTGACCTTGTGTAGGAAGAATGAAGGTAATAGAAGAACACACTGGTTTCAGCTGGTTCGTGTAAGGTGGCATGTTGGGTGACAAAGGTGTACACTCAACATCTTTCTTTCCCTTCATCTCTGTCTCCATCCTCCTCTCCCTCTTGCCTTCATTCATCCTGCTTCCTCTATCCCTCTCGCCTTCCTCCCCTTCTGTCTCCATTCCTCCCTCCCTCCCTCTCCACCCTCCAGGCCTGGTGGACCCTGCTGTGTTTGTGGAGCCTCTGACGGAGGAGAGGGCGGCCAGGACTCTGTACCGCATCGAGCTGCTCCGCAAGATCAGAGAACAGGTAGGCTCCTTGGGGAGATCCAGTCCTACTCCTGAGAGAGGTGACCTCAAAGTCTATCTCCCAACAAAACTGTTGTTGGTATATATTTATATTGTAACTGTTGAGTTGGATAGTAAATCATCCAACTCGAGGCCTCTTCGTTGGTCTGAAATCCAAACCCCAGTCCTGACTCTTGACCTTTTTAAAGTACATAGAAAGTAGCCACTGCTGTTTGCCAATACTAATACAGGATAGACCCAAGATGGGAGACGTCTTCCATGGGTATTGGCAGGATAGACGCAGGGCAGAAGGATGACAGGGGATTTCTACCCCGACTTCGTCTTTTCCTACCATGGTTACTATTATACTTCCCACCTTGCGTCTAACTGCACCCTGAGCTGCCTCCCCCTCCCTCCCCCAGGTTCTCCGCCACCCATTGCTTTCAGCTCGCCTCCAGCTGTGCCGTCCCTCCCTCTACCTCCCGGTCTGGTGGGAGTGCGGCAAACATGACCGCGACCTCCTCATTGGGGCGGCGCGCCACGGCTTGAGCCGCACCGACTACTACATCCTGAACGACCCCCAGCTGAGCTTCCTGGAGGCTCACAGGAACTACGTCCAGAAGGAGAACCAGGCAGCGGGGGGCTACGGAGGGGTGCCAGGCATCGGTGGATACCCTCCTCCTCATCCTCAACCTCATCATCACCCTCACTATCCGGGGTTGGTGACTCATCCTGGCATCTCCTCCTCCTCCTCTTCGTCGTCTCATCCACAGCTTCCCCATCCTCACTGCTGCCTGTATGATTCAGGGCTCGGATGCAACTCCCCCCAGCCTCCTGAATACCCCCACCATTCCTCTCACCACCACCACTACCATCACCACCACCACCACCACCCTGCCCCTCCCTCTGCACCCTCTCCTTCCTCCTCCTCTTCCTCTTCCTCTCACCCTCACCTCCACCCTCCACCTCCGGAGGTAGGGGCCCAGGATTCTGCCTCACCGAGCCTGGGGATGGTTCCCGGATCGAGGGGAGACTTCCTCGACTGCCCCTCTCTGGACGAAACCCTGGAGCTGGGGTCGCTGCAGCACGACGCCATGTCCGCCGATCCCTTACACGGAGGAAAGGCCTCCAAGGACGCCCTCAACGGTTTCCCGTTCAATTCGGCCGCAGGAGGCCAAAGCATGCTCAACTCGTACGGCGTCGGGGGAACGGACCTGGACTCGAAGCTCCGGAGCGACGTGCTGGTCGGCGAGCAGGGGTCGTCGGAGGAAACCGGGCTGATGGCGCCGTCGGTGGAGCTCGACCAGTTACAGGTACATCGTTTAGATCCGTCTTCTGCTGGAGTAGAAATGCATATTGAATGTGATTTCAAGTATATTGAGGTGAATTGTTTTGTTTTGTCCGATAAATGATTTCAAAGCATCTAAGGATTTATCATCTATTCCTACTTCCTTCCTATATCACCCTTCCTTTCCACCTACCACCTTTGTATCATTTATTCTGTCCTCCCTCCCTCCCGCCAGGCTCCCTGGGATAGTACAGACCACTCCAGTCCAGCCCACCACATGTTCAACGAAGCAGACCCGATCCTGGGCCCGCCCACCCTGGAGACCGGCTTTCTGGAAGAAGAGGATGAGGAGACGCAGGCGGGAGATGCAGGAGGGGAGGAAGGTGGGACTCTGGAGGAGTGCCTGGGCCTCCCGCCGTCCTCCTCCCCTTCTCACCCCTCAGCGGGAGATTCTGTGGAGCCGTTGTCGTCGAGCTACATGCTCTTCAAGGTTGGTGTTTGATTTCAGTCCTGTCAGTGGAAAAGTGGCAACTTATAGAGTAAAGGGAGATGGGTTATATTACCCACAGCACTGGAACCAGTGATTGGGACAAAATGAGTGTAGATAACTCGAGAGGCATGTAGGGACAAAAATAACATAATACAGTTCGCACACTCCTTACGGCGAAAATGCATTTTGAGGGAACTGTTTGGATAATAACACAAACAGGGTAAAAATACTGTGAAATGCATATTAAGTCAGAAGGAACAAAAGTAAAAATACTGTAGATCATAATTACTGGCAACATGGGCCATCTTCATAAAGGCTTCACTGAAACAGAGATCTTCTACTCTCAGGATGGAGATGCTCTCTGTGGGTCATGAGTACATAAAACACCTCTTTCATCTAGCACCATTTGGCAGCTGCATGTGTGACTAGTCGCGGCTTTACCACTGTTGCTGCGGGACTGTTGAAAACCTAATTGAAGTTCTGTACACTTTAGCTTGAGGTGAAATATGTAAAGGGTCCGCCACCCGGTGTGCTTGGCTCTAATCACGGTCTGGTCACTGACGCTTTTCATTTTAAACCACGGGAAAAGAAGCCGTGGCGAACATATACTGCCTTGGGCCTGAGTTAATATCATTGCATCTGCTTTTGACATCTTTGTTTTGTGTGTTGTGGTTGGGCTTTGTTATTTTAAGACCAGCTTTTTCTTTTCTTTTCTTAATGGAGCCAATAGAAAGGAGGCAAGGCAGTGTTTCATTCTGCAGCGGTCGTGGTTGATTTTGATTCCATGTCTGTCTTTGTGTTGTTTCCAGTTCTGTTTTTAGTGGCGGTTTCTCTGCTAAAGCTGTCCTTTGGATACTGAAGTGCAATTTTTTTATACCGGTTTCATACTTGTTTGCATGTTGCGCAGATATTTGGCTAAATTATGTTTTTTTTTTTTAATTATTATTTCTTCCTCCATTGCTGGAGAACTAATTTGCTGTGGTGACCTGCTTGATGGCTGTAGAGGAAACACTTAGAGGGATACAGAGTTGGAGAGACGCAGTTCATTTAATTTAATGACAGCTCTTAAATTTATACTTTTTTTGCAATAGACTAAAAGCAATGTCTTTTTATTTTTCACTCATCTTGCTCAATAATCAATCTTTGTCTTTCCCTTTTTCTTTTTTAGATTTTAATGTTTTACTAAATCCTGCCAGCTAATATTTTCTCCTTTTTTATGAAAGAAATGCGTCATGACCCTGAGACCAACCCAAATAATTGATCGAGTGTTATAAAATGTGTAAAAATATGCAATGTAACCAGTGTTTCCTCATTTCTCATTTTTTGGAGACCTGCACTTTGTGTCAGTGAGGAGGTCAATATTTAGTGAATAGAAATATAAAATACAATGTTTTTTCATTGTTTGTTTGATTGATTTCATCATGTTGACATTTCCTTGCAGGACATTGGCGTGAATGAGGAGCCCAGTGCAGATCAGACCGATCTGTCAGCAAGCCCCCCTCCGCCCTACGTCCCCCCTCCCCCTCTCTCCCTCTCTGTCATCACTGCCCACGAGCCCCAGGATGGGTTGGACGACTCTGATGTCACTGACAGCCTGACCAATCCTGTGGAGGAAAGAGAGGGCCAGGAAGGAGGTGCTGGGTTTGAGTTTGACAAGGAGGAAGAGGAGGTAGAAGACGTGGCGAGGGAGAGTATGGAGCAAAATTTGGAAAAAACAGGGGATCAAGTTTTAGGAGGAGAGGATTGTGGTACAGACCAAGGTAAGTCCAGGGGAAGAAATCTGTCAGTTGTTGCTATGTATCCCACAATTCTTTACTCTATAACCTAGAAGGTGACCATTAATATGAAACCAAATTATTGGGAGGTATATGCCTTAAAACGTAAAAAACATTTGAAATCTCATCATTTGGGTTGAACCTAAGAGAACTAGTTAACTGACAGGTAGTATAACTATTTGCTAATTTGTAGTTATCATCAGATATTCGTTCATCATATAGTCGCAGTGGTTTCACAGTTCCACTTGGTTGATTTGTGTTAATGTCCCTGTTTTTATTGTCTGTCTCTTTTAGTCTGACACAGGATTTTATTGTCTTTTTTTATTACGTCTCTTTGTTATTTACTGTGCTCCACCAGAGATCAGTCTGGAAATAATGTGTTCCCTGGGATTAATTTATCTACCCAAATAAACTCAAGAGTCATTCATTTTTTGACAATCCAAATATTTAAACTGTTGTGAGCTTGATAGACCCCCTGTAGAGTGATATAGAAAGCATTATGTAGTTGAAATCGGCAAAGCCCTATCAGTAACCCTGGTTCAGTAAGATAATATTGCCTTAACATCTCTATGGTTTATGCTCACAGGTGCGGACCAAAGTTTTGGGGTGTTGAATCAACCCATGGAAGGGACACAGATGGATGAGATAGAGCCAGAATCTGGCCTGAGAGAACAGGATGATGGGATGGAGGTCTCAAACCAACCAATGTCTCAAGAACTCCAGGAGGACCTTGATCAAGGGGAACATCAGGAGGACTTGCCCCAAGTACAGCACCCTTACCTGAGGAAGCTTGAGCAGCAGGCTAGCCTTGCATGCCCTGAGCCTATGGAAGAGCCTGGGGAGGAGGTGGATGGGTTGATTTTGTATCAGAGGGTTGAGGAGGAGACGATGGAAAACTCTCTCGACACAGAAATCTCGATGGGAAGGGCCACTGGAAAACTTCCAGAAGTGGGAGGAATTCCAGAACATTCCAAAGAGGATCTTCCAGTGGGGCATGCGGAGCTAGCAGATCAAGTGGATGAGATCTCAGAGGGTCAAGTGGATCAGGTTTCTCTCATGGATGTTCCCTTGGTAGAACCCTGTGATGAAACCGTAGAACAGGCCATGGAACAACTAGAATCCAAACAGGAGGAGATGGAACTGGAGAGCATTTACACAGGACACACACACCCCTCCTGCCCTTCCACCTCCGCCTCATCCCATACAGTTACATTCAAGTCTGATGAAACCATCGCAAAGAGCCATGGGGTATGTGGAGTCAAAATGGAGTTCTCCATGGATCAGGAGAGCTGTGAAGGTAAAGCTGAAGGTCTAAACTTACCTGACGACAGCAGAGACTATAAGCACAGAGCTCTAGCATTCTCCCTTGACCCAGAAAGCAAGGGGAGCAAGCTTGATCACCTTGGGTTACCTGAAGACATCTGTGATAGAAAACCAGTTCACATCAAACTTGCTCCTATTCTACCCACAGACAGTATTGACACCAAGCTAAAAGATGTGAAGTTTTCTCTTTTACCAGACAGCTGTGGTGAGAACAAACCAGACCCACTGGAGCTGCCAATCAAGACAGAGGAGACCAAGACAGAGGCTATTGAGGAAGGATTACCAATGTACCCTGATAGCTCTGAAGTCAAACCCACGCAACTTCTTGGATACTCCATCAAGTCGGAAAGCTTAGTGACCAAAGCTGAGCAATTAGACTACTCAGTAAAACCAGAAACATTGGAGACCAAGTCTGAAGATCTAAGCCATCCCATGAAGCCTGAGAGCTTGGACAGTAAACCTGAGAATCTCCCCCTCTTTGCAGCCTACTCAGATGGTTCTGACATCAAACCTGAAGCCAAACCAGAAGGTCTAGGGTTTGCTGCTTATCCAGATGATTCTGAGCTCAAGTCTGAGACAAAACCAGAAGGTCTACAGTTCGCTGCCTACCCAGATAGCTCAGAGATCAAACCTGAGGCCAAACCAGAAGGTCTTGAGTTCACAGCTTACCCAGATAGCTCAGAGATCAAACCTGAGGCCAAACCAGAAGGCCTTGGGTTCACGGCTTACCCTGAGATCAAAGCCGAGACCAAGCAGGACCTTTTGGAGGCTGACAGCACGGTCCTCACCCCGAAGCTAGAGCAGGCAGATGGGCTGGCAGAGACAACGGAGAACCTGGAGGTGAAGGAGGAGAGGCCAAAAACACCAGGTATGATCAATCAGACTTTGGTTGAAATGCTATTCAAAACGTGCTTCAAAGGGTGAAACATCTTAGGTGCATACGATGTCACTTTTATGTGCTAAGTACAAACTATATGCACACGCATGAAGCCTGTTGTGTTTATCTTTGCATTGTTAAAGTTTTGTTGTGATTGTAAGAATTTAATTGCGTTTAAAATGCACTGATTTTAAAAACGAGACAAATAATTGAACTCCTCGTCTTCTCTAGTGCCAGTGGTGGAGGGATACGCAGACAGCCCCAGGTTTGCAGCTCCTCTTTCCATGTGTGAGCTTCCTGATAGCCTCCAGGACACCAGAGAGCCAACCATCGCTCAGTTGTTGCAGGAGAAAGCCCTTTACTCTTTCTCTGAGTGGCCAAAGGTACTGTCAATCACCACTCTGTATCAACACCTTTCAAGGTATTGCCAGGATTTGTTTTGCATGCCATGCGGCCCACAGCTGCTGCAGGTTAGCACAAACTTTTCACCGCCCCATCCACGCAAAGAAACACCAGGTCATGATTTGAAGACCATGCTTTTCCTTTTTAGCTAGAGGTACTTCCTCCTACTCCTTCTCTGATAGGCCAAATGTAATCTAGCATGTTTTCTATTGGTCTGTATCCCTTGTGTTTTAGTGATATACTCGGTATACTTGCTCTTGCTGTATCAGACAACAGATTTTAATTTGAAAAGACTGTATACACATTCACAATATCTTCATTATGCCCCTGAGTGAGTTCAACCCTTTGCTGCTGTGTTGCCCCCTGTAGGACCGGGTGATCATCAGCCGCTTGGATAGCATCTGCCACGCCATCCTGAAGGGGAAATGGCCTTCATCTAGTCAGCAGTATGAGTCGGCCAGCTCCCTGGTTGCCAACCCCTGCCTGGCCAACAGCCTAGCCCAGCACCAGCACCACCGAACGGGCTATCTCCCTACTACAGCCCCATCCTCTGTTCCGGGCCAGGCCAGGGTCCAACAGCCAAACCCTGGATTGGCGTTCTCGATCCCGCCCCCTCTCACAAGACTACCTAAGGTGAGAACATCCCAGCGAATTGATGAATAACCCCCCGCCCCCCCTCGTACATATTAATGTATCTACCATCTGCATTTATGTCCATTGTCTCATGCCATGGTTCATACGAATGGTGTCCAGTTTGTAGTGCTAATATAAAGGGCTTGTTGTAGATGCGAGGTCTTTGAGCTGATTTTGTTCATCAAGAAGGCCCCCCATTATTTTCAATGTAACATCCGCACACTGGGGCTGTCTAGTGCACGATACGCCTGCAAAGTCATATTAACTATGGAAAAAGTATGCACGTACTTTATTATACACAGTCATGTTTTCTAAAATCTAGCAAGTGATGGTATTACATCTTAGAAGAAATGTATTATCTTATTTATTCATTTTATTTCACAGGTTTTCTAGCAAAAGGCGCAGCAAAGTGCAAAAAAATATGCAGTTTATTGAATCAGATTTGTCACTGTAGAAAAGGCGTGATCAAATTTACACTGTATTATCCAAGAGTGTGGATGTAGACGAAGCATTTTCAGGTGGTACTGGCACCACTAGTTCACACCACCATTGTGTAAATCTCCTTCCTGTCTGTGATGTGTACTGTTGATATTATATATGTTGATATCAGACTTGGGGAACGGCAAAAATATTTGAAAGGATTTTTTTGTAATTTAGAAACTTATGTCAGGAAAAACATGAAAATGCCCTGGATTTGTTTATCATCTAGTCCTTGTTATTCCTTCAGGTTAAGTAAGGTGCTGACAGGTGCAAGTGCATGACGGCATACTAGTCAATAAATTATTATTACTCAATTTCTGGTTAAATTACCAATTATCTACACGGTATATTTTACCTAAATGCATCATTTACACACAATATAAAGGCCCTAGACCAGGGAACAGACAGCTTTTTATTGTTGAACACTCCAGGGATGCTTGATTTAACACATCAGGTACTTGGAACAACTTCCAAACAGGAAATGTCACTTCCAAGATAAATTGATCATCAATAGGTCATCAGTAAATATATTTTTTAATGAATATCTGGGAAGATATTGGGCTTGTGTTGTACCCAGGTCTGGTTGATTGCCACCACTGTGTTGTGTCTCAGTCCATATGTATGTTTAACGACGCCATCTCTCTCCCATTCTTTGTCTGCCCCTCACCCACCCCGTCTACCCTGACAGTACAAGCCGCGGGGCGGCGCATGCGGGCGCGGAGCTTGGCGCCTCACCGCCTTGCCTCTCTTACAGGAGAGGCTCGTGGCTCCTCCCTTCCTCCCTGAGCTCAAACGAGCAGGAGGTCGGAGGGCGTATGACTACGAAGCCGCCGCTGCAGCTGCCGCCGAGATTTTAGCTGGTAAATCGGCGGCACCGTGCCACACTGCCGGCACCGGCAGCTCTGCTGGGGAGAAGGTGCCAATGGTAGCCCCGCCCTCTCACCGTAGTGGAGCCATGTTGATTAATGGTTGGCAAGAGACAGCCATTGACCTAACCATGCCATCTGGAGAGATAACCGCAACCGGTGGCATTGGATCTGGAGAGGCTGTGGTGGCACCAGGAATCGGCCATCACCAGAGCCACCACGGGACCAGCACTGCCAACAAACTGCCCCCGCCACCCCCCATCACAGCGCCCTTACCGGGCTCTGTGGGAATCGACATGGCGGGGATACTGCAGGCTGGGCTCATCCACCCGGTAACAGGGCAAATTGTTAACGGGAGCCTGCGGGGAGACGACTCGCTGAGGAGGAGGAGAGGGAGGAGGAGAAATGTTGAGGCGCTGTACACTGAGTTCGCCAAGAGCAGAGGGCTGCACCTCTCCGAGTCACAGGTCGGTAGAGGGGGATGGATAGATGGAGGGATGGGGGGGAGGAGGAGAGAGTCGGGGAGGGAAAGCGAAGGAGGCGTGTCAGACAGCGTAGCGCCTGCCTGAAGCCCAGGAGGGTAGATGGGAGAGAGAAAGGGATCCATGGACAGAAGGAAAGATGGAGGCCCTGTGCTCACCACGAGCGCTCTACTGGTCCATGTTACATCATACAAAGTGCAATTACAAATAAAAACACGTCAACGCAGCTACGACCAAGGCTTCTGTCACAGCATAGCAGCAATCGCTAGCTGGCAAAGTAGGGTCGTGCTGCAGCCAGATCCGTTGGGCTGCAGGGCTGCAAATGAGTTTCAGTGTTTATTTGAATCTGCTTGGCGCTCCAGATGGATGAGATCTACACCATGAGGGGAATTCAGAAGTTATCAATCACAGAAATTAATATAAAATTGAGTTTCAAATACTTTCCTGTGATTGCCTTAACGTTCCAGATCCTCCTGTTTGGCAAACTCCACCCATCTGGTCCTCCAAGCAGGTTAAAACAAATGCTATGATTCCCCCCCCCCCCATTTTATGAATTTAGCCAACATTCCCAACAGTGCAACAGTAGAATGAGCCAACAGTAAGGAGCACAGCCATAATGCCCAGGCAATATCCCTGTTGCCCTAGAAGGGTCGTCTAAGAAGTTGTAATGAAAATAAGTCCAAGGTGTTTTTTTTGTAGGCTTGTATCAGAAACACAATCTGCCTCGTGGTTGCAGCTTCTGTTTTCACGGTCCGGTCGCCGTCTGAAGCTCGTCTGACCAGCCGCTTTGTGTCTGTCTCCCTCTGCAGGGCAGGGTGGAGCTGATCAGCCACTCCTCCGTCTCCTCCTCCACCTCCTCGCCGTCCCCGTCTCCCTCGGAGCGACCCGCTGGTCCCCCCACGCCCTCCTCCACCCCCACCCCCACCCAGACGCCCCCCCAGCCGGAGATTGTGGCCATTGACAGGGAGGCAGCCAGCAAAGGCCTGATGGAGTGGCTGAGGCAGAACCCCGGTTACAGCATGGATCTGCCCACCTTCGCTCACGTGAGTCTTCTGATTGGTCGGTTTGTTTCTGTGTGAATCTGTTGGTCTGTCTTCAAGAGTTAACGGGGAAACCTTCACTCTTTCTAAACCATGAAACTGTTTCGCTGTTGCAAAAATCATTTTGTACGAAACTGTTATTTTTTCAGGGTTTCTAATTAATAGAACACAGTAAAAGTTGTATTATTGTGAAAGTTTTACTAACGTAGTATACCAGTAAAGTCATGGTTTTCAATGGCATGAAAGACGTAATATAAAGTACTACTTGTTAACTGAGCTAAATACTGTAGTTGTAGTCAGGGTATGATATTATGGCTTCACTTAGCTAAAGTTGTAACAATTAACTTTACTAAAGTAACCTGATGCTTCTCATTGGTTCCTTTCGGTCAGCAGGTCAGGATGGATGCAGCCGTTCTCCAAGCATCGGTTTTGAAATGTTTCTTCCCGTCACTTTAGATAAACGTTGTAGAGAAGTGGGAAGCTTTGAATGGCTGTAAATTACAGCCTGTAATCAACTTTCCCACCTGGCAGGCAGAACTGTTGTTCATGAAGCAGAATCACACCAGTAGAAACAGAGAAGGAAATCTGACCATGACTGAAAACGTTCAACAAGCTTGTGCACCAGGGAATGAATGGACTCCTGCTGACTTGTTGATCGTGTTTCTTGCAGTGTGAATGCATTGTCTCACAGAATCTCTCTCTTTCTCCTTCCTCCCTCTTTCCATCCTCCTCTCCCTCCTCCTCTCTCTCCCTGCAGTCCGGAGCAGGCCTGTTGCATGGCTTCGTGGAGCGTCCCAAGCAGAGGAGGCATCGCTGCAAAGACCCCACCAAGCTGGATGTCAACTCTCTGACGGGGGAGGAGAGGGTCCCCGTGGTGCACAGAGGCACCGGACGCAGGGTATAACACACACACACACACACACACACACACACACACACTTGTTGAACATATATGTGACTTGCTGTCTTTTGTTGCAGCTTGGTGGCGCCGTGGTTCCACCCATTAATAACACAGGCTGCCTCAAAGCTGAATGAATATTGTGGTGTGTCGTTGTTCTAATATGACATTGTGTTGTGTTTCCGTGTGGTGCAGCTTGGTGGCGCTATGGCTCCAGCCATAAAGGAGCTGTCCCGGTGGTTGGATGCTAACTTGGAGTACTACGTAGCTCCAGACTGGGCCGACGTGGTCAAACACTCTGTAAGTGAAATACACCACAGCAGCAGGTCTCTGTTTGATATGCCGACTGATGAGCTGCTGAAGCACGATGGTGATGGAGGTGGTTTCACTGGAGGAAGCATAGAGGCTGCAAATATCCATTATTTCACTAGAAAAAAGGCATTATTAGATACATCTTAGTAAGTATAGTAAGTAGTAAGTTAGTAAGTAGTTGTATTTTAGAGTTTTTATGTTGGAAATCCCCCAAATCACCTTGTGACCCAGTTTGAGAACCTCCTGTTATGGAGATACATGGATACCATTCAGCTCAGGGTGTTTTGGTTTAACCTCGTCCTGTCATGTCCTCCTCTGCAGGGTTTCCTCCCTGAAGGGAAGTTCTCTCGGATCCTGACGGAGCCAGTCAACAGAGACCCGGGCTCCAGGCGACGTGGGCGTCGGCCTCGCAGCGAGATGCCCAAGCCCCTCCTCTCCGTCTCTGATTCGTCCCAATCTGGCCTTGGCCCGCCCCTCTTCATGAACGGTGGCTTGATTGGCAGCATGGAATCCATGGTGGCCATGCAGAACCTCCGTGGTGGTATTCCCGGTATTCCCATCTCTGGGATCATGGCGGCCGGATTCCCGCACGGTTTTGCTACAGCTGTCCCAGCAGGGGGTGGAGTTGGAGGCTCGGCAGAAGATGCCAAGAACGGGTTGAGTATGTTACCCATGATGCTGCATGGCATCCCGCACCCCCACGGAGCAGCACTCACACAGCACGCTATGTTCAGTGTAGGTGCCATGATGTCACACACGCCCCCTCCTCATCACCCCAGCTCCTCCTCTTCCTCCTCCTCATTGGGTGCTGCCATAGTCACCACGACAACTGCACCATCGGCATCCGGAGCAGCCAGCCCCTCCTCAACGACTCCTGCTGAGAGAGAGGGCTCCTCGGGCTCTGCAGGCGAGAAGGAGAGGAGGAGGGAGGAGAAGGGAGGGGCGGAGTCAGCAGCCATCATTACCTCCACCAGCGGAGTCCAGTTTGGCTCCAGCCATCTTGGAGCTGGCACCGGCAGCCATCTAACCTTCAACCCCTTCCTGATCCCAGGCATGTCCCACGGCCTGCTCTACCCTCACATGTTCCTGCCCCACGGTGGCATCATGGCGCTGCCCGCCATGCCCCCTGGCGCAGGAGACGGCTCCTCGGGCAGCCCCAAGAGAAGGAGGAAGAGAGGGAGGGAAGAAGGGGAGAGAGAGGAGGAGAAGGAGAGGGAGACGGCGAGAGAGGCAGAGGAGAGAGACAGTACAGCGAAGGCTAGTGGCACCCCGCAGCCTGCCTCCTCCTCCTCCTACATCCCCTCCGCATCAGCTCCGGACCCGGACCCAGCTCCAGCCCCGGGCCCCGGGCCTGCTGAGGAGGTGCAGACGGGGCAGGGAGATGGAGAGGTCGGGCCTACAGAGCCCCAGGAGCCGGACTCCCATAACCATCCTGAGGGAGCAACCACAGACGAAAGGAGTGGAGAGGAAAGAGAGGAGGACAGCGAAGAGAAGCAAGCGACTGAGGAGGAGAGACAGATCAAAGGGGAGGAAGGGTAGAGGAGGAGAAAACAGATGAGGATTGTAAAAGGAGGAGTACATGAGACGACCTCCCCCTGCTGTCTCCTCCTTCCTCTCTCTCTTTCTTGACTGCGCAACAGTGTAAAGTTTGTGCCGTGTCTGTCAGTCAATGTCCATGTAAAGACTTTTATTATGATGATGACTAATAATAATGATGATGATGATGATGATTATATCCGACTTGGTCATGTTTATATACCTAGAGCCCGCCCACCTGCTCCTCTCCCTCCTTGTATACAAAGACTGCCGTAAGAAACGATCTTCTGTGTATTCTCCCCCCTTCATTCTGCATCGAGACTGAGTCGGGAGGGACGCTCCTCAGTGGGAGGCGCAACACAAACACTGCAAGCTAACAAGCTAACAGCGTCGACGTGGCTGTGCTGATGAAAGCTCAAAGTGATCCGAGATGGGAGCACTTGGTTATCGTATGTGCAAGGTTAAAAATGAGCCCGTTCACCAGAGTACTATGTTTCATTTAATTTCCAGCACACCCCACTGAAATCATTTGATATTTTTGGGTTCTCTTTGTGCAATGTTTAAACTGTTGGCTGGATCCACCCGGAGGTTCATCTTGGTAGGTTGAAGGGTCTCTGAACAGCACTAAACAACTAAAACACTCAATTTAAATTCTTTCAGACAGTGTTGCCGGCCCTTCCTCGTCAACGCTGCCAAGAAAACAGACAGCAGCCCAAATACGTTTTAAGTAGCCCTTTTAAATCAGTTGGTATGTAAAATATCACATATCACCCAGGTGTGATTTTTAAGCTCCCAAAACGAAAGATCTCAATGTATTTCCAGTGTGTTACATATTATAGATGAGGTTTTAAAACGACAACCACATACACTAAGTTTAGTACCCCCTGATTAAGCTGAATCATCAAGTTTCAAGGTTTATATTCCTTCTAGATGGATAAGTCCCATGTTTACCTCTAATGGTTGCCGGGTGATTTTAACAGGGTTAAAAATCCAGAGATTTGTGACTTAATACCGACTACAAGGTCAAAGAGGTCACGATACAAGTGAGGTTGATAAATCCTAGGCATGAATGTTATATCTTAATTTTAAGATAGCATTGTCTGCCAGTCACACTTGTTTCAGTTACTGTCATTATTCTTATCAATGCTATGCCATTGCTGCTGTATGTACTTTTTAAAGGACATTTAGAGGGTTAAAATGTAATGTCATGCCTCCACACTAGAAGACTTGAACATGAAAGGTTGAGTACAGCAGCTACTCAAAACAATAAAAACTCCACTTTTTTATTTGCTTTTATTAAAAAAGCAGAGAACAATCATGAGAGTAATCTGTTGTATTATTTTTTAACATGTTAGTTTAAAGATTTTTTTTTAATTTTTAGATTCTTTTTCAGACACAAAGTCACTTTGAGAGGTGCCCCCCCACCCCCCCCCCCCCCCCCCTGCTTTGCCCAGCGTTTGGGTCTAATCGTGAAAACAGTGTAACCTGAGAAGAGCCCAGCCAGGCCAATAGGGGGCGGTCATGAGCAGATGCCATAGGACCCTATCCAACAAACATTGAGGAGGAGAGTGGGATGCTTGGGGGGAAAAAGGAGGAGAGGACATTTTTGTCTTGGAAAATCCTTGTGTGTTGCTTTTACCTGCACCATTTTGAGCCCCTAATTGAATTAACCAATGGCTAATCAATTAACCGATGGCTTATCACGAGTAATGCAAAATGGCGGCTGCCGAACGGTTACAGTGCAGCATAACATTAAAGCAGGCTTTTGTGACAATGCCGTCCTCTCCTCGTTTCTCCTTGTCAGGGTGGGATTCTGTGTTCAGAGAGAGATCTGTCCATTCTCAACTATCTGTCCAGTGAAAGGGAAGAGTGTCTTTAGGAGTGAAAAACCGATGAACCAGGAAGGAAGAGGGATACAAAGCAGTGTGACTCGGTCGGGCTGAGTGCCTCGTCGTCGCTCTTCGTCTCGTTTCTGTTCCTCAGATAAGTTTTAATATCCTGTAGACTAGCAGGCCATACTAAGAGTTTCTAACTATGTAAATCTTTCGCTGTATATTGCTGTTGTTTTCTTTATGGTTTACAAGTGCACCATGTGTTTCTTTCTCCTTATATTTGGTTTCTTCACTGAAAGGTTACTTGACATATGCGAGGGGGGATTTTTGCGTTCAAGTTAGTCCCAGTGTTTCCTGTATCGACCAGACTGTACTGTACATTAAATGGATGCAAAGCGCTGGTTTTATTCGCAGTCTTTCACAACAGGGTCTGTATTTGGGGGATATATGTCAAATGTTTTTCTTTTTGCTTAACGTTGGACTTCACTTTTGTTTTTTTGTTTTCTGATATGAAAACATTTTTGCACAATGTCTTTGGGTGATTGTTTACCTGTCCCTATACAGTCTTTCCTTTCTGTGTGTGTGTATGTGTGTGTGTGTGTGTGTTTTTGAGTGTGTGTGTGCATACAACTTAGCCCTGTCCAGGATGTTATTGTGGATTTGTATTTCTATCTCTGTCTTGCCCTTAAAGTTCACCTTTTCTTGTTGAAAAGACATAATTATTGTTGCCTTGTCACAACTTTGTGGCTACATATAATTTATTGTACATTTGTTTTGTTTTTCTTTTGCTTTGCCAAATTTTCACCAAATATGACATTCTTTTTCTTCCTTAGTTTCATTACATATTATTCAAAGTAAAATGCCTTATTTAGCTAGTGCTTTTTATATAGACGTTTTGTTACAACTCCATATTGGAAATTATATATCAAGGTATTTGTGTTTAGTTTGTCCTCAGTTACCCTTCGGTTGTATGCATACATGGCTTTGGTGCATGATCTTCAAAAGTTAACGCTAGTACCACTGTCAAAATCACATTTTTCCCAATAGTCAATCAGTCAGCCCTCGAAGCACAAATGGAGAGTTAACAAGAAACAACGTTTTATTACCAGTGCCTCTAAAATTAGTTTTGTTCAATATATGCTCTTTTTTTCTGTGCGCTTGACTCACGCACTATGTTGACGACATGCTGACGTAGTGAGGTCATCCACGGGGAAGTGACCTGTATGGAAATGGAACCATGCCTGCTTTTTGGGATTTCACTATTTGCAGATGACACGATGCTGTTCAGTGAAGCTGGCCATTCAATCTCAAACCATTCTCTTGTTGTACGAGGCCTTCAGTTTGGTAGCTTGCACATCCAGGATGACAATGCACACAAAGTATGTATACAACTCGAGGCTTTGATTGTTGAGTTCATGTGTGTCTCTTCAGATTACCGAAAAAAGGCAACAACGAATCTGAAGGGGAAACCATATGTTATTTATACTACAGCTAAGGTATACGTACGTTTTAAAAGGAAAAAAAACCTCAAACTCCCATAAGTCCACAGCCCACTCACGCACATTTATTCCTGTTACTGGCTTATTGTGTAAAAACTTGAAACAAACTCATGGGTGCAGTATGTGACTACAGTTCAAGGTCAATGACAAAGATGGTTCTGTATTAATGTCTTTTCATGTCACGTCATGCCTTTTTTTTTTTTTACTGTGTGTACTGTTTTCTTTCTGTTGCAGTCCTTTTGATAAACTTAATGTTCTTAAGAACGGTCACCTCAATTTCAACTCATAAAATAATGTAAACCTTTATCTCATCATAAATGATGTATTTATTGTACAGTTCTCGTCTTAGCAACGTTGTTTCATGATTGTTTAACGGCCGGCTTGTTACTTTGGATGGTCTCCTGAAAGACAGCGGCAGTTTGGTTCACATGGACTTAAAGTAATCGTCTCTTCCTATGACCCTCATCAACTACTAATCTGCTTTTTAGATCATGTTTTCCAGCCACTTTGGGTCACCAGTTGTAATCGAAACAGTGCAAACAGTGTCCCAACAAGAGCATCTCATCTTTTCTCATCTTCGATAGGCTCAAACCTGCGTCACTTTCATTGCGAACATTGGGCTGTAATACATGTACAGTTTCCCATCCTAGGATGCAGCCAACAGGTGGTCCATTTATAAATCGCGCACTCAGTGTTTTTCTCTGCACATTAGGAGAAGATGGCTGGATGACTAGAAACACAATGTGGCTGCTGTATGTGCACTAGAAACTGCATGGTTGGACATGATAGATAAAACAGTAAGAACAGGCCGTATACAACTTGGCGTTTGTGTGAATACCACTTAGAAAAATATATCCTTCCTTCCTTTTTCTTCTTGGAGAAATTGCTGATATGAAAACACTGAATAGTTAGTCCCTCATGTAGTTGCAGTTGGAACATCAAGTGTTTTACGATGCCGTACTAAAAACATTTTTTTTTCTTTTATGATTTAACCAATTACAACTTACATAGATGTTTGATTAGTGAAGCGTACTGAATCAGAGGAGGGGTTGTGGGTTTTCAGAGGCCTGTCTTATTGAATTCCCTTCACGAGCTCCAAAAAGTTGACTGCATCCTAAAACATCGTTCCTGTCACTTAAATTTAAGTTCAAGAGAAGGAAGACCTTCACATGGGCCCTGGGTTCAAATCCCCTGTGTTGGCAGCATCTGCCCTGCTGACACTGAATCCCTACCAGCTTCAGGTGGGGGGGGCAAGCAAAAGGGGAAGGATGAGTAAAATATCACCTGCCAATTTCTCAAAGTGTTATAAGTGTTTTGGTTAGCGAGGAATTAGACGGGCGTCTTCAAATCTCAAACCGGTCCTTTAACGGGAGGAGGAAGGAAGCAAGGACGTATGTTATTACTTTGTTAAACACAATTAGGACCTCAGACTGCAGACGACCTCCATCATGGACATTTTTAATACTCACTCCAGTACATTTTGCTCAACATGTTGCTGCTCCTGCTTTTGCTAGCTAGACCCCGAGTCTTCTACGATTACCAGATGTGTCACTGAGATGTTGGTCATGTTGGTCCATAAAGAAATTATTCCCCCCCCCCAAAAAAAATGAATGAGCAAAACCTCACCATGTCACTACTCTAAAGATCCGGCTCTGGATCCAAGTTCATGACATATCGGCTGGTTTCACAGACACTCAGGTGTTTTGTTTTTAGCAGAATCATAATCTAGAACTGCAGCTTAATGTGAGATGAGAGGGAGAGACGAGGGCAGCATGAAAAAAAACAGGAATAATCCTTTAAGGACTTAATCAAGATACCATGATGTTTCTATTTTAGTCTGTTGTTTTTCTTCATTAGTCACTTGTACACATGAAAGGGAAAGGTTTCTGCATTTGCACTGGCAGCTTATTGTACACATTGATTTCAAGCAGTGGTGTAGAATCCAGGTCCAGAAAGTAAAAGGATTTGCCAGGGTTTTATTTAGGTTTTCTAATTAGTTCATCCTCCAGCATGGGGAGGGACTGATAATTGCGATCAACTGGTTAAGAGCACAGGTGGTGAAAAATCCTGGCAGGACTTTTACTTTCTGAACCCAGGGATTTTTACACCTCTGATTTCAAGGGAGGTTGCTACCAGTGCAAAATGACATTAGAGCATTTTAAGTTCAAGCTCCAGACCTCAGTGTCTCTTGGGAAAATGCAGCAAGGCAAAGCAAAAAAAACATAATTGCAATGAATAAAGAGCTAAAATACAGAATATCAGTGACAAAAACGACGACTGGGAGGTTGGGATGGGAAGTTTATCTGGTATAATGAAGCCAGTTGACGGCATGTGGGATAAATGAACTTCACACCCTACAACACTAAAGGCACTGAGGAAGGAGACCCAACAAAAAAATGAATCCGAAGATGAAATGTGTTAAATTCATGTCTGTGAAACCACCCAGCCCAATATAACGTGTCATGGCCACTGATGCTGGATTTACTGTACAAAACCCTTCCAACTAATACCATTGAACCAAGTGCACTGTATGTTACATGGGATCATAACTCACCAAGATGTGGAACAGTGACGGTAACCGGCTGATCCTCACGTCAGAAACCCAACATCGCCGATAAAAGAAGTTTTGTGGTGGGGTTTTTATCTTGTTTTTTTTATTTGATTTTTTTTGTTTTCTTATTTGTAACTATAGCTCTCTGTATTCCCATGTGGACCAATCTCATGATTCAGAACATGGTATGTGTGATCTTTTATTGTGCAATAAAAGATGACTTTCAACTTTCGTTTGTGCGTGGTCGGTGTTTCATGAACCGGGAATTTCACTGAATCTGTGATCGGTTCGTTCAGTTCTTAACTCTGTCCAAATTTCAGGTACCCAGGATACAGGACGACCCTGCAATGGAGTGGCGACCGCTCCTCCTCCCAGTGCATGCTGGGATAGGCGACCACCCCACACAACCATGAAAAGGAGTGAATGAAAGGATGTGATGAAAAGTCTCACACCATGATGGTGGATAAACACTTTACTCAGATGTTGAGAGGAAACGGGGGAATGCAGGTATGCTGCTGGGTTCATAATGTATTGATTTATATAACAACCTTACAAAGAGAAAATAAAAATCATCAATGACAAAAAAAAGGATAAGATGAATAAAGAATGAGGGACAAAACTAAAAGGAATAAAACAAAAGGAATAAATTGCTATCAGACAATAAGGATAAAATAAGTAAAAGCCAAATATTCCAGAAAGGCGTCACGATGAAGGTACGTTTTAAGAAGTGATTTAAAGGATGATGGTGACCGAGCCAGCACCATCAGCATCACCATAGACCACCTGGGATGCAGCTCGGTCCACCTCGGAGCTTCGCTGATGAATCAAAAGGAGGAGCGACGACGGTTTCCATCAAGGTTTCATTTCAATGATCTAAATAACATTTTGTATAAAACAATAAATGATACCCTGATGAAGATTCCCTCATGCTGCTGAGTAACTAAGCCAGTGTAAATAATGTGCTTATTCTTACTTTGTCGTTGAGTTCATGGAGATTATTAAACATTAAATTGTTTATTATATAATCATTCATGATGAGCTAGATGCACAATCCAATATCGGTAGAGAGTTTAACCCGGTCTCCAGTTAGGGTAGACTTTACTACTGGACTGTGTGTGAAGGTCCAGTGATGTTCAGTCTCATTAATGTGTACTAGGACTAGCACCGCTGTCCTGCATGTCTAAGAGTATTTTATTTCTCATGGCTAATAATCTGTTGGCCAAGTATCAAGAATCCCACAGCAAGTTGTGTTCATCGGCCATTTAAAGACGTCTACATGGTTTCTAGTGTCGAGGTTAAAGTGAGGCTACATTGGGTTTAATAAAAGTCAAAGCATTGTCTTGTACATAAGGACTTCTCTGGTGCGTATTTCTGATATTTCCTTGTTTAAATGTGTAATAGAGGATTTGGTGCTTGGCCAGAAAGACCCTGGGCGATGAGAAAAACTACTTTGCTCTCCTTCGTCTGGATCTGTTCAGTGTTTGGTGAGTAAAACGTGAAAAGATAAACTCTGTTGTACTGTAATGCTTCATGGGAATGCTCAGGCTTTTTGATAAAACAGTTATTGGGAGGAATTCAGCAGAATTACAGTGCATGATGATGGTGAGTCAAATTTAGATTTTGATGGAGATGTGTTGTTATTTAACTCGTTCCCTCCAAAGTTAAAGATGAGGACCCAGAGAATATGATTTGTTTTGTGAAACCTTGTGATTTCTATTTCTTCCTGGACTGCCTGGCTCTCATCCTCTCACCTAGACCTTCTCTATTACACACAGAAATAATATGTTACATCTGTTGGTTTATTGTAATGTTGTCGATCTAGAAACGTAATCTCATTTGGTTGCTGTCATTTTAAATCACTCTGGATTAGATCAGCTAACGGACTAATGTAGTGTAATATTAAATGTAGTTGGAAGGAGAACATAAACAGTGATTACATTCATCTGAATTCAGGTTAGTTTGTGTCAGTCATGACAAATGTGGTTGAAATGTCTTTTGTAATACTTGTTTACTTGCTGTGGTTGCAGTGTGGTCGTGTGTGTGGACCGTAGACCAACAGTAGACCAACAGTAGACCAATAGTAGACCAACAGTAGACCAACAGTAGACCAACAGTAAACCAATAGTAGACCAACAGTAAACCAATAGTAGACCAACAGTAAACCAATAGTAGACCAACAGTAGACCAATAGTAGACCAACAGTAGACCAATAGTAGACCAACAGTAGACCAACAGTAGACCAATAGTAGACCAATAGTAGACCAACAGTAGACCAATAGTAGACCAACAGTAGACCAACAGTAGACCAATAGTAGACCAACAGTAGACCAACAGTAGACCAACAGTAGACCAATAGTAGACCAACAGTAGACCAACAGTAGACCAATAGTAGACCAACAGTAGACCAACAGTAGACCAACAGTAGACCAATAGTAGACCAACAGTAGACCAACAGTAGACCAACAGTAGACCAATAGTAGACCAACAGTAGACCAACAGTAGACCAATAGTAGACCAACAGTAGACCAACAGTAGACCAATAGTAGACCAACAGTAGACCAACAGTAGACCAACAGTAGACCAATAGTAGACCAACAGTAGACCAACAGTAGACCAATAGTAGACCAATAGTAGACCAACAGTAGACCAATAGTAGAGCCTTTCAGTCCTGGATTGAAATCACATTCACATCTCTTGTTTCCTTTGCAACCCAAGTTGGCCAACAGTAGAAGTCTCAAATGAGACTCTATTGTTTATGTGCATGTTTGCTTTTCTTTGAAGCTTAATGGTTTTGTTGTGGAATATCTCTAATAATTCATGTATACGATCAAATTACAGTCAAGACCATAATAAACACCATCTGACTGTAATTCTGTTGTGTGCAGAGCTTTGACTTCACTCGCCCTGTTGTTCCTCAAACTAGCAGAATAAAGATGAAGTTCACCAGGAAAAGATTTCATGGATGCACATTGTTACCAGGGGATGTTTGGCTGATGGCTATGTGAAGGGTTCCATGGGAAACCTGGAAAGGTCATGGAATAAAAAAAAGGGTGTCCAAGGCCTGGAGAGGTGGAAATATTTTGACATGTCATGGTCATTTGTTGATATATATTTTTTTCCAACCAGTGAAATGTTGAATGTTCCAGCTTGTTGATCCACTTCAGATCAGAAATGTCCTGATAGTTTCGGTCCTGAGAGATAGTTGGACCAGAACTGTACTGGTCATGGAAGTTGTGCCATATGTCCTGGAATCATGTCATGTCATATGTCTTGGAAAAGTCCTGGTGATTTCTAGTGATTCACATTTTTAAAAAAAAGAATTTTTTTTTTGAATATTGAATATATTGATATAAAATCTGTTTCATCTGTTTTTTTTATATTATGTCACAAATTTCTTTCAGATTTCACTCCACCTAGATGGAGCCACAGCAATCGTCTTTAGCCATTGATAATCAATCAATCAATCCATCAATCAATGGATCTAATAATTTGTTAGAATGACTGTATGCGGTAGCTGTTGACAGTAACACCTACTCTCTGTACCTCAACGTTAAAACCAGAGCGACCTCTATCAGCAACCATGAGGTATCACTGAAACCGTCGTCTGTACGTCCCTTTATCACAGCAGCATCACCGTCAGTATGCTTGTTTAGTTGCTTTTATTTCACACCACTTTTAACCTGTCTACAATTATTATTATTATTATTATTATTATTATTGTTATTATTATTATTATTATTAGTAGTAGTGGTAGTAGTAGTAGTAGTGGTAGTAGTAGTAGTAGTATCAGTAGCATTGCACCCTCAACATGAACCTACCAACAGGAGCCTGTACAATACTTGGTTGTGAGGTAATTCATGTTTTGTCCAGTAGGGGGCAGCCATGGACCATGCAACCCAGATGTGACAGCACACATCCCTCAGTACCAGGCTGGCCTGTCATTAGGACTGACCGCCAGTGGTGTTGAACTAGTAAGGACTTGAGTAGCTGACTAGTTGAGCAGCGTCCACTAAGCTCAACTCACTGCTCAGCTCCTCATTTCCTTTCCTAGTTCGGTCATGCACGACCATTTGAGGCACAGACACGACTTAACATGGGTGCAGTGTCAAAATATACATTTATTAAAACGTACATTCATGTCGAGGAATAATATCCCAAGTCATCGTAGAAATAGTGATAAAAACTGAAACTAACCGAAGAACATCCAAGCAACTTTTCCTCAGGTGCAGAACAAAACGAGTCGATTGTGGAACAGCAAGAGGAGGAAAACCCACATCAGGACAGGAAGCTAACCTGCTCTCACTTCAACTGAGTCAGAGGCCAAAGTGCTTCACAGAATAGAAAAGAGCTTTTTCTGCAGTGCGTCGTGGGGAAATTTGACTTTGGATGTCAGCAGTTCTTCCTTTTTGGTAGAGTTTGGATAAACAAGGTTCTTTCTTATATATACTAAAGCTTCTTCTTCATATATACTAACATTTATAATGTACAGGCTGATTTGAAACATTAATTTATCTGGTGGTGATGACGAGTCTTCAGGGGCCGCCGCTCGCCTCTACTTCCCCCTCGGCGGTTCGGCCACGCCCCCGTTGGCGAGCAGCCGTAGTCGTGTTCTCTCCCTCTTCCTTCCCAGTCCTCCTTTTTTACTATTCGTTCTCCTTTCTGTCAGATCAAAAGCAGAAAAAAAAGAAACACATAAATAGTCCACATTGTTTTGTTTCGTTCCACCGTCTAGTTTTTACTTCAGTTGGGGTTGCGTGACTCCGGACCTGGCACGGTATGTACCTTTTCATTTTTAAATCACAAGCCAACTTCAGGCTGAGTGAACATGTGATGCTGCTAATGCCCTCAGTATCCAAATAAACAGAGAGGCCTCGACACGGCCATGGACGGACTGATGGACGGATGGACAGCGTTCCTTTCTCAAGCCAGCCAGACCTCAGCGCTCCAAAAGCAGTTTGTATTTCACTTTCTTTCTTAATTTTGGACTAAAAATCACCACACACACTTTTCATTTTTCGTTGAAACCGCAGGCCTGGTTGAAGAACACCAAACAGCTGATCTGTACTTGACCCTTCCATACCTGGAGATTACATGTTTGCTTACCTTGTAGACCAAACCGATGAGACAAAGTTTAGTTCTCATTCTTTCTCTCACGTCCCGTAAAAAGATCTGATCAATTTCAGTTTTAAAAAAGTTGCAGAAACCCAGAAACTCGAACAGGGTCTGAATACTGTTTGATTCAGGTATTTAGGATCTTCAGGTTTGTGTCCAGGACAATCACTGTGAAGTATTCGGTATGTACCAGAAGTTCCAGGATCTCCCCGCCGGGATCAATAAAGTATCTATCTATCTATCAATCTATTGTGAGATCTGGGTTGGACGAGCCGGATCTTGCTGTGCTGAGTCCAGACCCGATAAAGTGCCAGTCAAATATTTTCACTGATGTATTGCCGCCTTGTGAAGGAAATTTTGGCTGCAATTACACAGAACAGAAAACCATTTTAACCCTCAGATCAGATGTTTTCTTGGACGTCTAAACAGATAAATCAGATTTCATGTGATTTCTTCCTGCTCAGACAACCATGACAAGATCACATCTGCTGCTTCAGGATCAGAAGAGCTCAGACCGGCTGAACCAAATCTATCAATCAATGTTTTGATACCAATTTACATCTCAGCTATGAGACTAATGTAGCTCACATAGAAACCTGGTTTCAATGAGAATGAATGAATTTATCTATTTATTTATTTATTACTTTATTAATTAATTCATGTAGTATTTATTTATTTATTTATGTATTATTTATTTATCTATTTATGTATTTATTTTTATTTTTGTATTTATTTATTCTAACCCTTTTGCCTTCAGTTTGAAGGTGAAATGTCATATTTCCTGAAGGTTCTCAACAGAAGCACTAAAACCTGTTAACTCTCTGAAAACTCATAACTACAAAGGATCATTACTGGCTGAATGAATCCGTCTCCCCATGTTCAGCAGCACTTCCTGTGTAGGATCAGGTACTGCGTGTTAATTGAAAGTACAATGGATTTATTAAGAGCCAGCATAACAGGCAGCCAATCAGAAGCCTGCTTGATACAGATTTTTTGCTTTGACTTGATTGGCTCACAGTCGGAGAGAGCGTACGGTGGCCAGCAGGGACAAAGTTTGAGAACAGACAGAACCAAAGACTTTTTGTATGGTTAACTGATTTACCCACCAAACCAATCTGTCATTTCCTCCCGCTCTCTCTCCTCCTCCCCCTCTTCTCTAATCCCTCCCTCTCTGTTGGTTTCTTCTTCCTTTCCTGTCTTCACCTTTTCCGCTACTCTTCCTCTCTCATCGTTATCCCCTGCTGGGATAAAAGAAGAAGAAAAACCCTCACGCTGGGAAACATGCCGCAATGTTTAAGGAAGAAGAAGCGCAGCCCCTCGCTCTTTTCACCTCCTCTCTTCTCACCTCCTCTCTTCTCACCTCCTCTCTTTTCCCCTCCTCTCTTCTCACCTCCTCTCTTTTGCCCTCCTCTCTTTTCACCTCCTCTCTTTTCACCTCCTCTCACTGCTCAAAGAAACACAGAACCTGAGAGAATAAATGATAGATGATCCGTTTATTCTCTCGTACGGTTCCTCAACTGGCAGGGCGGTGGCTGCCTTGCTCAAGGGAACGTCGCTGGTCTTTTGGGCAGAGAGACATTAGCAAGCCTTTCCCATTTTCCTTCCACCCCCCCCTGAACCAGTCAAGGGTTTTGAACCGGCGACCTTTTGATTAGCGGCCAGTTTCTCTGCTGCTTCTGTTTCCATGCTGCAGGTTGGGCTGCTCACACGTTGATGATGTCATGTTGTTTATTCCTGGTGTCAGCCGGCAGACGACGAGAGGATGAAGTTCAGTGTGTTTATATCAAGCTCCTCCTCCTCCTCCTCCTCCTCCTCCTCCTCCAGGGTGTGGTGTGATGCCATGCCTGCTGTCATCTGCCCCTCGTTAGGGAGGAGAGATTGGCTCCTTTACTCCTCTTCTCTCCTCCTCCTGCTCTTTCCACTGCATTTCATTTCCTCTTCTCCTCCTCCCCTCTTCCCTCTCCTTTTCTCCCCTCTATCTTCCATCCTCTCCTCCTCTCTCTCTCTCTCTCCTCCACCATCCCATCTTTCTTATGATCTGTCCTTCGTTAGTGAAGCTGTCAGTCTGTCTGTAGAGAGGCTTTGATTTGCCTCTGTCCTTGTAGTGTGTGTGTGTGTGTTTATGTATGGGCGCATATACAGTATGTGTGTGGGTATAACTGTGCATGTGCAGGTACGTGCACGTCTGTGTGCACGTGTGTGTGTGTGTGTGTGAGTCTCTGTTGCAGATCAGTGGCCTAATTACATTTCCATCCTGGAGGGCCGAGAGCTGGTCGAAACACACACACACACACACACACACACACACACACACACACACACACACACACACACATTGCATACTTGTAGATGCAGGTATACATACAGTACTGTGCTGAAGTCTTAGGCACAACACTCCGTAAAGTGAAGATGCTTCAAAAATAATGAAATGAAAAGTTTCTAAATACCAAAACCTTTATTATAAAGATATTATAATATATATTATATATTATAATATTATAAAGAGCAGAAAAGTAAAACACAGAAAACAAAGAAACATCTAAAACATCTAGAACATGTTTCCTGTTTCAACTTCAGCTGAAGGCTTCCAGGCTGGTTGGGACCCTTTAAACCTCTGGATGAACCTCTGGAGGTCAGGATAAAATACAGGCTCTCTGACAAGTTGACATTCTGGAGGTATGAGGTTTTCACCCGACAGCAGTGGTACGCACACACACACACACACACACACACACACACACACACACACACACACACACACACATCTGACTACAAGCAAGCCCGTCTCTAGCCACAAGTATATCAAAGGAAACAATATCATGAGAAACATACGATGATGCTCATCTCAAACTGCTCTTTTATCTCTCTCTTGCTGTATAGTATCTCTCTCTCTCTCTCACACAGACACACACACACACACACACACACACACACACACACACACTCTGAACCAGATGGGTTGTAGTTGGTATGTCATGAGAGCAAATCTTCTTCCAGCCCTCTTAACTGAATCAAGCACTGCCCTGGAAAACTGCCCTGCTCATCACACAACAACCTAACCACAGACAGACAGACAGACAGATAGACAGACACACACACACACACACACACACACAAAACGTCTTGTATTTTTTATCCTTGTGGGTATTCTATTGAATCCCATTAATTCCCTGAAGCCCAACCCCACCACCACATGACCACATGAGCAACCCTTAGAGGAGATCCTCCCTTTGGATCATCCATGTGTCCCTGGTCCATCGCTAGCTCCGGTGCTCCATGCTAGCACGTTAGCGTGCACTATGTTGAGTGATGGTAGGCGACTAGCATCTCAACAGTGAGAAAATGAGAACTCTACAGCTCTAAATCTAAAGGTGAGATTCTTAAACGTGGATAGACAATACAATGCCCTGACTATTTCAACAACGTCACTGTGCCCTTTTATTTTTCTTTATATATGTGTGTGTGTGTGTGTATGTGTATGTATGCATATGTATATACATGTATAATTATTTCTTTCTTTCTTTTTTTTTTCTTTTCTTCTCTCATTTTTGTAATAAGGCAGTAGTGATAGGGGAGGGAGGGGTATATAAATAAAAAGAAAAATACTGTTTCTTAAGTGAAGGATGTAATGATAACCCTTTTTCTCAATAAAAATACAAAAACAAAATAATAATAAAAAAAAAGATTCTTAAATGCGGCCAAGTCTGGCAGTTTGATATAGATTGGTATTTACACGAAATATGATACAGAACTAGCGTCCTGTTTTCTTTGTCACTAGATTTAGAGCAACTCTCAAAAGCAACTACCCACAAATTCTGCACCTCGGTCTCTCGAAGAGGGAGGAACCGTCGACAAGCTCCCTCGCTCCCTTGCTCCCTCGCTCCCTTCTCTTGATAGAAAATATACATCTGATGACTTATTAGCTGCTTTCCTTGAGAGAGAGCTGGCAACACTGGGAGGGCATGGTTGCTGTCTACATCAACTATATTGAGTGATATTATGGATCAGCTTTTTATCAGTAAGAGGTCCGATCACAGAGTCACCAGCACCGATCTACCGGGGACACGTGGGTGAGTTGATGGTTTAATGGGTGATTGGAGCTATGTGGCCGATCTCTCCCCAACAGATTGGTGTGTTCCTTTAACCTTTTAACCTTTTAACCTTCATCACAGTGATGGTTTAAGGTACATTTTCAGAAACAATGGAAGCCTACCGCAGTGAATGATCAGCACAAACTGGCAAATGCCATAACTCACCGTGGCTTTGTCAATAACAAAGTTGGTATCATCTCAAATGAAATATGAATGAGCTGAATTCTCCCTTTAAATCAAGATCGATGACAGAAGGCCGGATCTCAAAAGAGACTAAGACCAAAATAAAAGAGATGCCGGTGTTATCCTGGTGGTATCCCGGTGGTATCCCGGTGTTATCCCGGTGTTATCATGCTGTTATCCCGGTGGTATCCCGGTGGTATCCCGGTGTTATCTTCGTGGTATCCCGGCGGTATCCCGGCGGTATCCCGGCGTTATCCCGGCGTTATCCCGGCATTATCCCGGCATTATCCCGGCGGTATCCCGGCGTTATCCCGGCGTTATGCCGGCGTTATCCTGGCGGTATCCTGGCGGTATCCTGGCGGTATCCTGGCGTTATCCTGGCAGTATCGTGGCGGTATCCTGGTGTTATCCTGGTGGTATCTTGGTGTTATCCTGGCGGTATCCTGGCGGTATCCTGGCGGTATCCTGGCGTTATCCTGGCGGTATCGTGGCGGTATCCTGGTGTTATCCTGGCGGTATCCTGGCGTTATCCTGGCGGTATCCTGGCGGTATCCAGGTGTTATCCTGGTGGTATCCTGGTGTTATCCTGGTGGTATCCTGTCAAGCCTGTGCACTCAGAACCACATGTTGCGGTGAACAACATACAGTGTACAAAACACAATAAATCAGCGTGATGTTATGAGGAGCCGTTTGGAGAGCCACGGGGAACGGTGAAACCAACTGTGGGGTCACACGTGCACATGCACGTGTAATACCAGCGGGGCAGCTTAGTGGCCAACGGTAGCATACTGTGGTTACACTGGGCAGCGCTCAGGTATGACTGGTGGAATTACACCACTGTGAAGCAGGGCCGTGCTGGAAAACACCATCTGTACTCAATCAACCTTCCCTGGGTAAAATATGGAAAGGCATGCACTCGTATGGACCAGGGGAACAACTTCACTGTTTTAACAGGCATTTGTAGCATTGCGTACTGGAAAAGAAACACTAGGACGTCTTTTAACTTTCCCAGAAACTGGAAACTGGTGTGTCTTACAGAACAGGATGGAGGCGTTTTCCTTCCCTCTGTCTCCAACCAGTCCATCTTCTCCCTCCACTACTGCAGGAAACAAATGCTTTGCCTGTTCAAAACTTTGTGGCTGCAAAGAACAGAGCGACTTATCAACCAGGTTGAGGAATCAGGTACAGGAAGTACCCAGGATGTCTCAGAGACATCAGTCCTGTATCAATACACTCATCTGGAATTGGAAGAATTGTCTGTAGTATTAATAATGCAGGATATATACATGGAGGGGTTACCATGGCTACCACTGTACACACACACACACACACACACACAAACTTCTCAGACACATAGTATGAGTTGAGGTCTCTCACCTTACTTCCCCAATAACAAGATCAAAAGATTTCAAATGAGGAAATCACAGAAAGAACAACTAATCCAAACTGAAAGCATGTGTGAGAAAAGGTTTCCTGCCTGCCTCTCTTGACAAGTGTGTATTGGTGTGTGTGTGTGTGTGTGTGTGTGCATGTAGTGTGTGTGTATGTGTGTGTGTGTGTGTGTGTGTGTAAAGGGGAGATGGTTTGTTTTGTCCTTGCCACCTCTGATACTTTACAACTCCTTCTGAGACATTTTTCTTTTTGTTCTTCATCCGTTATGTGTGGATATGCTAGAGCAGTGCTGTAGTCAAGACCACCCAAGTCCATTCCAAGGCCAGGTCCAGTTGAGTCTGAGTCCAGACCAGGTTCAAAGGGGGTCGAGACCAATTCAAATGTAAAAGTGATGATTAAGGATCAACAGATGATTTATCTGCACTAAACCCGTCAGCATCCAACTAATCAAGCCATAGAAATGTGAAAAAATAAAAAAAACAGTAAAAACCAAACAAACCAAAACAATAAAATCACCCACATTCACTTTTACGTGGGCAGGGAAAAGTCAAGTCAACATCCAATAGCGGCCGAGACCGACACAAGTCCAAACAAACACGAGACCGGGAGAAAAGTCCAAGACATCTAACAAGAGTCTGTGCCTGTCACCTATTTTTCAACTGTGTGACCATTTCCACACCAAAAATAAGAACAACCAAAACGTCTGAGGCTCCTGAACCAAACGCATCAGTGGATGTAACCAATGAAACGTCTGCAAAGTAACAAATAGGGTACAATCCAGCGGCCGGTTGCCAGGAAGGTAATTTTACGAGCAGTAATGTCAACCACATGTGCAGGAAAAACCAAACCAAATCTAGAATTTTCCTGAAATGCAATGCGGCCTTCGACCACACACAGTTCCTTCATTAACAACGTTTCTATGATAGAAATACATGGACGAGAGTAACCACGAAGAGATCTTTATTTTCTTTTATCTGAAGTGAGACGTTTTTATAAGCGTTTTTATAAGTTTTATAAGGGGATTTTTATCTCACCTGAGCAAATGAGCATTTTATTCTTCTGTGTTTTATCACTTCTGTGCATATAAACCAAACAAAATGTGTCACTGATGTTAGAGGAGCAGGCTTGTAACAGGACGGTTGCTATGTGTTTCACAGCCCACCTGCCTGGTTGAATGAGGCTTTAAAAAACAGATGTCCTGTAAGTGGTGAAGGGCTGGAAATTATTGCATTTAAAGGGGTTTGCTGTTGGTGGATTTTCACTGAAGACATTCAAAGATATTTCAGTAACAGCTTGTCCGTCTGCAGACTGTGCAGGGATCTCGTGGCTCAAATGTAATGAAATGAAGTCAGATATGGTATTACCACCTGGCCTCTCAACAGACTGTAAAACAGAAATAATAACTACCGTGTTATCTGTACCTGGATAGCTTCTGTGTCTCGAAACCAGCTAAAAACAGCATGCTCCTACTTTGGTCCTGCAGTAGGGGAGGGTGGCGTAAGTTGAGCCACGCCTTGTATGTAGGAACCCATTAGATTACTTAACCATCTGATCATAGAAGGGAAATGTACATTCAGGGAAATGTAGTATTCTTCCTAAATGTATTAAGATGTAGTCGACACACATGTGCTCAAGAGGTATTTTTAATATTACAGAGCATTACGAGTCTGCAAACAAGAGTTCGGCCTCCTTGGAGGATCTTAAAAAGAGCAGCCAAGGAAGAGTCGGGAGGGAAATCGATTCGATCAGGATGACACTGAAGAGATGTATTGAGAAAATCCACCGAGGAGAAGTACGATGAAAGGTTTATGACAGACACAGACAGACAAACACTGTTGAGATGCACCCCTACCCTGGGGTAAGTTGTGCTGAAAGATCAACTTTATTAATGGATCATACTTCTATTAACTACATAGAGGGCTCTGAGCTACATGTTACGTATGAAAAGTGCTTTATAAATAAAGTTTATTATTATTATTAGTGCTTTAATTTCCACTAATGGCTAAAAACCCTGAGTATATAATATATACTACTAAACTATAATCACTACTCAATATTATTGAGTAGTGATTATAGTTTATAGTCACATTTATTTTGAAGTAGTAGCACAAAATTCAAACGTGCATTTTACCCCATTCTCCCCTATTGGATGTTCAGGGGCAGGGACCGAAGAGCCCCCTGATCAATATCCCGCCTGAGTATCCACTTTGGGAAATACTTCAATTACAACGTTTGTGGTTTCTCCAATAAACCCCGCTCACCGCTCCACTGTTCCATGTTGATTGGTTAATACATCATCTGGGTCACTGGTGACCTTCGACACGCGCAGCTTGTAAACGCTGAAAGAAATCGGACTGAAGTTTGAGAGAAAGAAGATTATGAACTCACCCTGATGAACATCATCAGGTTAAAGGTGTTTACATGACGCCTTCAGTAGTTGGAGAAGCTTGAACTATTAGTGTCGTGTACACAAACTACTTCTACTGCTACTTCTGCCCCTTCAGGGTCGAAGCGCTGTAGCACTAGGGCAGGACGGCTGCGCGGCGAGGTGCATACCCAAACTCAACATTTTCAAAATTCATAAAATAAAACCTGTAACTGAATCCAGCCAAATCGAATCAGCCGCTCTGACACACCACAGCTACGGCTCACAGTTGTTTCACAACCTTGTAAAAATGCCAGGAATCCATCTAGAAACACGCCGGTTTTCTCCCCCCCCCCCCTCGTCCCCGTCGACAACTTTAGGGGGCAATCTCTGGAAAAATAAATCAGCCTTTATTTGCTTTCCGCCTGTAACATACCTGCCTCTAATATGATTGAAGCACAAAGAGGGAGAACAACAAAGAGTCCTGTTCCTTAATGAGTACCTGTCGTTCAGGGTTGGGTTCCCGAGGCCCCGGGGCCACGTCAGGGTTGCTGTGTTAACCTAATGCATGCAGTACTTTGGGGGATGGACTTCAGCGTGCTGTCTGTGTTGTGTTACACTGTAAGCTCTACCCAGATCCATGTGTTGCAGGATGAGAGGGCCACTGGGTTCAGCTCTCCTGACCCTGCGTTAAAGTAGCGGCGCCTTGTACAGGAGACCCAGGTTCAGACTCTGTGTATTCATAGCTGGACCATTTGCTGCATTGACAGAAACATTGAACTGAAAATTGATCTAATGGATCCCACAAAGTCTACAAAGTGCACTCTCAAGGAAGTGGGGCAAATATTCTCCTAAAAAGCTGATCTGAGGTCTGGTTTGTCATTTCCACCTTCGCACAAAATTGAGCACAAACTCTGAAACGCAGATTACATGTTGTGGACGTAATGTGACGATTACGTTTCTCCACTACGAACTGGATTGATATGACAACAGCACAAACTGGAAAAGGTTAGATAACGGTTTAGTTTAGGCAAGTAAAACGACTTTGGTTAAGGTCAGGGTTAAAGGTCAGGGTTAGGGTGAGGGTTAAAGGTCAGGTTTAGGGTGAGGGTTAAAGGTCAGGGTTAGGGTGAGGGTTAAAGGTCAGGGTTAGGGTTAAAGGTCAGGTTTAGAGTGAGGGTTAAAGGTCAGGGTTAGGGTGTGGGTTAAAGGTCAGGGTTATTGTTAAAGGTTAGGGTTAAAGGTCAGGTTTAGGGTGAGGGTTAAAGGTCAGGGTTAGGGTTAAAGGTCAGGATTAGGTCATGGTGAAATAAGAAAACTTTTTCTGAAAATGAAAACTTAAAGGTTAGGGTTAAAGGTCAGGTTTAGGGTGAGGGTTAAAGGTCAGGTTTAGGGTTAGGGTTAAAGGTCAGGTCTAGGGTGAGGGTTAAAGGTCAGGGTTAGGGTTAGGGTTAGGTCATGGTGAAATAAGAAAACCTTTTCTGAAAATGAAAACTTTTTGGAATTGAGCCCGGGTCGTCGGAGTTGAAGGTAAATGTCTCCGCCCATCCGCCGCAATGTTTCAACCTCAAACTACTTCCTATTTCTTCCATCCAACGTACTTCTGTAAATACAGTCAACAGCCATGTTGGAAAACATTTACGTAAAGAAGACGTGATGAGATGAGAAGGAAAAGTCTAATTCTTTAAAGTAGCTCAGTCTGAGAACCGTCTGAGCCAAATGAACTCCCTCCACATTGGATTTGTCTTCAACAGAGTACGTTTACATTTAATCTCAACCAGATTAAGCCAATAGGAGGCATAGCCCGTTAACACTGCTAAATTTCAATCTTGATTCATTGGGTCATGCCTCAGACTTGTTTTCCAAACTGTGCATGTCACCACCAGACGTTGTTTTTAAAAGCAAACAACATGGCGAGTAGATAGATGATAGTTAGATGAATTTAATCCATTTAAACCAGGTTATTAGAGAAAACGTGTCACTTCAACGTTATAATCTCAATATATTGCTTTAACCTGATTGGGTTAGCTACTTTAGATCACATGATCTTCTTGTTTTTCCTGTCCAGTATCCTCCACTAGGGTTTAGAAATCTTCACAATCAAATCTGTGGCATCTGATTTCATGTCCCCGCTCCACAACGCTCAATCTCAGTCAGTACAACTGTCTCATGGCGTTACAACATGCAGTGGTAGCCATGGTAGACCCCCCGCCCCCATCCCTCATGTCTCCATTAAGTCACCATTGTAAATGATTAAGAGGCTGGCTGTGAGTTTGTTTGTGCTTTTACACCTAAATGAGCTTCATCTTGTTGTTGTGCTAACAGCTCCAGACCAGAAAGTGATCTCATATCCTCGTGAAAACAGTCTGGATTGTATCACGGTGTCCCCAACAAAACCACGAGGTCACACGTGGTCTCTATTCTCGGCTGATGGAGCAGCTCCAAAGAGTGTCGCTTGTTAACATCACAGACTAGAACCCTGGCTCTGCTGTGTTTCTAGTTTTTGGGAGAGACTCTCGTAAACAAAACAAAAACCGAGGCGAGATCAGAGGGACGGCATGTGCTTTGGGTGCATTTATTTTTTTGGTCTGAGCTCCAAATGTCATTGTGAAGTATATTCACTAGCAGCCCTTTAAAATAGGACTGATCCAGGTTCAGGGGCTGAAGTCAGCATCACTCCTCATATAAGCCTCATAGATTCAGTCTAAACTGATGAAGGTTTTCTACACGTTTCAAAAGCAGTCCACGTCATTTGATTGTCAATGTGAATTTCTGAGATTATCTATTGTTTCTATTGTCTGTTTACACCAAATCCCCTCACCAACTTCCATAACCACTCATGTCAACGTGCCAGGAAAGAAAATTATATATATTTTAAAATCACTTTTGTTCTGGATGAAGTTGTTTTTCTGAATGCTCTCTGGCTCGCTGTCGCTTGGCTGTTTCTCTCTCTCTCTTTTTTATTGTAATTCTTGGTTGTGTTTTTGATGTAAAGCGTCTTTGAGTGCAGAGAAAAGCACTATACAAATATAATGCATTATTATGATGATGACTGCCCGTGGGACTGCACCGCGCCTGCACTTGATTTATGCTGCGTTCAGTGCATGAAACTCAATATTGCACCAGATGCACCAACGCTGGAGGAATTGCTTGTGAAGATGAATCTGTTGTTTTTCAGCATCCATCACGATACATCCATTCAACTGTACTTAACAGCATTCAACAGGCTGCAGCACTAACACAACGGTGATGGAGGACACACACGTGATAAGGGGGTTCGATGCATGCTGGTCTTCTACCATGGATACCACTGTCTGACTCCGGTTTACACTCGTGTTGCACTGCATCATAAAATACTAGCTATGCAGCTTCTTTCAATTTTATAGCGAGGGCAACGCATTGCGTCCTAAATGAGAGCTGCACTCCCAACGCCCTTTCTTTAAATGATGTGAGATAAATCAGTGAAAGTATTGGGGATTATCGCTGCCATAAATACAGTTTAATAAGCTCTCAGACTAACCCCAAACATGTGTCTGTAGCCACTAAAGTCATTTTATACATGTACAGACGGGACTGTGGAAGAGGCCGTGTCAGTTATCAACATGTGGGTAGGATATAATTGTACCGCTGGTGATTTGTTATCTTTTCCAGTTTGCTAAATACATTTCCAAGCAGTGATTTGTGATGGACTAAACCCTAATGGGTGAAGGGCATGCGGCCCATGTCATCTGTTTTGGTTGCTTTGTTTATGTGCTTGTACCTAATGATGGAGTTGGCCACACGAACCAGGCAACTCTTCGACGCCTCACGTCGCGGTCGACTGACTGGCTGCTGATTCAGAGTCAAAATGCAACAGAATCAAGACGCTTTTCAATTTTTGTCATATGAAACCAAACTGGCAGTCGAGTAGGACCAGGCCCGGTTCTAGACTGCTTTGATTCGGGGGGCAATCAGAGATTTTGGGTGGGCAACTTTTTATTGATATCACAGTATGTTGTACTACAGTCTACTGGGTGTTTTCCTTATTTAAATGTTATTACTACAGGCAACATGCATAAACTAATTATGAACTATTATGAACTATATACATGAACACATTATTATGAACTATATACATGAACACATTAGTATGAACTATATACATGAACACATTAGTATGAACTATATACATGAACACATTAGTATGAACTTGTGGGGGTTACCCTTAGGGACTTTGGATTATATTCACTTTGTCACATTGGTTTTATACTGGAGCGAGGCTCCTTTAAATGTTGTCTCTGGTAGATGATGTCATGTTAATAGTAGTGGCTCTATCTGTGTTTGTCCCAATAGACAAGATATGGTCTATATATGATAGATATGGTCTCACCAGTTTCCACTCTCTGTTTCACTTCTGTCCATTTCTGTGCAGCGTTCAAATGGCAATGGCTAGATGCTTCTGGTATCCCCTGTCCTTTTCTAATGCTGCTTTCCAATAGTAAACCCCGTCTTGATTAAAAACGATATCTCTGTCATTTGTGCCGGAAAACTTGCAAACTTGTCGAGTATTCCAGACACGGCCGTGACCGATACCAGCTTGGCTTAAACGAGCCGTTTGGCTAAACATTCGTTTAGGAAATTAACTATTATTTAACTCACTAGGGTCAGTAGCAGCACCGCTAACTGCCCGGTGTTGGTGCGAGGTGGGCGGGGAAGGTGAGCTGCTTGAACTGGGGGCTTGATGCGAGGGAGCCGGCGGTCCCGGAGCCGAGCTAGCAGCAGCCGCAACAGCATTACTTTGCTTTGGTTTAGGAACCAAAAATCGGTGCATGATATCTATTCAGTTTAATAACGCTGTAACGTTACCTAACGTTACCTAATGGTAGCTTCAAGAACGATGTTGAAATTAACCAACTGTCTGACAAGTTGTACTTCGGTGTGCCTGGTAGCTAACGTTCGCCAAGTAACGTTAACGTTAACCTAAAACCACCAACAGCAAAGCTCCTAATGCAGACCGATAATAACAAACCGATAATAACAAATACACATGCAATTAATCATGAATATTAAATCAAATTATTTACATTTACTACCAAAAGTGTACTCAAGTTTTTCTCTACAAGCTAATCTCTCAAGTGTGACAGGCTGTGACAAACACATACAAGTGACAGTGAAGCTTCGTTGTCTCCGAGTTTTATACTGTCACACTAACCAATCAGGACTACGGCACAGTTACGGCCAATCCACTACAGGGGTGATTTGTTTTGGTTTAAAAATACCCAGAACAGATCTGGGCCCGGCGGGGACGCTTGGCGTTGGTGGGGCAGGCGGAGCATTTGGTGGGGCATTGCCCCCCCGTGCCCATGCCTAGAACCGGCCCTGAGTAGGACACATGACGGGATTTAGGCCGGGGGCAGACTACAAGATTATTGGGATTATTGGACCGATTGACACCAGATTGACCCATCCTGACAATCGGAGAGGGAATCCCGATCGGAGGCTTGATCAGGACCAATGATCGGCAAAGATCTGGCAGTGTGAGGAGTTCACAGACCAGTCTTGACCAATCCTCTCACAGACTGATCCGACCACCAGTAACCAGCGAGAGCCGAGTGTTTACAGTGAGCTGAGGCAAAAGTGTTATAGTAGTCAATAGTTAGTTACCGTTACCCAGCTTTTTTCTGATGAAGCCGACTCAACTCACAGCCATGGCTTTACTCAAATTCTCTTTCTGTGTTTTACTTCACTGACGTATCAGGAGTCTGCAGGATAATCTCAGTTCATTAACCATTAACTGTGTGGCATGTTGGCCTGGTCGTCTAGTGTGAGCATCTTTACCACTGAGAGACAAAAACCTCTGTGAAATCCGTCGTCATGTGTGAGATGCACAGGGAGCACTTGGGTTATCGTATTCCTTACAGTGTATTGAGGAATCTTGGCATATGCCAGATCCAGGGACACATTTCACCAGAGGGGTCAGAGGTCAGGGTTTTGACAGGGGTGGCGGTCTCTCTAACCAGCAGGAGAACCAGTTGTGGATAAGAAATGGGGTAAATGCAGTGGAAAGAGTTTAGTATTGCTGAGACGTTGCCCTGGCAGTGTGAACAGCCAAGAAAACAAGCTACGTATCTTCTCTCTGCCGCCGGTGGACAGACGGGGAGGCAAACAGAGGAGACAGTGGACTGGAGATGAGACCTCATATCCCTCCTCATCATCTGAAAACAATAAGAAAACATGAGACCGGGAATTAAGAGACTAGAGCTGTCTAATCTGGGACAACAGAGGAATGTCAGGGAGATGCCACAGCACCCTTTCATCCCAGATGGGTGCTATTAGGTCCACGGGTCATATCCCTACGCCAGACCCTGCTGGATCCACTTTCTTCCTCTCCTAATGCCACCGGACATATTATCTGACAATGATAATGATAATTACAGCAAACGACATGCCTTCCATTATGGAAGAAGTGGAAAAACACACACACACACACACACACACACACACACACACACACACACACACACACACACACACACACACACACAATACAATACTGCAGAAAGGACTGTAGGCTGTCTCACTAATTGGGAAAAGGCAGAAACAACATTGTTTTGTACATTCCTCTGGATGATATCAATGTTTCAGAGCTTCTTGTGTTTTTTTTTTAATGTAAGAGCACGAAAATATGGAGCAATAAAAAAGGTCACAACAACAACTTGGTGTTGGAGGGCCCGTAGGTACACAACACGTGTGATTAGTGGAGAATCATCCTTCATCCTATGGAGCTGAACTCAATTGATTCAATTGATACCTCTAAAAAGTCAACCTGCTTTTAAGTCATCGACCGGCTCCTCCTTTTGCTGCTTTACTCCTTTTAAATTATTTTTTAATGTATTATTGTTCTTTTGATCTTTTCATGTTTTATTGTTTAATCCTGTCTGTATTATATTATTTGTATTGTTGTCTGAAAAGTGCTATACATTTAAAGTTATTATTATATTGTTATTATAGGGAACTCAACCATAGTCTGGTGTTGTTCTCCTCATCGCAGTTGGAACCGGTATAATGGTTCTGTTGGAGTCTATTTCCAGGTTAGGCGGCTGTTTTGTCCTGGACACGATCGTTCCACAAAACCCCATAAATGAGAACCTGCCGTTCTGCGGAGAGGCTGGATACCCTTGGATGGAAGAAACCGTAACCCCAGATGAAGATGAGGAGGTGTGATGTTTTAAGATGTTATCCCTCGCCGAGCGGCCAACGTAAAGAAACACAGCTCCATTTTTAGGCTGAGGGGAAACGAGAGCGACGGACAGACGAGGGTCTCTGCTATCGTTCTCTTCATCTTCAAATGTCAGATTTACTGTAAATACAAGCTGCTGACTGGGAAAAAAATAAAATGAAAAATCTGCCTCCTAGTGAGAATTTGGGTTAGCTCTGGTCGGTGTGCAAACAGCATGTTAAGTAATTGTTGGTGATTAGCATGATTAGCATTAGCCTGAAAGTGAGAAAATTAAAACTTGTAGCAACTCTGACTGATGGTTAGATGACTTTAATGACACGTGTCTCAACCTGCCAGGGTCTTTAAGGGTTTGGTGAAACAGACAAAGATAATTCTTCAGAGAAAGTTCAACTCTTCTTGAACTGTCAAAGGCAGAAGATCTCCCTTCCTGCGAGACTTCCTGTTTTGTTGACAGGAAGTGAGTGAAGTTAGCCAGACAGCTAAAGGTTCTTCACTAATGATGAAGTTATTAAGTTATGAATCCACAGAATAAAAACCAAAACCAACTAAAAGGTCTTTCTTCATACTTGAAGTGACCTACGGACCAAACTGACAAACTGGTGTTGTCCTTTAAGCACACATTTCATTCAGATTCCTCCCTTTCTCACCCATCTCACTTCTTTTGCTCCCTCCTTTCCTCTCACCTGTACGACCACCCATTCTCCCTTCCTTCCTCCTCCCTCCCTCGTTCTCCATCCATCTTTCCCTCTCTTCATCTTACCTTTAGGGCATCTCTTCCTCACCCATCCTCCCCATCCTTCCTTAGCTCCCACCTTCCTCTCCATCCCTTCCTCTCACCTCTAGAGGATCACATTTTCACATTTACCTCCTTTTTCCTCCATCGTCATCACCTTCCTCCATCTTACCTTTAGGACACCTTTTCTTCATCCTGCACCTCTGTGTCTCGCTGTGGGACGGGCAGAGCGATACCGCTTTCTCTTCAGGAGTTCTCCTGGACAGCCCCGCCCCTCGGGTCCTGGTCTGCTTGCCCCACCTGAAGCCACAGGAGACGCCATTACGGAGACAGGCGCTCCAGTCGCTCCACTCTCCCACCGGAGCTAGAAGACAATCCTCTAAAAGGGGAGGAACGGGGGTGAGGAAGGAGAGAGAGAAAACCTGCTTCAGTTCCAATCAGATCAAACTGACACATGAGAAAGAATACTTCAAAGTAGTACTGAAAAGTACTAAAGATGCTTTTAAAAGATGCATCATATCGTCAGATTGATAAAAAAAGGACATCTTACAAAAAATATGAGAAAACAGATAATTGCAGTAAATGTTTGGCTAAGCTAAAGAAGAAACAATAAATGGTTACCAAAACCCATTAAGTCTCTATTTGACAGCCATGTTGGCAGTGCATAAAGCTATTAACCACGCTGCTGTGATTTGAGCGAGATGATTGCTAGCTGAAGGTGGGACACATAGCAACGCTAGGAGTGATTGGCTGCTGATGTGTGATGTCACCCATAAGCTTCCATGCTGTCAAAGACAACCGTGGTCGAGATTGGACAACATTTCTGGAACTTTCTTGGTTTCTTGGACACGAAAGCCAACATCACCACACAACCCAGATGTGACCACGATGCCAAGAAGCAACAGTAGCTACAGATGGTGCAGGTGGGCAGCAGAGGGGCAATCTGGAGACCCAAACACAAACCGATGAGCGAGATCCGTAATATATCTCACTTACTTCAGAGGGAGGGATTATGCACAACAAAGACATGAAGATAAATTATAAACCATCTGCGAAGACCCTCTAACGGGAATCATGTGTGCAACGAAAGCTTGGTGCTCCGACGGAAAAGATACAGTCAAGAGAGAGACGTGAAACACCATCGGTCAGGGTTCACAGGCCCGGAGAGAGGTGCTGCCGCCAGGGGAAAGAAATGGCTTCTGGGAAAAAGGACCAGCGTGGATCTACGGGGTCTATGGTGCCGCGCAAAAAGCAGCAAACCAAGTGAGCATTTTTTTACCTTGTACACGTCATCGAGCTTTTAAAACAACTGACCAAAGTCTTTGAAAATGTCTAAATGCTCCGTTTCTTATTTCAAGATTTGTTTTCCTTGTTCCTTGTGCCACATTTTAATGAAACGGGTGAAATTTCAGTGACTTCACATGACTTGAAAGCTAGAAACACGATAAAAATCACTTACCAGAACATTGATATACTAGAACTGAAATACTACAGATGGCCACGGAGCCAGAGAGAGGCGGGGCCGTCAGATAAAAGGAACAGGTCTGCAGAAAAGGCCTGGTGCTGATTAAACCTCTCACATTAGCTGCACTGATATATCCATTGCAGTTACTTTTTGTAGCGGGCCGGGATCGGTGCACTTTCAGTTCACACAGTCGAAGTTGGAACAGCAATAGAAATCTACAAAAGAAGCCCCAGGTGTGAATTTGAGATATTTTATATCTCTCTATATATATATCTGCGGGGGATTGATAGGGTTATTGATCAATACCAATGACTCAGCAAACACTTCACCAGGTGCTGAGATTTCTGGCTTTCAGGACTCACGTTCCAGTCTGTACTCGGTTTAGGGGAGGACGGTGCTACGAGACATCTCAGCTACGAAGGTTAAAAAGCCTCGTTGATATTTCACCTCTTCACTAGACGTTTCTGGTGTTGCTCTGCTCTAATTAGCTAGCTTACTCCTCTCTATTGTGAAAATGTTATTTTATTGTTTGCTTCAATTACAGGCCACCGTCACTAGATGGGAGCTGTACCAGAGGTCGAAGGAATTCCTGTATTTTTAAACCTGGGCTCTATTTGTACAAATTCGTCATTTATACCGCAAAATAGGTACAAAAAGTTTTGGAATTGCTCCGGTAGATCGCCTCAGTCGGCAGTCGTGAAACCGGCTGCTATGGCTGCAACGTAATCGGGGCAAGTGCGCCGATCAAAGTACGTCCACTAAAAGTTGTTTTTGCCACTGACAGGATCAGATTGTTATTGGTGTCTGACAACATTACAGAAAGGATCCTACAGAGATAGACCTTTGGTTAACCAGAAACAGAAGTCTGGCTCAAGGAGAAGTCTGGCTCTGAAATCTGAAAGATGAGGTGAGTTGTTGCAGGAAGAGGTTAAACAAAGGTTTCTGGTCTACCGGAGCAATTCCAAAACTTTTTGCAGTATAAATGACGAATTTGTACAAATAGAGCCCAGGTTTAAAAATACCGGAATTCCCCTTTAATGTCCCTTTGAGTAACCGCCCAACCGGTTGAAAGCTTTGGGAGGAACATTCCCAGCATGTCGGTAAACCACTCACCGAGGCAGTCCGTCTGGTGGGCGAAGGTTCCCTCCGGACAGCGGCTCAGACACTTGCCTTTGTACAGCAGGAAGCCAGGCTTACACTTGGTGCAGAAGTCCCGGCTGAAGCAGTGCTCGCAGTCCGGAGACCGACACTCTGGGAGGAGGGACACAAGACGTTAGCAACGCCGCAGACTGTCCCGAGCCGTGACACCACGCCCTACTCACCATACAGTCACCAGTTGGGCTGTTCAAGGTCTTCACAGGGGGAGAGTGTGTTATGTCACCAACATGACCACATCAGAATGCCATTCTATTCACTCACCATACACTCACCGGTCATGCACATCGTCACTGTCAGGTGAAAACCTTGCAATTGAAGGATTACGTGCTCCTCTATGGGTGGAGAAAACTCTACCACCCCCAGGTTTGTGAAACCTTTTCAGGAGAAGTTGTCATTTTGGATACACGTTTCACAACACAAACTCCCCCAAATGATTTAAGTGCATATGAGATCTTTTGAAAGGTGACATAAAGACGTTTGTAAAGAGTTTGGTCCAGCACCATGTAACTCCTCCACTCTCAGAATAAGGGACAGTTGTACCTTCCTACTGATTCACACTGATTCGCCATTTAAAAGAAGTCAAAATGGTTTATAGCGTCTAAGCTAAATGAGGCTACATAGGGTATAAAGGGAAAGTTGAGTAGACAAAAAATGAAAGCATTATCTTGGACTTCATATGGACTTCTCTGGTGCATATGTCTGTTTGTTTAAATATGTAATAATGTATTTACTGCTTGGTCTAATTGGACGACACAGCCAGAGAGATCCTGGGAGAGATCAATCAGGTCTGGTGCTCGGTGGGTTTTGTCACCGGGGCAGCACCAGGTACACACCACCTCAACTTCATGTGCATTTTTTAGTGAATAAGATGAAAATGCTGCGATCTCTAACAAGTTGGTTGGTATACAATTTATTGGTGCTGTACATCTGACAAAAAAACTGAGACAGACAGGCAGACAGACAGGCAGACAGACAGACAGACAGACAGACAGACAGACAGACAGATATTACAGACGTACTCATGCAGCGGTTGATGTCCTTCCCTCTCTGTCCATAGTGTCCAGCAGGGCAGGCGTGAAGACAGGTCCCGTGGTGAGACATCCCATCCCTCAGCAGGAACAGGAAGAGTCGCTCAGGGGCAACGCACACAGCCGTTGTCACGGGAACACTCCAGACAGCTCCGACAGTCCTCCGATGGCTCTCTGTGAGCTGCAGCACAGAGGAGGAGGAGAGGAGAGGAGAAGAGAGGAGAAGAGAGGAGAGGAGAGGAGAGAGGAGGGGAGAGGAGAGAGGAGAGAAGGAGAGGGCAGAGGTGGAGAGAGGAGAGGAGAGGAGAGAGGAGAGGAGAGAGGAGAGGAGAGAGGAGAAGAGAGGAGAGGAGAGGAGAGAGGAGGGGAGAGGAGAGAGGAGAGAAGGAGAGGGCAGAGGTGGAGAGAGGAGAGGAGAGGAGAGAGGAGAGGAGAGAGGAGAGGGCAGAGGAGGAGAGAGGAGAGGAGAGGAAGCTTGTTTACTACTAAAAGAGATCCCTTCGCTTACAAAATGATTGCTTACATGAAAGTAAATCACATTATGAGTTACTAGTATTATGAGTCATATTATGAGACCTTTGCTTACAAATTGTTTTAGAGTATAGAATCATTCTTGTGAAATGTTGACTAATACATTTTAGGTAGTGGGACTGGATATATCAAAAAAGGAAATAAATAAATTCTGATTATATTAACATCAAATTTAGAGATTAATAGAGATACATTTTCATCCTCCAGTATTGTAGTTGTTCCACTGCACTGCTGGAGTTTCAGCCTTCATCCCATGCAGTATGAATGCACATGGTGATCTTACACACACACATATATATATATATGTATATATATATTTGTAGTCTCCTGTCTTGCCATGTGAGGTCCTGCTGTCCCTCCACCATGTGTGTCAGTAGGTACTGCTGCTACTTCGTGAGCTCTTGACATGTTCCTCCACCACTGCTCCACAATAGAGCTCAGATATCTTGGTAGCACGACAGTCGGGCTCATGCCTAAGCCACAGTAAGTCTTATTATATTATAACAGTGAGCTGTGATGTCTGCTCCCAGATACACACAAGACTCCAAAGACAAAGTAGGAATGCTTCTAATCCAGCTGGGATAAGGAGGGATACGGACAGACGGGCGAGGTGGGATGGAAAGACGGATGGAATAAACCGAGGAGGGATGGAAAGACGGCGAATGTGCGTGAGTGTGAATAATTGACATTTCTGATCCTCACGCTGTGGCCGACTGCAGGATTCCTCGCTGATTATTACAGTACAGTCAGAGTGTGTGTGTGTGTGTGTGTGTGTGTGTGTGTGTGGGTGCACTAGGTAATCCAACAACTCTGGCAAGGTCAACATTTGTAGAACACAACGCATTCATTCAGAGTGAGAAACATGCTAAAGGGGCAATTAGTATGATTTTTTTACCTCCCTGCAGCATGAAATGGATGTAATATATCAGCGGGGGGTTGGTGGGGTTGTTGATCAATACCAGTGACTCAACCATTACTTCACTTGTTGCTGAGATTTCTGGCTTTCAAAACTTTCCAGACTTTACTCGCAAAAACTCCACACTGGAGTTTCGAGACTCCCAATTCCTACCGGTCACCAATACAGGTCGATATTGAGGTAATAGATTACTTAATGCCCCTTTAACAAGACTCAGTGACAAGGTTATGGTCACTGGTGTTGTTTGGTGGAAGCTTTGCACTCTGGGTATAAATATATAGATATAAACTGAATCTTTGCTGAATCTGAAAACATTGAGTGTTGAACTGAAATAAAAGTTGGCAGTTGAATGCAATGACCATTATATTCAATTTCAATCATTGTATTACATTTCAAATTGTGTAATACAAATTATACAATTCAATTTCTGAATTCAGTTATCATGAATTCAAACAGATGCAATTAAATGTCTGGTGGCACCAACCTCAGCCCGTCTGAAGCCCTGGTTATAGAAAGGTCATATGTAGTGTAAATACATACATTTAAATCCACATAGTTAAATATTAACCTTTAACTGAAAAACGTTCTTTTGGCATTTTGTTAGCTGGGAGTCAGCTGGCAGTCAAAGCGATTGAGGTTTCCCATGCAATTGCAACAAGCCGTTCAATTAACTTCCAGCAGTAAAAGATCTTGAACAATTTAAAAAGGACTTTGAGCACCTTAGTGAGAAACCACTGATTTACGCTGGTATTGAGTCCTAGCAGGAGACTACCGCTGTAAACACATAGCAAGGTTATCACCTGACAGCAGAAGGAAACGGAGATTTCAATTAAAAGGAAAACTAAAGAAAAGACATAATTATTTTGATAACCTGCAATTAACTGGTAATTTGTTGTTGCTCTTATCGTCCTTTAGCTGCTTTGCTAATTTGTTTTTTCGGCGGTCCAGTCTGGTTTATGACTTCTGAGGAATCGGACATAATGAACTTCATGCATTCATTGAGTCTTCCATTAGAACCGTTTGTTGGTTGGTTGGTTTTAAATTCCCATGTTTTGAAAACTGGTATACATACATAGTTGTTATTCCAGCCTGGATGTGTTCTGTCTATATTGTGCGCTGTGAAACATAATGGAGTTGGTAATAGAGACTCCATCTTCCTTTATCTATCTGCTGGCCAGTAGAAGCCTGATAACCCTGCAGACTGTGATCCCATGCATCATGTTAGATTCATGTTAGGTATTCACACCATGTTTATGAGTCTCCCATGTCTGCCGAGAATAAAAAGAAATCTGAAAAGAAATGTGAATGTTTTTAGGCGTGGAGCTATTTAAGAGGTTAGAGGCTTGGAGGTGGAAAGTTGCTCGTTGAAGACTGGCCCCTCCCCCCTTCATTGAGCCCCTGTAGATTCTCTCCATTGAACCCAATGAAGCTTTTTCTGAGCACAGAAAGTGACAAATTGAAAGTTAGGAGCCGAACGCACACAGCTCCGAAACAGTAGTAAGCTAGCTAGCATCTCGGCTAACGCTACAGGAAGCTAAGGGTAGTGAAGTCCTCAAACATACAAACAGTTACCTCTCACTGCCACTGGGGGTGCCAACGACTACATTACAAATTACAAGAAAGTTACATAGTGCAGGTTTAAAGTAATAATCTATGACATTTTCATACACGTCATAGACGTCACAGAGTACTGGACACACTGTTTGATTGACAGGTGATCTCTGGGAAGAGCAGTGATGAAGACCACAGTGAAGAACACCACAGTGAGGAACACCACAGTGAGGAACACCACAGTGAAGAACACCACAGTGAGGAACACCACAGTGAGGAACACTACAGTGAGGAACACCACAGTGAGGAACACCACAGTGAAGAACACCACAGTGAGGAACACCACAGTGAGGAACACCACAGTGAAGAACACCACAGTGAGGAACACCACAGTGAGAAACACCACAGAGAGGAACACCACAGTGAAGAACACCACAGAGAGGAACACCACAGTGAAGAACACCACAGTGAGGAACACCACAGTGAGGAACACCACAGTGAAGAACACCACAGTGAGGAACACCACAGTGAGGAACACCACAGTGAGGAACACTACAGTGAGGAACACCACAGTGAGGAACACCACAGTGAGGAACACCACAGTGAGGAACACTACAGTGAGGAACACCACAGAGAGGAACACCACCGCTGTGAGGCTGAGAGACAAAGATGGAGACTAAACAAGAAAAATGAGGATCTCTCAACATGCACTGTAGACCTGCAGGCTTCGGTAGTGTTACCTTCGTCTCTGATGAATAGGTCTTTAAGTAACTGAGTTGGTGAAGTCAATAAAATAAATCGCAGAGATGAGTAGATTAGAGAAGAACAGAACTTGGTCCTGACTCTTGTCTTGTTTGAGAAACAATTCTCTCCACATATGCTATCGATCTGCAGGCTTAAGGACTTTTAGGGGAGAGGCAGGTTTAGGTAGCGTAAAACAGTGACCTTTGACCTTGCGTGGGATTGCGCTGGGATTTTAACAAGCACCAGGTGTAACACACTCCCGTTGGGGTTTCAGGCGAACATGCTAACAAAGGGAATATCCACCCTAAAACTGAATTCACATGATGCAGCACAGGTAGGAAATGGGCTTGAAGCTGAGAGGAACAGCTCTTGGATCAGCAAGGAGTGACCATCTGACCATGTCTGACCATCTCTGTGTCTTCGGTAGATAGCTCTGTCTGGTGGCATGCTAACGCTTTAGCATACAGTATGTTGAGTAGTTGTTGTAATGCTGCTCATACATACATCACTTGTTACAATGGACATTTTTTCAGTGTGGGAATTAGTGATGTAGTGGTAAATATGAAGGTGGGTGAACTATAACCACCAGTCAGGGATCATTATGAGGCAAACAACCACTAATCAAGCAAAAATCTGTTGCAGAAAAGTATAAATTTATGCTTCTTTTCCCTAACAATGCTGTATACTGTATACTGATACTACCTACTGTGATGTATATGATGAATTTACATCATTAATTCAGCCTAAAAGTGGTTAAACTCTATTCTGCAAATAAAAAAGGTGGGGGAACTAATTGGTTTTACCCTCCACTACATCCCTAACAGGATTTCTGTGTTAGGGTGGGTTTTCCCTGTAACATACAGCAGCCGTCACTTCTGCACTCGGAGCCAAAATACCCACAAAGCACTGTAATGTGTACATTAACAAGAAAAACGTGCCAGCAGGGGTGACGTGTTAAAATAACACAAGATGTTGAGTCCCTAATGACACACGTGTGGATGCCCAGAGAGTTAACACCAGTTGTGTTAGAGATGGGCTGCTAGTGCTAACGCTAGTGCTAACACATTTCCAGCCACCTGGTCTGTGAGTGGTTAGAGCCCAGCTCCTCATCCTGGCCTTTACATATTTATAGTCACATTTAGGCAGTCAGATGAAACTCTCATCCAGTGCGGCAGAATAAGCTTTAATTCCTGTAATTCTGCTGAGAGGTAGCAGGGGAATCAATCTTTGATCTGGTATTTTTTATCATTACAATTTAGAACAAATATGAAGTGAAATGAAATGTATTTGGAAGCCATATCTAAAATAGGGGACCAATGTCCCCTTTAAGATGATGGTTTGGTGACCTACATCTAATAATTCATCACACTGATGAATCAGTTGTCAGCAGTGGCTCCACTTGTACAAGTGAATCCATATAAGTGGGTTTAAAAGTTTGGTGGCAAATGATATTAGATGTGCAGGATTATATAACAAATTGATTGGTTAAGTCTTATGGATGCATCTTGGAGAAATGTTGATCTGTGTGCCACCAACAGCACGAATAGTAACTATAGTTACAATCAAACAAGTCTCATGTCAATATCATTAGCTCAGAAAGTGTGGCAATGGACCCCAATATCAGTAGGTTGTGTGATTGTTGTCTCTGGGGCCCCTTTCGTTTGGAATTGTGGCTGAGCACATTTTCCTATTGAAATTAGTATTGTAAACATATCTTTACGTGAATTCGGGGCCCCTGGTGGCCCATTGTGGTCCGGGGCCTCGGCCGTAATCCACCTCTGCTCTGTAGTTCTGTAAGTCTGTTGAATGGTACTGACACGTCCACGCCTGCTTCCTGCAGTGGTCCTGATGTGTCGGACATTTTTCTTCATTATGGTGAGATTTCTTGGGTCATCAACTGGAGAGGGCCGTTCTCACCAGCTCTCCTTCTTCTTAATGATGTACCATACTGTTGACTGTGGTAAGCATCGTGCTTGTCTCTGATTGTTCTTATTGTTCAGCCTGATAATGACTTCCTTGACTTTCGATGACACCTCTTTGTTCCTCGTGTTGACAGACCCCAGAGGCAGACCCAAAAGGCGAATGCAACGCCAAGACTCAAGACGAGACGTTAACAGCTCTTTTATGCTGCACTAATCAGAAACACCCGTCAAGCCATTTGTCCCAATAAATGTCCCCTGAAATATATACCACCACAGGAACCTAAACCTTTTTTTTTTTTTTTTTACTTCTGTTTATTGGAATTTTGTATTTTACAAATCGCAGAATCAACATATGAAATAATTCCAGTATAATCCCCATCCCTACTCCCTAACATATCACCCACCCCCCCAGCATCCTCCCAAGATGACCAAAACAGTGACATCAAGCACAGGAACCTGAACCTTTTGGGTACTTTTTCGAGCAGGAACCTTCTCAGCAGGAACCTTTTGAGTTTATGCAAGTAAGGAGTATGTGATGCAACAAATAAAATACAGATCAGTCCTGGACCTCAGTTTCCTACCGGTACTGAACAAGCATGGCGGTTGGCGGACTTTTGCGTAGCTTGTATTGACCAATCAGGGTTGTTAAGTACTGCAACTCCAAAAAGTACTACCTTGCTAGCAGGAACTTTTTGGGTCCAGGGACCATCCAAGAGGAACCTTTTTCGGGTCTAGTTCCCCCGGTGGGAAAGGTACAAGTTCCTGGAACTAAGTACCAATTGTACTACGTTCCTGGAGAGTTCCTGCAGCGGAAAAACGACTGCTGTATAAAAACTGACAGTCTGTACTTTTATACTCTGTCAAATTAAGTGCCAAAATTCTTCTTTGTCCCAAAACATACTGAGGTCACTGTATAGCATGACTCAGTGTTTAGGTATATGAGAACCTGTTATGGAGGCAACATGGAGCCACCAGTGCTTCTATAATAACCTCTAAGTTCAACTAATTGCCGCAATACTTAAAGAGCTTGCAATTTTGCCAAAACCCTGCAATATTCTCGCATAAAACGGGAAAAAATAACAACCTCTCTCTTTTCTCTGTGTCAAACTGGGCAGACAGACCTGACACGCCTGATAGGGAGATTAGAGCGGGACGGGAACGTGACGGGTCAACTAATGATGTGATGGCAAACTGTAGATATGCTGCATTGCAGCCTAAAGGGAAAAAACAAACAAAAATAATGTAAAGAAAACTAGGATTAAAAAGGAATGAAAGACAAAGAAAGGCACTAGACAGAGATCATGTGTAGTAAAACTAGTTTTCAGGTATTAATGTGTGACGATTACTCTACTCCATTCCTGCTGTTTTACCATAAGATAACACGAAAAATATCGCAAATTTTGATAAAAGCTGCTGCAAATTCAATCATTTTGGGCGGCAACAATCAGAAAAAAACTCTGCGAAGTCCTGGTGGGACGTCGTAACCATGCAGCATCTCTGGTTCAACACAAATTGTACTAATGGACATAATGATGGGTTCAACCTCCCGACTTCTGCAGTTCAATTTTCCTGTTCAAAATACTTCAAACCGTTTCAGCTGTGTGAGTGTGCGTGTGTGTGTGTGTGTGAGTGTGTGTGTGTGTGTGTGTGTGTGCGCACGTAACTCCTTTAACAGCTATAGGAACCAAGTCCAGATGTGACAAAGAGAGCGGGAGACTAAAGAGAGAAGAGGAAGGAGATGAAGGGTGAGGAAGAGGGGAGGAAAGGATAAACTGGATGTAAATCTGTCCAGTATAAAGAGATGAAGTCTGACAGCCTGTCAGCCTTCCTCACCCACAACCAGCGCTTGACCCTTTAAGCCTAAAAATGGTGTGTAGCGTCTCGCTGCTGCAGCCCGTTAGCGTCAAGCGCCTCCATCAGGGACTCAATAGTTATTTTGTCCAACATTTCATATGGTCATGCTAGGACTTGGTACTATTTTGTTTAAGACGGTTGTTCAGTTCCTTGCATTGCCTGAATACGCCTGTTTAGTTTAATGTACAGTAGTCTAGTAGTCTACAGTAGATTTTGTAATATAAATTTGGTCTTCGATGTTTGTTTTTCTGATTAAGTGTTTTACATTACTGCTCTTTACTTTTCATTTCATTATTTTTGAAAGCGTCTTCACTTTACTTTTGAATGTTTTTACATGTGCTTAAGAACTTCAATAGTCACCACTAGTGTGCCTCTTAAGTAGGGCTGGGTATCGATAAGGGAATTGATAAAGAATCAATAAGGGGAATTGAAATTGAAAGCAGGATCAGTAAAGTCCTATTAGATAAATTGTTATGGGGGGAAAGACTACATACAGTTGTAACGTCAACGCATTGTTTGCAATTGATGGCACAACAAAAGGCTCAGAAGTCTGTTCCTCCAGCAGAGCTGCAGCCTCTCGGCATCGATGACAGGAATCAATAATTCAGGAGCTTATTGATCCAGAGCTTCTCCACACCCAGCCCTGTTATCATGTAAGAGTAGGATATCTCGTTTTGGGATGAAACTTTTAACACTGTAATAGTTGCACTGTGCAGTAACGTTTAGTTGATGTCGGCTTATTGACTCAATATTTAGTGTACTGTTACGTTAGTCAGTTCAGCTCCTGTACTCATACTGCCTGTATGTGTTGTTCCTGGACTAAGGGTGATTTTAGCTATTTCTTTTAAGATGAATCATATTTATTTATTGGTAGATGTGAGTCTCACTTCCTTAAACCTGTTGTACTGAAACTCCCAGAATCCCTCCTTCCCCCTTTTTACCTCCTAACATGTTACAATAGCATAATGGTGCTGTCACACACTGTTAGGTTGAAATGGGACTGAAGAGGCACTTGATTGCCCGGGGTAACCCCTCTAATCTAACACCTCGCTCCTGGTTCGGCGACGGGGGCGGCCAGGGAAACGTCGGAAGCCAAAATGAGGCTGTAATTGAGACTGGATCTATTAGTGGACATTCCTGAGGAAACGCCAGAGACCAGTGAGGGTGAGGGCTACCGCACAACCTATCCCACTGTGGATCGGTCTGCTTTGGGGGGATTTATATGAAGTCATTAACCACAAATCTGGATCTGAGACGGATTTCCAAGCGCTGTGGATTGTCTGCCTGTGGAAAGGTAATAGGGAGTGACATGTAAACACATTGATGAAACACCCAAATAACTAAAAACACAGCAGGGGAAAAAATGTGATTTAGATTTGGGGAGTGATACTGCAATGATTGATTTCTGAGAATAACTTTTGGAAAATTGGAAATTGAATGCAGGTGGTCGCAGGACCCAGTCCTATACAAGGTGTGCATAGACTTGGTTACTGCATCAATTGTTACCAATGTTACCACATTACCGTGCATTTATTTTTTATTACTAGTGACAATCACAAATATTGTAACTGAGCTCATGTTCATGTTGGTGAAGTGTCCTTGAGCAAGACCCTGAACGCCTCGCTGCCATTCTGCGTCATTTGTCTTTTCTGTTATTATTTAAACGGTTTAATATGAAAGAGACTGAAAAGTGACAGAAAATCAACATCACCCTAATATCACCCTAATATCACCCTAATATCACCCTAACCCTATCACACCATGGATGAGTCAAATGATAAAGTTGCACAATTTGCAGTTCTAATTTGATATTTCCTGTTAATAATATTTAATACCTGTTTAATTACTAATTAACAATTTGGATATTATTAGTGGATATTAAAATTATTGGTTTTGGATATTATGCTCCCTTAATATTAAGTTTCCTCAATAAGTGACACATACTAACTAACTAACTAATATGTACTTTTTTTCACCTTTTCAACTGATTCTAGTACAGTATATTCCTATTTTAGGAGGAAACGTGTCATTTTGTACAACACAATTGTACCAATATGTTATTTATACATCAATTCCTGCTTTAATATCACACATCAGCCTCCTTTATCCCCAAGAAAGTTGTCAATTTTACAAAAAGCGACTTACGACTGCCTTTAAAACCAATGAACAAGTTCCAGCCACAAAAATCTCTCGCGTAATTTCCCCCGTAAACTCACCGCTTCGTTTCTGCACGACGCCGGAGCCCATCCTGATCACATCACATAGCAAGGTTATCAAAATGGCAAAGAGTCGCAAATGCATCTAGGCTGCCAGCTAGCGCCCTCTTCAGCGCAGGTCTGCGGACATCTGCAAGGACTCCAGGGATGGCAGGTTGAAGTCTTAGATCCACGGTGAGGACCAGGAGAGAGAAGAGGAGCAAGGAGAGGAGGGTTGAGATATGAGGGGATGGAAGGAGAGGAGAGGAGGTGAGAGGAGAGGAGAGTCTCAAAGGCCCAAAGCAGGGATGAAGACGACGAGGGAGAGGAGAGAGCCTTTCCCACTCTGTCCTTTATCCAGACGGTAAAGGGCTACGATGAGGAGGTGGGAGACCAAAAACAACGACAGAGGCGTGAAGGAAGCTTGAAGGGAATAGAGGCGAGGAGAGGAGGGTGGAGGAGGAGAGCTGAGAGGCTGATCTGCTTCCCCAGACTGGCAGCTCGGAGGGGAAACTCACTGTTTAACTACCACTGTCAAATTTGCGAGAAACGAGCTCCACTTATCCCCTAGCCATCTTTAACCCTTTACGGGGAGCGATCTCGGGCCTAAGTGGTTCCACATTGCAGCTTGATCTTTACCCCCCCCCCCCGTCCTTCCTGCACTATCTCTTGTTGTTCAATCTCTCGTTTTTATTATCCTGGAGTTTTAGTGCTTTTTCTTGCATTTTGCAACAATCCCGTTCATAGTGCTCTGTAAATAAACGTGAGCTCGTTACAGCAGCAGAGCAGTGGAGTTATTCTGCATTACTTCCTGTATGTCTGCTGGGTCGGACGTCTGAGATGAGGCGGTTCAGTGGGAGACACTTCTTTATTGATGTATATAAACCAAACCCACCTCTTTGGTTGAGCATTTAGAGTATATGTTCCCATCGTCCTAGTTACCACACACACACTTAGGTAATGACTACACATAATTTATAGTATATTACATTCATACGATTTCCCTTACCATTTCCAAAGTGCTCTTACTGTATATATTGTGTTTTTTTTTTTATATAAGAACTCTTGCTGTAATTACTGTAATTACTGTAATACTGTAAATATTGTGTTGTTTTTTTACTGTAAATACTGTGTACTGTTGCCCTTTTGCACATTCCCGTTGAGCATTGCCACTTTTCATTTCACTACACACCCCGTGTGTGTATGTGACAAATAAAGTTCTTGAATCTTGAATCTTGAATATATACACCGATCAGCCATAACATTAAAACCACCTGCCTAATATTGTGTAGCTCCCCCTCATGCCGCCAAAACAGCTCTGACCCGTTGAGGCAGGGACTCCACAAGACCTCTGAAGGTGTCCTGTGGTGTCTGGCACCAAGCCCTGTAAGTTGCGAGGTGGGGCCTCCATGGATTGGACTTGTTTTTCCAGCACATCCCACAGATGCTCGATCGGATTGAGATCTGGGGAATTTGGAGGCCAAGTCAACACCTTGAACTCTCTGTCATGTTCCTCAAACCATTCATGAACAATGTTTGCAGAGTGGCAGAAAGAGGCCACTGCCATCAGGGAATACCGTAGCCATGAAGGGGTGTACTTGGTCTGGAACAATGTTTAGGTCGGTGGTACGTGTCAAAGTAACATCCACATGAATGCCAGGACCCAAGGTTTCCCAGAGAACATTGTCCAGAGCATCACACTGCCTCCGCCGGCTTGCCTTCTTCCCATAGTGCATCCTGGTGCCATCTCTTCCCCAGGTAAACGACACACACACCCGGCCGTCCACATGATGTAAACGAAAACGTGATTCATCAGAACTGGGGCCTGTTCCAAGAAGCAGGTTCAGCAAACTCTGAGTCTAACCCTGCACTCTGAGTTGATTCATTCCGAGATGGCAAAGTCTGAGTTTTCGGTTCCAGAACGGCTGATTTGAGTTAGTTCAATCAACTTTGAGTATGTTCACCTTGAGTTAAGCGCGTGCGCGACGACAATATAAAGCCATCATCAATGGAGTTCTGATACTACGATTCATCATGGCAACCGGCAAGCAAAGATCGGCGTACTTCACCCCACTGGAGTTAGAACTGTTATTAAATGCTTATGGGGAGTATGAACCAATCTTTAAAAAGAAGAGCAACACAGCTGCAGCAGCAAAGGAGAGGGAATTGGCTTGGGAGAGAATCGCTGCCCGAGTCAATGCGTACGTTTGAATGCAGTAGTGTACTCATTTAACATTTAACCACACTTTCTTATAATGGTGGAATAGTATTGAAAAAAAATAAATTAATTTAGGTGCAATCCCACGGGCGCAAAGCGCTCTTGGCAGCAGCTGAAAATGAAATATAAAAACATTACAATAGAGTCATTTAGCAGACGCTTTTATCCAAAGGGACTTAGAAAGGTGATAGTTAACACTATGTGGGGATCAAACCCACAACCCTGAGACTGTGAGTCTAATGCTCTACCAACTGAGCTGACTGGGCCAGACATACTTCAAATGGTGTACTTGGGGCGGCAAATTAGAAAGGCAGATCTAGAAATGTAATTACTGGAACATAAGTTAGAGGTGGGTGCATGGTCACAGGTGAAATGTGTTGTTGGAACAATATAAAAATACTAACTGTTGCTTTTGTATTTGTAGGAAATAAAGAAGACCAAATGAAAGGTGTCTTTATTTGACTGCTCGGGGTGGTGGTAGCTTAATCCGTGAAGTGTAAACGGCATATTATATCTCGGACAGCTCTTCCATCCTGGACATAGAACATCTAATCGGGTCTCAAAATCCTCTCCCGACGTGAGGCTATGCCAATTACTTCCGCTTGAATATCGATCGGGTTACCGAGGAAAGGACACGCCATGTCCGACAGCTGCTTCAGGTTCAGCAGAGGGAGGAGACAGGGAGAAAGTCAGGGTTTGTTCAAGAAAACCTGCCAGCGAGCAGGTTAGGTTCACAGAGTCAGTTACCATGGTAACTGAATCAGAGTTTGAGTTACCTCTCTTTCTGGAACGGAAAACCCAGAGTTTCCCTCATCTCAGGGTTAACAAACTCAGAGTTTTCACTAAACCCGCTTTCTGGAACGGACCCCAGGCCACCCATTGCCCATTTTTCCAGCACATCAACTTCAAGAACTGACTGCTTCCCACTATATCCCACCCCTTGACAGGTGCCACTGTAACGAGATAATCAATGTTATTCACTTCACCTGTCAGTGGTTTTAATGTTGTGGTTTAATGTTTATTTTTTAGTGTTTTCTATTACTGCTCTTTATAGCATTTTTTCAATATTTAGAAACTTTTCATTTAATTATTTTTGAAAGCATCTTCACTTTACGGATTTTCTTTTACATGTGCCTAAGACTTTTTCACAGTACAGTATATCTATATATATAGGATGGTGGGTTCTTCCTTCTCTCTATAGTACACCTATCTGAGTATTTACTGTATACCCATTATACATGAATACTCCTGAAATACATAGCACAGTAAGGTTACAGCATACCCTCTTACACAGCAGTCTCCACTTCATGCAGTTATCATGCACAGCAGATAATTCTTCCGTGAATGTAATACATCAAAACCAGATTAGTACACTGCAAAATATAACTAATGTCCTTCAACCAACTAGTTACTAGACCTTTCCTGGTTAAACTGAGATTTAACTACCTTGTTTTTTTTTTTATCTCACTGGCTCATTTAACAGCCTTTAATGTGGACATAGATAAGATAAATGAATTAGTCCTCAACTCATGATTTGTATTTTTCGATAGATATCCAGTATGTGGAGGTTCTGGTAGCTCAACCGGCCAACGTGCACACCATGTGCTTGCAATATTGTGGGTTTGAATCTGACTCACAACCTTTGCATGTCATCCCCTGTCTCTTGTTTGTCCTCTCTCTCTCAAATGTATGATCTTTTATTTGGTACAACTTTAATGTTCAATGTTCAGCCTTTATTTAGACTAATTTACTTGTTAAACTAAAACTGATTTAGTGACTGACTCACGCCACCATTCATTACCAGATCAAAGATGCAGTTTTATGTACTGGAGAGAGGCTTTGTTTATGTACACTATGGAAAGTAAAAGGGCTTTGAAGAACCATTAGGGGTTCTTCAGACCAACCATAGGGGAGCCTCCGACGGTTCCCTGAAGAACCCCTTTATAGATGGTTTATAAACCACCGACCTCTAACATACAGATGTTCCTCCAGGAACCCTTTTGGGATGTGTTTCCAAGGGAGGAACCCCACGGATCTCGGAGGAGACCTTGATGGACCTCGAGCTGTAAAAGTGTAGTTTCCCTACACTGCTGCTGAACGACAACCTCGTGTCTCCAAAAAGTAACAGGACTGTTTTTCTGGCAGGCCGGGTGGCCTAGCGGTTAGAAAGATCATCCCATAAAAGAAAGGTCACGAGTTCGGTCAAACTGGCACGTCCCTGAAGTGCCCTTAAGCAAGACACTGAACCTTTACCTGCTCACTCAGTCCAGGTGGCTCGGGATAAAAGTACTAGCAACTGGAATGGTCACAAATGGAAACGTATCTTGGAATTAAGAAAAGCATTTTTATTTTTTGCACACTAAAATGACTAAAATATGACAAGTGGATTCAGCACATAAAGGACTATGTGACCTTTCTGTCTGAGTAAAAAAACTGAAGACACCAAAATTGCGAGCGCAAGGTTTTATGTCACAAGCAATCTGTCTTTGGTGTTGAATCTTTGATGCCACAGTGAATTTGCCTGCAAGGGATTAATAAAGTATTGATTCGGTCTGTCAGTAAATCAATCAAACAGAAAGTGAACTGATACAGCACCAGGCCTGGTTGGTTGAACAATTGTCATAAACCCAGGAAGCCATGCCAAACCTGCTGTGAAATCTCTCCAGTCACTCTGAGAATTTAGTTTTTGTTTAGCTTCCAAAAAGTTGACTTTATTCAGATACAAGGTTTTCATTTGTCTCCCTCCACACACATTTAGCAATAATGGAATCCCTTTAGTGACACATTAAGCCTGGTTGTAATTTTTTATTTAGATGTTTTGCGGCCGCAGCCTCTTTACAGGGCTGAACAGAGTAAACTGTGGCCTGTGGTGGAATTAGAGCAAGAAAAGGATTAAGTAAGGAGATCTGTCACTGGTATCCGGAGCTCGCTGCCTCCGCCTGTCACTGGCGATGGGGAGTTTGATCCCCTTCTGAGAGGGAGACAGGTCGACCACACACACACACACACACACACACACACACACACACACACACACACACACACACACACAAGTTCTCTCACATTTTGCACTGTGATTATCAGTGTTGCTGAGGTACAACACGGGAACCAATCAGCTTTCAGTTTTGCCGTTAACTTTTTTTGTCCTAACAATAATCAATAAGGTTGTGTTCCTCATGCCTTATAGTCAGTGCAACTCTGTGGCCAATTTCAAGTAATCAATAACTTCTTCTGACACTTTTTCCATTCATGTCGGTCATTTCTGGTTTGTTGGCGGGACAGGGCAGTCTTCTTGTTGGTCCTCATTCATTGAAAGCAACTTGGTGTCTCATTTTTTAGCAAATATTGTCTGTTGGCTTGTGGTAATGTTACTCTCCTCCTGTTGTGTGAATTCAAAATGAGTCCCACATCAGTGATGTTCCCGTTCTTGCCAGGCACTGCTGAGCATCTCCCCATCATTTTAAAAATGGGAATGTCATTCCGATAATGGGAAAAATATGTTTTATAGAACTGAACTGAAAAAGCATATAAACAACTCACTAAACTATGCAGAGTTTCAGGGGATTGGAGTCCAGAGAAACAATTTGATGAACATCCATAAAAGGGTTCACACGCCTCCTGAAAAAAAAAAAAATCAGTATTATGATCTGAGCTACAGAGATGCTTTATTGCACGCATTTCCTGAATCCCAAATCCAAGGAATTCTGCAAATTTTCATTGGAAGAGGAACATTTTCAAGGTAATGATAGAGGTAAAACTTTATTGTTCTTCTGGCGTGCTGTTTTGAAGAGGAATAAAACCCGTTCCACTACTTGCAGACTGGGGTATCTGCCACAGGAAAACTACATTTCCCAGGAGACAACAGCCAGACGGCCATCTTACCCCAGGTGAAGGGAATTACAATCAGCCAGGTGGGAGCTGATCGAAGAAAACGACACAAGAGAGACTATCGAGGGAGCTTGACTATGGAAGATCAGTTTAAGTTGCCTTATGTTGTACGTTGAGTTAAAAGGTTTTTCTCGTTGAAACCTGGCTGCAGAGTGATCTGGACCAGGAAGTGGCGCCTGACGTGCCACAACACCTTGAACCATAGGCGCCGATTTATGTTTTTGCCAGTGGGTGCTCAAATTAAGTGAATACCACCAAGGTGAAGATTGTCACAAAATCACTTTTATTGCGCTTGCTTTAGTAATTACCGTGGTGCAGGCTACTGTCATCTGTCAACGTAGACACACACAGAAACGAAATGCAACACTGCTCTGCTACAAATTCATCACTGGTGGTGGATCCTCACTTTGACTGTCTTTACACTCGGTATCTCTCTCGGTTTTTTAATTACAAATTCGTACGTTTTTACCCGATCATCACCCGTGTTTCACACTTGCTGTGTCGCTAGCTAGTAGCTACGTGATGGAACAACGTTGGTTTAGCCGACTCTAACGTTACATTGGCAGTTGGCTACGTGACCACGCCCCTTAACGTAGCCTACACACAGAGCTAAAACTTTAATTGGATAATGCGATTTGTAGTTAAAACGTTCACCGATAATAATAAGTAATAATAGAATAAATAGATGCGTTTTCAAAAAAAAAAAGATGCAGTTTTTTAATACATTTATTTATTAATTTATTTTTTAATCGGCCTTCCCCGTGGGTGGGTGCTTGAGCACCGGAGCACCCACGTGATCGGCGTGTATGCCTTGAACGTTAACTGATTTACTCGCTGCAAACCTTTTGATGTGAACAGTTTGTTGAAAGAGCCCTCGATCCCCCATGACCACCAGGGCATCCCTCCTGCTGAAAGCTGAGGCTCTAAGGCAGCCGAGTGAACTCACCGCTCCACCCCGGCCGCTGACGGACGTTAAAATGCCGCTGCACCGGTTCTTTATCGACAGACATTTACTCAGACTAACTACAGACACGACTTTAACAAGCTGTTGACAGACACTCAATAAACACTCTGTTAGCTGACGCCCACTTCACAGACAGGGGGAGGGGGGAGCGTTTCCCTTGTGAAAGTGATATTCCTCCAGCTGTCAATCAACTATATTGGCTCCTCAGGGGCCCTGTGGTCACCCCCCCCACTCACACTTTCTTTGTGAAAACTCATAAACATTAATAAAAAAGATGTTATTACACCTTTTATCTCTTTATTTAGCGTTTTGTCCTGTTGTCCTTGTATTTCTCTGCAGCAACGTCGCCAAGACAAATCTCATCTATTAATCCATTTATTGTAATCCAAGCTTTATTAATATATATTGATTATGTCAGACACCGCTGGTCTGATTGGAGGGATGGTGCATCTTGCTGCTGATTGGTCCAAGGGGTGCTTGCATCATTCCTGGCGGACGACATGTTTACTGTATCGTTATGAAAACGTTGCTTGTCTGGGTTGAACCTGCACACCGTGTAGACCTCAGGGCCTTGTTCTCCTCCTGCACGACGCCCTCCGTCCGCCCGGCTGGTCCAGTAGATCCTCGACCACACCGCTGAGCTCACGCTGCCATCTTTAAAATAACAAACTCTAAACGGACAAAACTACAAACTCCACAGTGTGATGGTACCGACTTCAGTGGGTTGATGAATGAAACCAAAAACGGAGGGGGATTTCAACGGCAAGGTCACAAGGAGTTCGCCAGGGGAAATGCATGCATGCATGTGTGTGTGTGTGTGTGAGAGAGAGGGATAGTGCGAGTGTGAGAGCATAATAAAGTGTGTTTCTCTATATGTGTGTGTGTGGTTTTATGACCTCGATCAGATAAAGAGCTTTGGAAAGAGAGTAAAGACGTCAATTACACCGCAGTGGAAACCCAACTGATCTTATATCAGAGGGGAGAAAGGGAAGAGGGAAACAGTGAGGGTTAAAGGAGGAGTGGGAGAGAGGAAGGGGGGGAGAGAGAATCAAGGCTCTTTTGTGTGTGTGAGAGAGAGAGAGAGAGAGAGAGAGAGAGAGAGAGAGAGAGAGAGAGAGAGAGAGAGAGAGAGAGGAGGGGAGATGGACAGTAAACTGAAACTGAAATCTGTAGTTTCTCTTCAGTCATCTTCTTCTTACCTTTTGGGATGAAAGTTTAAAAAATAAGCAAGATTCTCACGCTGGGAAAGTTGAAACCTCCCATGGAAATTTGGTCTAGAAGGTAGAGGGGAGGGGGGGGGGGGGGGGGGGCGGAGACCCAACATCAAATCACTACTTTCTTTAGAAAACTGTTGTCGTGTCCTTGAGGTTTTGTTTGACGTTTGACATGTCGCAGAGTCATTCGCCCAAATGCGTTACTTCTGCTACCTCTCCAAAAAAACAAAGTTTATATCCAGTAAATGTCCTCGGTGGTGTTTCACCCCTCGGTCAGTGGGTGAATAGATACTCAACAGAGACGTCAGGAGGAAATAACAGCATCCGAAGACACTTTCCACTGGGCTTCAGATAGAAATCTAGTCTGGTCTGGTAGAAGAGACAGGGCAACAATAGAGAGAGGAAATGGAGCAAACAAAAGCATGGTTGACTAAGAAGGAGAAGAGAGGGGGGGTGATGATCCCGAAAGAGAGAGAGAGAGAGATGAAGGGGTGAACCGAGGCTGATGGGTGGAAAAGAGAGAGGGAGGGAGGAAGATGAAGAGAGAGAGAGAAAGGTTTGTGGCGGGGGGAAACAGTGAGAGTGATCACAGAAAGACTGAGAGAAGAGGAGAAGGGGGCTCCGCAAGGCCATGACCACAGGGTAAATGTGCAACAGATGGTGTGTGTGTGTGTGTGTGTGTGTGTGTGTGTGTGTGTGTGTGTGTGTGTGAATTATAGGCTGTTTAATGGCACGCCATGGCAACGTAAGTTTATCTGCACATCGTAGCTCTGACACCTCAGCTCCTGGCTGTGTTCCTCCAAGTCCAACATCTCTGGGTCTGCTGCACACACACACACACACACACACACACACACACACACACACACACACACACACACACACACACACACAGATAAACATATTTCCCCCTCATATCCTCGTACTCGGTCATTCATCACCAGTCTGTGATGTTCAACGTGTTCCAGTTATGTTATGTTGAAATCTTGTGATTTACGTTTCCATTTTCCCTCGACCTCGTCTGCTTCTACTACAGTTGTATCTTCTGTTTCTATCTGTTTCTATCTGTTATATGATTTCAAGATTCAAGAACTTTATTTGTCACATACACACTCGGGGTGTGCAGTGAAATGAAAAAGTGGCAATGCTCAACAGGAATGTGCAAAGGGAAACAGTACACAGTATTTACAATAAAAAACCAACACAATATTTACAATATTACAGTAAGAGCTCTATATAAAAAACAACACAATATTTACAGTATTACAGTAAGAGCTCTATATAAAAAACAACACAATATTTACAGTATTACAGTAAGAGCTCTATATAAAAAAACAACACAATATTTACAGTAAGAGCCCTTAAAAATATAGAAATATGAGAAATTGTATGTATATATATAAATTATGTGTAGTCATTACCTAAGTGTGAGTGTGTGTGTGTGTATAAGAGGGGCAGTGTGTGTGTCTTGGTGGGGGCCCTGGTGAGGTCAGAGTTCACAGTCCTGATGGCCTGAGGAAAGAAACTCTGTCTCAGTCTCTCTGTTTTGGCAGCGTGACTACGGAGGCGCTTGCCTGATCGCAGCAGCTGAAACAGTCCGTTGTTGGGGTGGTGAGGATCCTTCATGATCCTGCAGGCTCTGGTTCTGCACCTCCTGGTGTACAAGTCCTGCAGGGTGGGGAGTGTAATTCCAATAGTGCGCTCGGCCGAACGCACTACTCTCTGCAGAGCCTTCCTGTCCTGAGCGGAGCTGCTGCCAAACCAGGCAGTGATGCTTCCTGTCAGGATGCTCTCCACAGCTCCAGAGTAGAAGGACTGAAGGATCCTCCGAGAGACTTTAAACTTTTGTTCTTTTGTTCTGTTTCTATCTGTTTCTATCTGTTTCTATCTGTATCTTCTGTTTCTATCTGTATCTTGTTTCTATCTGTTTCTATCTGTATCTTCTGTTTCTATCTGTTTCTATCTGTATCTTCTGTTTCTATTCAAACCAACAACCTCTCTATCTTGAAGGCTTCTCCTGCACCAGTCAAACCCTCACTAATGCGAAACAATCAAAACGTCTTCTTTCATGGCGTCGGCAAAGAAACTTGAGTAATAAATATATGAAAATAAAATAAAAATTGAAAAAGAAACATATACGCAAAGATGTGCCTACCACACACACACACACACACACACACACACACACACACACACACACACACACACACACACACAGATACCACCCCTCTCTCACACAAACAAAGACACCTTTCGGCATACCTGAGACACCTCGCCTTAAAGAAGTAGTCCATCACTGAAGCCTGTGAAGGCGATGCGCGGCGGCCCTGTTTGTTCTTTCCTTGATGTTCAGATGAAAGACAAACTGGTGCTCAACTCTGACTGCCGACTGTGAGGAGTAACGGCAGGCAATGAAAACAAATGGGGACACCTGATCTAGTTATATGGACTGATGTACATATGTCTGTTTTACTACCTGCACACACAAAAAGACACTCGGCTCTGAAATGTGTATGTTTTATAACTCATATATACACACACACACTGAGGCTGCATGTGGTCACCGAAACTGGACGGCTGGAGAGCTGGAGGCTGGAGCTACATATGAGGCAGGAACACCACAGCTCGGTGCTGACCTGGTGCATCTCTTCGTGACCATGGTTCAAATGGATACTCCCAGCAGGATAGCGTGCTCTCGTCTCAACATGCCTCCAGGAACATGAGAGTCACTGAGGTTCAGTGCCCAGATCCCAACCCAGTAGAGACCTTTGGGATGAGATGGATTGGGATGTCTGCAGCTTCAATGTGCCGCCAGAAAATCTGCAGGTGATACTTTCATATCGGCATTGACCAAGATCCCTGTGGAACGTCTCCAGCACCGTGTTGAATCCAGGCCTCCAAGAATTCACGCTGTTCAGGAGGCAAAAGGGGCTCCTATCCAGGCTAGCTGTATCTGATCTTAGTCTGTCTGGGGTTTGATGACCACTGGGCTGACCCCTACTCAGAGGGTACCGTGGATAAACGCATCCACTGGCATGCTTAGCGACAGGTAGGCAGGCAGCTGCTAGACAAACCTACCGACCATCAGCCTGTCCAAGGGGACCAATGAAAACATGTTGTTTTGCGGTCTGAGATGTTCGCGTGGATGGAACAAATCGGAGCGCTGACTCACTTCGCACTGGAAGAGGAGTGGAGTTCCCATGGAGTCTCCCGACCCAGATTCCTCCTGTTGTCGACCCAAACAAGCTTGACTCAATCATCTCAGCGGGAAGTAAAGACGCATCACGCAACATCGCATTCTCCGCACAGGTTTCATGACAAGCGCAAAGGAGGAACAAAGCAGTAGCATGCTGTTCTGAGGTCGAGAGAAACAAACAATCTTGATTCAATCAACTGCAGCAGCGGGAGCGCTGCGGCATGCACGTTTTCCTTTGCTTCAGGGTGCACGGGCGCTGCAGCGATCACAATGCATTTGCAACGTGTTGCATTAAGACAGTCACTCCAGCCTGTCACTTCTCAAATGCTTTAAAGAGAATAAAGAAACAATAAAAACCAAGAGGCCGGTCCTCACTGTGGTTATGGATACAGTGACCTGGCTAGATCATCAAGAAAAAGCTCTACTGGAGGAGTCAGTGAAGGCATCATCGGGATCACAACACCACCAGTCTGTGGTGTTCAGGGGTTACTGAACACTTTTTTCAGTAACTTTTTTTTTGTTGACTTTCCCTCAGTCAGTGATTTCCTACATTTCCCAGAATGCCTTTCAACAACCCCCCAGAGAACCTGCCTGGTGCTTGTTTGCTGGTTCCATGTGCAGACGGAGAGAGAGCGATAATTCAGTTTTCTAGTGGTTGCTATGTGAGCTAGCGGACGATCTTTCTTGTCTCCTCGCGTTTCTCCTTCTCTCTTCTGAAATGTGTAAATGGCCGTGAGGAGAAGACGTCAGATGGTACCCATGTGTCGTGTAAAAGCCCGGTAACTCCCGGGAGAACGTTCTTCCGTGGCGTTTGTGTGATGCGGCTACGAGCGAGGCGCCGCGAGGACGAAGTTTGGTGGCGTTTACGAGTCCTGCGGCGCCGCCATTGAGTTGTCACTTCGCCTTTTTGTTTTACAAGCAGATGCAATCAAGCTGCTTCCTGCCAGCAGAAAGAGTCACACACACACACACACACACACACACACACACACACACACACACACACACATGCAGGCAGGTGGACCATGTGTCGCTGGATGGGAACGCTGCAGTGTAAATCTACTTTTACTTCACTGCCTTGAAACACACTGCTGGTTATCACACTGACTCTCTCTTTGACTTTCTCCTCCATTTTTGTCTCTCAGCCTCACAGTGGTGTTCCTCACTGTGGTGTTCTTCACTGTAGTGTTCCTCACTGTGGTGTTCCTCACTGTGGTGTTCTTCACTGTAGTGTTCCTCACTGTGGTGTTCCTCACTGTGGTGTTCCTCACTGTAGTGTTCCTCACTGTGGTGTTCTTCACTGTGGTGTTCCTCACTGTGGTGTTCTTCACTGTGGTGTTCTTCACTGTGGTGTTCCTCACTGTAGTGTTCCTCACTGTGGTGTTCTTAACTGTGGTGTTCTTCACTGTGGTGTTATTCACTGTGGTGTTCTTCACTGTAGTGTTCTTCACTGTGGTGTTCCTCACTGTGGTGTTCTTCACTGTGGTATTCTTCACTGTGGTGTTCTTCACTGTGGTGTTCCTCACTGTGGTGTTCTTCACTGTGGTGTTCTTCACTGTGGTGTTCCTCACTGTGGTGTTCTTCACTGTGGTGTTCTTAACTGTGGTGTTCCTCACTGTGGTGTTCCCCACTGTGGTGTTCTTCACTGTGGTGTTCTTCACTGTGGTGTTCCTCACTGTGGTGTTCCTCACTGCTCTTCCCAGAGATCACCTGTCAATCAAACAGTGTGTCCAGTACTGTGACGTCTTTCTCCTTTGATTCTCTGTTGATGGAGTTTGAGTTCCTGTAGGTGGCGCTCTTTTCTTTGTCTGTTCAGCCACGGTGGCTATCGCTGCTCATGCTAACTACCCAGTTCTTCTTCTGTTGAAACGTAAAACGCATCACTTCCTGTCTCCAGAGGGTTTCTCCTGGTAAAGACCTACCTGACACCGGGTGTTGAGAGCAGCAGATGGAGAAGCTTCATGATGGTTGAGGTTGATCACTGTTGTCTCCAATTATTACTTTAATAAAAGACCAATACAATGATAGCAAAACAGACACACACACACACACACTGGCAGAGGTTAAAAGGGCCTTTATAAAAGCAGCAGATTAAAACCAGGAGAAGACAGAGACAGCTGGGGAGCTAACTACTGGGCAGCAACTGGCAGTAGCACACACACACACACACACACACACACACTGAGTCACTGAGCGTGTGTGGGTTTGACTACATGTGTGTGTGTAATCATTGATGTGTGTGTGTGTATAAAGAGGATCCAGATGTCACTGCTATTATTCCAGAGGTCAGAGAGGCCGACTATGGAGACCCGTCTGTCTGTCTGTCTGTCTGTCTGTCTGTCTGTCTGTCTGTCTGTCTGTGTGAGAGTTGGGCAGTGAGAAATATTGATTCTCTTTGTGTGTAAGAATGAAAGAAAAACACAAACTCACAAATGAGGAAAAAACACCTGAATGACCTGACGCTCATATTCTGGAGATGTTGAGTAACGGAGGGTAAAAGTTTGATCTTTTCATCCAAGAAACATCAAACAACACAACGTAGAAAACACTTAAATAACATAAACACAGATAAAGCAAGAGGATGAAACAGGAAATACAACGTCACAAACACCTTGAAGCTTCCCTTAAAACCACGACAGGAATAATCTATAATAATCTCTAATAATCTCTAATAATCTCTAATAATCTCTAATAATCTCTCTAAATATGAGTCTGCCGTCTTGTTCAGGTCATTGATCACATGGGGTAGAAATATACACCAATAAAAAACTAGTCTTGAGAAAGAGTTTTTATCAGAACTATATATATATATATAAACAAGAGATAAAATACAGAAAAATAAAAATGAACTGAAAAGTGAATCCAGAGCGTCTGGGTGTGAATGGATGAACGCCATCAGGACTCGATCACAATCAAGACACAAATTGTAAAATCTGCAAAGTTTAATTTGCTTTCTTGTTGAATTCATTGCTGACAGCCACAGCACGCATGGCATTGTGGGTAGTTTATTAGGGTTTAATGCTGTAACCACCTGGGATTTACTAATGTTGGGGCCAAAGTTGCCTAATAAACCGTCTTAACTCACTTTATTGATCCGCCTACTGATCAGCTCTCCAGGGGTTCAGTCTAAAGTGCTGTATAAGCATTGAAGTATTTTGAAACCGAAGCTCTGAAATGACTCCTAATGGTAACCCGTGATCTTATTTTTATGGTAGCAGGTGTAATTCTTTCCAAATGGTGGAAATCTCATTTAGGAATGAAACGGATGAAGCTTCTGAACGCTGCCGCTTGCTGCCCCCTGCTGCCCCCTGCTGCCCAGTAGTGGGAACTGCATGGAGGGTCATAACCGCACTGACCTCCCCTCGTCAATACGTTTCCCTTCAGGGTACTAAAATTAAGTGAATTAATAACACACACACACACACACACACACACACACACCTGTTTCACTACAGTCAGTTGAGGCTGAATTGATGCAGGTGTGTTTGTTTGAAGCTGTAAAGTGTCTTGTTTTTAATTGAATTTAGTTTATTTCGTGTCCTTTTCACTCAAATGATAACAACAATAATAATTTCTATACGCAAAGTACAAAGTGCTTCACAATTAAAAGAATAAAAAAACAAACACACACAGTAGATACACACGAGACAAACACCAAATGTACAAGTTAAATTCCAGTCAATAAAAGTGAGTTTTCAGTTTGAACACAGTTAGATGAACGTATTTCAGCCAACCAGTCACTAGACAGAATAATACGCATCACAGCCTGTTGGGTTCACATCTCCTGCTTGTGCTGTCCTCAGTCGTTGGGATCATCAGCACATCGTGGCTCTGGCGTTGAGGTGCCGAGGTGTCTGATTGATGTTCAGCATAGGGACCATCCCCTCGACTCGCCCGCTGATACCTCCATGGACCGCTGCTTGAATGATTCTGCCAAAAGGGACGGTGGAGAACGACCGACGCTCCCACTAAGGTGAAGTCTCTGGAGCGTATTGTCTCTAGAGAGGAGCTCCTGACGTCTGAATATCCCAGATTGTTTCATTCATCTCCTGAGGATACGTTTGTCTTTTCTCTTGCCCCTCCCTCTCCACGGGGAGGTCAAAGGTCAGTGATTCAAGTGTCTTGCTCAGGGACACTTCCAGCTGAAGGAGGATCTTTCCAGTCTCTATGCTGACCTAATGGAGGAACATGACTGGTGAAAAAATAACCAACTAACAATGTAAACGTTTGCCTTGACCTGCCCAGCTGCTCAGGGGCCACCAGTAGAAGTCATATGAAATACAGTGGTCATGTTTTATCATCTATATCCATTTTATGAAAGAAATCCATCCACAAAGCACCATAATCAACACCAATCTTCTGTCAGAGGTCAGGTTTAAGTCACATGGCGTCGATCTCAGTTTGGAACGAACCTCTCCGTCTGTTCCAGGTTTCACAAAAACAACCGGAGCGTCCAGCAGGTGGCGATGTTGTCTGCAGGTTGAAGCTTCACTGCTCATCTTCAGCCAACAGGTGGTAAAGCTTTCAGATGACGTGGTGTTTGTTGCTTCTGATTGTTGAAAAATAGGAAAAAGTACAAATTCTACAAGTGGGGCGGAGGAGCAGAAGCACAACAGGACCAATATCAGGACCAGGTCCAGAGGTGATGTGTTTACTGGACTTGGTCTGAAACCGCCCGGGAAAAAGGGGATACCTGAAAATGTGATAACTTTAACTTTACGACTCAGTCAAAATAAAATGTTAACAACATAGACATACAATATTACACACTCAGTTTAAGAGTTGGCCTCAACCTCAACATGATATCAGCCAGGACACTGTTGGAAAGATGCATATAAACATCTGTCCAACTCTGATTCGGGGCCGTGTTGGACCCTGTCTTGGTAACCCAGGAACCTGTATAGCTTCAACCACCACGGCTGGGTGTGTCGTCAGGATGTGAAAAGGTCAACTTTCTTTTATTGCTTGTTTTGTGTTTTTATTGTCGCGTGCTTCGTTTTTACTGTGCTGCTGCTGATGACGCCCAATCTAACACACACACACACACACACACACACAGTGTATTTGTTGGAGGAGTGATCATTAATAGCTCCCTCCCTTATTAAGCTGCTGATCACGACGGCTCCTCGCTGTTCCAGACAGAAATAACCAGATCTGGTGGAAGGAACATCTGGACGACGGGACGTCCTGCAGACTCCTCACTTCTTCATCTCACCTGGATCTCACCAGACGGGCTCGCGTCCACGTTCACAAGCCCCTTCTGGCGTTCTGGCGTTTCTTTCCGTGTTTCATCATTTTAAATGTGTAGCTGAAAGAAACTAAATAAAGCAACAATACTTGACTAAACTCTACTAAACTGAGATGAATTGATCTGAACTCAACAGAATTGAATTGCCTTAAAATCAAGTCAAACTCCTTTGTTGAGGTTGTGGTCATGTTAAGAAAACGTGTTGTCATGAGTTGGGAGCTGAACCTATGTCCTCAGAGTTGAAGGTAAAAGTCTCCGCCCATCAGCCCCCCCGACCTCCACACCGTTACTGTTTCAACATTAAACTACTTCCTGTTTCAGTCACGTGAGCTCCGCCTCCTGTTTCACTCGATTGGTGGAATATCAGTTCCCTTGTTTTAGTAACGATAACTGTGAACTTGATAAGTGAGCCGACTGCTCATGTACGATGTAAGAGCAAAAGCAAAAAGTTAAAGGGGCGAAAGAGCTTTTCTTTCATTACAGTATTTTGGAAAAAGCTACTTGAAAAACACCGATGGTTCATTCAGTCTATAAATATTTTAACAGAAACTCAAAATGTACTTTCCTTTCATACCAGTCGTCATGTAAGAGCAGCTGTCACTTTTTTTTCAAATGGCAGATATCTCCTTTTGGAATGAAACTCTCTGAGTGTATATGAATACACACACACACACACACACACACACACATATATGCACACAAAATATTGAACTATTCTTTAGCCTTCATTGTGCCAAAACTCAGACCCAAACAAGGCCAGAGGAAGCAGCTGACAGGATTCAGAGGAAGTGTCCGACCCCCCAGAGTGGCAGCAGAATGGCTGCTCTATCTTCAAACCTGCAGGGAGAGAGAGACAGACAGACAGACAGACAGACAGACAGACAGACAGACAGACAGACAGACAGACAGACAGACAGACAGACAGGCAGGCAGGCAGGCAGATCTCAACATGGTTTGGGTGTATTAATTGCTGTTTGTTGGTTTTTGAAAATGTACATTTGCACACTTCTTTGGTTGTTTCTGACAAACAGCCAATAAAGTTTTTGAATTGTATTGCACAAAGACAGACAGATGGACAGATGGACAGACCCAGAGGCAAAGAAAGAGACAGATGGAGAGAGAGAGACAGATAAGGAGACACACACATTCCCCATAAACCCCTTTGCTTCCTCCATTGCGAGGAGGATGCTGCTTGTCTCCTCCTGAGGAGGACAAGAGCCGATATCACAAGACGCATTCAGACCAGGTGAGCTAGCATGAAGACGAAACTCTACAGTCAGAATAGTGGAACTGGAATAACGTTGTGGATTACTTGCAAAGTAAAACGGTTCCTGTTTTGTGCCGTAAAGCAATCCAGATCCATCCAGGATCGACCCGGTGGCCTACAATGTAAAAACACAGAGTAGAGGCTGGTAGAGGTGGTAGAGCTGGTAGTAGCTGACAGGCTGATAGAGGCTGGTAGAGGCTGGTAGAGGGTGACAGGCTGGTAGAGGTGGTAGGAGGCTGACAGGCTGATAGGAGGCTGGTAGAGGCTGGTTAGAGGCTGACAGGCTGAGAGTGGCTGGTAGAGGAAGTAGAGGTTGACTGGCTGGTAGAGGCTGAACAGGCTGCTGGTGATTGTCTGGCTTTGTTTCACAGGTAACTAGTAATAACTCGGTGTGTAAATGAATTTAATGATGTGAACACCAAAAGAACCTTTAAAGGGTCTTTAAGTGAACTATGACTCGTGACCAGTAGGCAACATCAATCCAACTAATCGTCCTACACAGTCCATCCAGTGACGGTGGCCTGTAAAGCGCCTCTTCGCTGCGCTCAAAGTTCAACTATATTCAACTTTGACCTTTGCGACACTGATCTCTGCGACTCGCAACCAATCACAGCACAGTTTGATATCATAGCCGTTAAATAAAAAAAACAATGGAGGAGAAACTTGTTTTATGTGTGTCGGAGCATCCCGAGTTATACAACATGACGCTTAAATCATACCACGATCTGACTAAAAGTCTGGCATGGAATGATGTCGGTTTACAGACGAGACTACCAGGTTGGTTGACAGCTTAGTACAGGTTCGTATATGCAGCCAGTCTATAGTCACTTCTATGGCTGTGCTAGTATGATCATTGGTGATGTGGTTAGCTACGGCTGATGCAGGCTGTAACCCTAACCGAATGAGAAACCACAGAGTACCTAGCATGACAACCAGGAAGAGAGGACTGGGATGAGTTGCTGAGTCAACGTCCTCGACGCCTCCAGGCCGGCTTGCTATCTACGGCGCCCACCGGCTTGGTCCACTCTGGAGCGGCAGCAGGGCGAGTGGTCAGGCACAGCCGGCGTCAGCTCGGTGTTTTACCCGCCGCCGTGTGGAGGAGAATTAAAAGTTAAGCTAATTAACTACTTGAGTAAGTAGAGCAGGAAGGACGGAGCCAAATCAATTAGCTATTGGCAGGAGAGACGGAGCTGGGGGTACTAGAGACGGGCCAAAACACACACACACACACACACACACACACAGGACTCAATAAAAACACACAATACGTACATGCATACAGAGAACACACACACAAATACACACAGAAAGTTAACAGTAGTACACTTGCACACAGAAGCGCACACACACACGTATTTATACATAGACATACATAGAAAGAAACACAGACGGAAACGTGTGTGTGTGTGTGTACACACACACATGCATGATGCCCGAGCACACACATAGGTAAGCGGATACACACACACAACAACAATCTGAATCTATTCATTCGTCGGTGTTGTCGAGAAGTATAGACGCTCTTTTACAGAAAGTTAAAAGTGGCAGAGAGACAGATGCTGAAAGAGAGAAAGAAAGAGGGAGAGAGAGAGAGAGAGAGAGAGAGAGAGAGAGAGGAAAAGGTTGAAGGGTAGAAAAAAAAACCATTTGGTTTGTTTTGTTTTTTCCAGTGAGCTCCGGTCTCTCTCGGTGTGATACTGAACGACTCTCAAGGCTGATTTTGTCTGGATTCCAGAGAAAGTTTTGTATGTTGGACATGACTAGGACACTAAGACACACACACACACACACACACACACACACCCACCAACTAAGGACTGAAAACTGGAGGGAGGCGGAGATCTTAATTAACAGCGTAGTTTGTATTTCACACTTCACTGGATCAGGTAGTGTTACAGTGTGTGTGTGTGTGTGTGTGTCCACCAGCAGTTGGTCCCTTGCTGTGGCAGTTAGAAATTTTAATCTCATTATTATTTTTGGCAGTCCACCGTACTCAAGGATTTTATTCATATTTTTTTGCGACAGGTACAAAGGAGAGAGAGGAAATTGGCAGAGGGAGATCTAACAGCACAGCAGGAGCTGCTGTCCTCAATCTCTACTTCCCTCTGTGCAACGACGAGGGAAAGCGGATCTGCACACCGCAAAAATACTTACCAGACTTAGCAAAGTAAATGTCAGTATCCTTTATATGAAGGTATTTCCCTGCCAAAACTATTTTCAGAAGTGTACCTCATGATTTGCAAAACAATTTGAGCAAGAAAGTCTGATTTGTATCACAAAACTCTCTTTCCAGTTTCGCTTTTACACTTGCAAACGTCACTTTTTTGACGTTGACATGACAGTCACATTTGTCACTGTTTCAGCGCTCAAAGACAAAACTATTTGCAAGTGTGTGGACCAGGATTTGCAAGTGAGATCCAAGATTTGCAAGCAAAGGGGAGGCGGGGGCTAGAACATAGAAACAGTGATTCTTTGGCTCCGCCCACTGACTCAACCAATAAGATTATTTTTGCATCTACCTCCAGGAAACGTTTGTATCACTAAAACTACAATCTGCCATAACCTGCACTAATAATCGCAATCTTCAATTCTTACAAAGTAAATGTGTCCACACACTAGAGTACGCTACTCAACACGCGGCCCGAGGTTAATATTATTGCGGCCCTTGGTTGAATTTTTATTTTTATTTATTCTCATTTCAATGAACACAAACCATTTCTAAACTAAATTCTTAATGACCACAAGATGGCGATCGTGCATACTGTGCTTATTTAGCAATCGTGGGATCAACAAAGAAGATAAACCAACAACATGATCAGCGACAAAAACGCTCGGCGCTGGCACTGCCATTCATTTCCTATTTGGCAAGCGTTGCCGTCGATTCTAGCGTCGCTGCCGCCCGTCGGCGTTGTGCACCTGGGCGCAGACGCTGGGAGAGTCCCTGGCGCTGCGCTCAAAGTTCAACTATAATCAACTTTGACATTCGCGACGCTGATCTCTGCGACGCGCAACCAATCACAGCACAGTTTGATATCATAGCCGTGAAATAAAAAAAAACAATGGAGGAGAAACTTGTTTTATGTGTGTCAGAGCATCCCGAGTTATACAACATGACGCTTAAATCATATCCACGATCTGACTAAAAAGTCTGGCATGGAATGATGTCGGTTTACAGACGGGACTACCAGGCTGGTTGACAGCTTAGTACAGGTTCGTATATGCAGCCAGTCTATAGTCACTTCTATGGCTGTGCTAGTATGATCATTGGCGGTGTGGTTAGCTACGGCTGATGCGGGCTGTAGTCCGAAATTGAACTCCACTCTATTCTTTCCTGAATGCTGTCATTTTAAAAACTCGACAGTGTGAAAGTAATGAATGTAATGTAATTCTCCTGACGCTGATCACGTGAAGGGGTCGCGCTCAACCTGGTGTTGACGCCGACGCTTTGCATGGATCATGTGAAAGCCCCAACTGTGCAGGAAGTCTAGCCTAGCCTACTCTCAAGTCATGGCAACACCTGGCAAAACGTAACATTTCTGATGAACACAGGGTATTTCAAAAAGCATGGGAGGAAGAATTCGCTTTTGTTGAGGTAAATAACAAACCAATGTGCCTTCTTTGCCAGAGAACAATAGCAGAACCAAAACGGGCAAACGTTCACGTCACCATGATATCTATCCATGGTGACTTGGAATTACATATCCATCTGGGGGTAATTTGATATACTCAGACCTGATTTCAATTTAATATGCCTATATTTATTTTATTAAACATTCTTGTGATTTATTGCAACAGCAATCTAACACTTTTACATTTAATGAATAAAGCCTTATTGTCATTTAATCATTTTATATCCATGTGGCTTGAAATAACACTACAAAATAGTTTTATATGACCAAAAAATGTGCGTTGCGGCCCTTTGACACAGCTGTATCTTGCTGTGTGGCCCTTGAGCTATGTAAAGTTGAGTAGCCCTGCACTAGAGCTTCTCACCCAACACAGTCTTGAGTTACCCCGTGGCTAATGTGGCTCTCACCCTGCACAAACAGCAGCAACAGGGCGGGTTGACGTCCCAGCTCAGGACAACAAATATTCTACTAGGGGTTTTTCTTATTTGACCATGACTGAAACCAAACTCTAACCTGAACTTCACCGTTAGCTAACCTTTTCATGAGACGTGAAAATGGGACAATTCAACCTATTGTCATATAATCCGATTCTCGGCGGAGGAACGTAATCTTCATGTTACATTTAATCTGAACAGAGTTTGTGCTCGTTTCACAAACTGTTATGAGACTGTTGACTGCAGCATAATGCAACTCCTATGCTCTATTTGAGGCCTTATGCTATAGTTAAATGGTTTAACATGTTTGAGCTAAAACAACGCTTTTTCAGGTCCTACACACACACACACACACACACACACACTCTCCATCGCTACCCTGCAGGTGTGATCTAGTTTTAAGCAACAGCTCAGATGTGTGCTAATCGAGTTAGTGATAATCTACTGAACCGGCTGCTGCAGTCACACACTGACAACCTTTAACAAGGCACGTCAGGACACACGCCTACACACGCACACACACACACACACACACACACACACACACTCATCAGTGAACAGAGTCAGTGAACCACACAGCATGCGGTGTGTGTGTGGAATTGATATTCCTTTTTCATTTCAAATTCATTAATTTGGACCTTATGTTCCATTCACAGATGACAATTACCAACATGAAACTGGGGTCGGATTACTGGAGACCTGAGATGAAACATGAACGTGTTATTCTCCCTCCTGACCTCCTTACCTCCTTAGCTCCATACCTCCATACCTCCATACCTCCTTACCTTCATACCTCCATACCTCCTTACCTTCATACCTTCATACCTCCTGACCTCCATACCTCCTGACCTCCATACCTCCTGACCTCCATACCTCCATACCTCCTTACCTTCATACCTCCATACCTCCATACCTCCTGACCTCCATACCTCCATACCTCCTTACATCCATACCTCCTGACCTCCATACCTCCTTACCTCCTGACCTCCATACCTCCTGACCTTCATACCTCCATACCTCCATACCTCCACACCTCCTTACCTCCTTACCTCCATACCTCCTGACCTTCATACCTCCACACCTCCATACCTCCATACCTCCATACCTCTTGACCTCCTTACCTCCATACCTCCTTACCTCCTGATCTTCATACCTTCATTCTTTCAATCCTTATTTTTTCCCCTTCCATCCTCGTCACGACCTCCTCCCTCCCTTCCTCTTTTCCTCCCCCGTCTTCATTCTGACACCACTACTCAGCACTACTATATATTGTATTCTTTATTTATTATGTTGGTTGTATTTTGTGTATTTTGTATTTTGTGTGAGGAACAACATTTGGTTTGGCTGTGTGTGCTACATGTATGACTGAAATGACAATAAACTCTACGTGACTTGACTTGCCTCCTTCTCCCCTCCGACCCTCTCGCTTCCTCTGCTCCCTCCTTTCCTCCTTCCCCCATCGCTATCTTTCTCTATCCCTTCTTCCATCCCTCCATCTTTCTCTTCTCCCCCATCTCTACCTCTCAGTCTATCTGTCTCCCACCCTCCTTACATTTTCTCCCATTTCTCTCCCTCCATCCTGTAAAATGGCCTCATTCTTGGCCGTTGCACCACTAAGCAGATCAACCATCAGACCCCACACCGTCTCAGATCCACCACCATGTTCAACAGTCGGCAGCAGACTTTGTGGGTTGAGGGCATCCTTTGGCTCTTTCCATACAGAAACCCGTCCAGATGTAGGAAAAATGGAGAAAGATTTGTTTTCCACCGATCAGCGCTCCAGCTCCTTATACCACGTTGGCTATGCCAGCAGTTTCTGAACGGCAGCCCTGCCATGAATAGTCGGGATGTCCGGAGACACTTTGTATTTGTTCAACCAACAAAGTTATCTGTATTTGTATGAAATGGAAGTGGGCGTGGTTTAACCCGGAAATGGAGTTATTTTTGTAACTTCCACTTCTTCTTCACATTTTTAGTCTCATATAGTTAAACATCTTGTACAATGACCTGTTAACAAACTATATACAGAACAACTCCTTGGAGTTTTATTTTTTTAAATAATGGTAGACGTTACCTTGGCTACGCTAATTAAGCTAACGGAGGCTAAGCTAACTTGGACTCGGAAAAAACACCACATCCGTAGCAAATATTAATTTTATCCAAGTACTCGGCACACCCCAAATAAATACCTACCTGTACACCTCATTCATCCCTTTGAAGCTCAAACATGCACTAATGCAGGTGCATAAAAAGGAAATGCTGGTCTGCTAACCTGAACACAGAAGCAGTTTGTGTGTGGAAATGCGGTAGGAAACGGTTTGACTCAATAACATGTATTCATGGGAGTGGAAAAGGAACAAAAATGGAGGAGGACATTTTTGAAAATGATCACTGCCATCGATTTACTAAACCGAACGCTCTGTTAGTTCAGAGAGAGACAGAGAGAATAATAAGAACACAGATGAGAGTGCTCCATTTGAGAATTACTCTCGACCAAATGTCAGAGGATGAGAGTAAAACAAGTTATAGATCACTAAGTCATATTATATTATCGCTGCTTGATGAATGAAACCTCGGACCAGGAGGTCGCTGCAGGTCTCTGCCAGTTGCCTCATGTTGCTATGGCGACCGTCAGGCCTCTCAGCTGACAGACTGCTGCTTGTCTGTCTGTCTGTCTCTCTAGAGTCTTTGTACTTCATGTTACTTCATGTGGCGTTTCCATTATTTTGTCCACCCCTAAAGCTGGTAGCTGGTAAAACGACTCTGCTCATTCACTCCCTCCCTATCTTCTTGCCTCACTCACTTGATCCCTCCATCCCTCCTCTCACCCCTCCCCCTCCATCCCTTCCTCTATCCCCTTTCTCCATCCCTCTCTCTCTCTCATCCCTCCCTCTTCTATCCTCCCTACCATCCCTCTCTCAATCCCTCCCTCGCATCCATCCCATCCCTCCTCTCATCCCTCCCCTCCATCCCTACCTCTCTCCTCCTCCCTCCCTCCCTCCAGTCATCCCTCCCTCTCTCCTCACTCTCATCCCTCCATTCCTCTCCTCTCATCCATCCCCCCCTCCATCCCTCCCTCTCTCCTCTCTCTCCTCCCTCCCATCCCTCCTCTCCTCCCTCCCTCTCTCCTCTCTCTCATCCCTCCATCCCTCTCCCCTCCCTCCCGTCCCTCCACTCCTCCCTTCATCCCTCCTCTCATCACTCCCCTCCATCCCTCCTCTCATCCCTCCCTCTCTCCTCTCTCTCCTCCCTCCCTCCATCCCTCTCCCCCCCTCCCTCCATCCCTCCCTCCATCCCTCATCCCTCCCTCCCTCCCTCCTCATTTTCTCTCCATTCTTCTGGGTTGCCACATGATAAGGGAATTAAAAAGAAGAAAACAATCCACCTTTTTAATATGAGGCCTTTTTAGTTCTGTGTACTTAATTGAAAACGTAATTGTAAAGTAAAGTAAAATCTAAATTAGGAAATTAGAAACCGGGCTTCGCTATCTCTGCTGGGGAATCTGTGAGGTGAGGTGGGAGAGTTCACCCCTCTGATGCTCGCCGGGGAAGAAAAAATGATTAAATTGAAAAGTTTAAGAACATTTTAAGCTGAACAAGCAATTTGATATCCACTAACTCCTAATTCCTTTCCTGTGGAGCAAATTACCTCGCATGCTTGGCAGGCAGGAGGAGGAGGAGGAGGAGGAGGAGGAGGACCACCTGTCTGTGTGTCGTCTGTCTCTCTCTCTTTCTCTGCCTGACGACCGGCAAGATCAGAATTTGGTCATTATTATTATTATTTGGTCAATGTGATCAATTATTAGCTGCAGGTCATCAAATCATTGATCATTGATTGGATGCTGCTTTAACATGATTGGATCTGTTCTCTATTAAAATGATAACAAGATCATATTTGGTATATTAAGGTATTAAGGGATTTGTAGTCCACTACTTCACAGGACAATGGAACTTGTAGTCCATTAACTTACAGGAGAAGAAGAAAGATCATCGGGTGTACTACACTGAGGGAGTGTGTGTGTGTGTGTGTGTGTGTGTGTGTGTGTGTTGTTTCAGTCCATCTTTGAAATGTCTTCTCTTATCTGCAGCTCTCTCTCTCTCTCTCTCTCTCTCACTTCCCCATTCACTCACATGCTCGCTCGCCCACTCACTCATTTGTTCATCCACTTACTTTCTCTCTCACTTGCTCATTCACTCACACTGTCACACACTTGTTACTCACTGTCTCTCTCTTTCTCTCTCTCTCTCTCACACACACACACACACACACACACACACGTCACAGCTAGCCACAGTAGGCTATAAGGACAGAGATTATCACACTGTCTGCTACCACCAGGTGCTGAGATGTGTGTGTGTGTGTGTGTGTGTGTGTGTGTGTGTGTGTCCATATTTGTGCATTTCTGTCTTTTCTTATGCTTGTGTGTGTTTCTGTATATATGTCAGGGTTAAGACATTGTGTGTATATTTACCAGGGTTAAGGGTTTGTGTGTGTGTGTGTGTGTGTGTGTGTGTGTGTGTGTGAGAGGTTAGTACTGTGAAAGTCAGCTCAGCCAAACAGCCTGGCTCAAACAGGATCAGCCACTAATCCTTTATCTGCTTAGCCATGGAGGTGGCTGTGTGTGTGTGTGTGTGTGTGAACTTGAAAGGTTCTACATTGTGAGGTGGCGGTGTGTATGTGTGTGTGTGTGTGTGTGTATGTGTGTGTGTGTGTGTGTGTGTGTGTGTGTGTGTGTGTGTGTACCGTAATTAATGACTCTGGAGAGCTGTGAAAGAGAGAAAGAGGTGAGGAGCACACATACACTCTATTGACCTTCCAACACACACACACACACACACACACACACACACACACACACACACACACGTTCTCACCTTGGGACCCTCTCCTCTCTCTCTCTGGGCGGTGGGAGTGAATGAGAAACGTTCTCCCTTGAGCAAGGCATTTCACCGCCGGCTGAATGCACGTGAGGCAAAAGCCAAATCAAATCTAAAACCTTTTAATGTTTAAAGAACCGAAATAAAGACACAGAAATCTGTCAGACGCTGCCTCTACTATCCTCTACTATCCTCTACTATCTCTCTACTATCCTCTACTATCTCTCTACTATCCTCTACTATCCTCTACTATCTCTCTACTATCTCTCTACCATCCTCTACTATCTCTCTACTATCTCTCTACTATCCTCTACTATCTCTCTACTATCTCTCTACTATCCTCTACTATCTCTCAACTATCCTCTACTATCTCTTTACTATCTCTCTACCATCCTCTACTATCTCTCTACTATCTCTCTACTATCCTCTACTATCTCTTTACTATCTCTCTACTATCTCTCTACCATCCTCTACTATCTCTCTACTATCCTCTACTATCTCTCTACTATCCTCTACTATCTCTCTACTATCTCTCTACTATCCTCTACTATCTCTCTACTATCTTCTACTATCTCTCTAGTATCTCTCTACCATCCTCTACTATCTCTCTACTATCCTCTACTATCTCTCTACTATCCTCTACTATCTCTCTACTATCTCTCTACTATCCTCTACTATCTCTCTACTATCCTCAACTATCTCTCAACTATCCTCTACTATCTCTTTACTATCTCTCTACCATCCTCTACTATCTCTCTACTATCTCTCTACTATCCTCTACTATCTCTTTACTATCTCTCTACTATCTCTCTACCATCCTCTACTATCTCTCTACTATCCTCTACTATCTCTCTACTATCCTCTACTATCTCTCTACTATCTCTCTACTATCCTCTACTATCTCTCTACTATCTTCTACTATCTCTCTAGTATCTCTCTACCATCCTCTACTATCCTCTACTATCTCTCTACTATCCTCTACTATCTCTCTACTATCCTCTACTATCTCTCTACTATCCTCTACTCCTCTACTATCTCTCTACCATCCTCTACTATCTCTCTACTATCTCTCTACTATCCTCTACTATCTCTCTACTATCTCTCTACTATCCTCTACTATCTCTCTACTATCTTCTACTATCTCTCTAGTATCTCTCTACCATCCTCTACTATCCTCTACTATCTCTCTACTATCCTCTACTATCTCTCTACTATCCTCTACTATCTCTCAACTATCCTCTACTATCTCTTTACTATCTCTCTACCATCCTCTACTATCTCTCTACTATCTCTCTACTATCCTCTACTATCTCTCTACTATCTCTCTACTATCTCTTTACTATCTCTCTACTATCTCTCTACCATCCTCTACTATCTCTCTACTATCTCTCTACTATCTCTCTACTATCCTCTAGTATCTCTCTACCATCCTCTACTATCTCTCTACTATCTCTACTATCTCTCTACTATCTCTCTACTATCCTCTACTATCTCTCTACTATCCTCTACTCCTCTACTATCTCTCTACTATCCTCTACTCCTCTACTATCTCTCTACTATCTCTCTACTCCTCTACCATCTCTCTACTATCTCTCTACTATCCTCTACTATCTCTCTACTATCTCTCTACTCCTCTACTATCTCTCTACTACTCTACTATCTCTCTACTACTCTACTATCTCTCTACTATCCTCTACCATCTCTCTACTATCTCTCTATCCTCTACTTCTCTACTATCTCTCTACTATCTCTCTACTCCTCTACTATCTCTCTACTATCTCTCTACTACTCTACTATCTCTCTACTATCTCTCTACTACTCTACTATCTCTCTACTACCCTCTACTATCTCTCTACTATCTCTCTATCCTCTACTCCTCTACTATCTCTCTATCCTCTACTATCTCTCTACTATCTCTCTACTATCTCTCTACTATCTCTCTACTCCTCTACTATCTCTGAACATCAGAATGAAAACTATCAGTTCAAATAAAGATTTAACTTGTTTGTCATGTTGTATTTACCCTGTTCAAACAACATAAGAAACTAAAACCATTAAAACCACTAAAACCACTAAAATCATTAAAACCACTAAAACTATTAAAACCACTAAAACCATTACCACTAAGACCACTAAAACCACTAAAACCACTACCACTAAAACCACTATCACTAAGACCACTAAAACCACTACCACTAAAACCACTATCACTAAAACCACTAAAACCACTTGTTACGGCCCTGTGGCCTGTGTGTGGGTGTGTGTTCTGTTCTGCCTCTTTCCAACAGGTTCCGCCCTCTTCCGTCCTGCTCATTGATGGCACCTGTGTCCAATGATGAGCATCTGGGATAAATACCTGAGGAGAGCTGCCGTCGGGGCCAGTGGGCCATTTTGGCAGTGTGTGGGACTGTGTGTGGCAGGTTTGCCAAATACCTGGGAGAGCTCGTTTTATGTGGGAGTTCACTGAAATCTTGTTGGTGGTGTTGTGTGCGGTAATTAAAAAAACCCTTTTAATTGTCACGATCTATCAGTTTCCCTGTTCTTCCTTAATCCCAACATCTACGGTTACTCCCCTTATCCCCTGCAGTTACCGGGGACGTAACATATTTGGGGGCTCGTCCGGGATACGAAGGAGAACGGAGGATTGATGAGTTGTTTTACCGTCGCATAGTCAAGCCCCAAGTTGTGGATCAGGGTGAGTTTGGTGTCCGGTTATCCATTGTCCAGCCTTGCCTATGTGTGTGTGAACGACTTCCTCGGAGTAGATAAGTGAGGTGAGTGTCCAGCTGGACTGAAGCAGTCCTTCCTGCGGGCACTCGTTTGTTGTTTTGTGTTTTGTTGTTTTTTTTGTTTTCGGAGTAAATCCTGGGTGGGGATTAAGTTCCCTGGCGGGGGTAGGCATTTCAGGGCTTCGGCCGCTGATGTGTGGCCTTTCAAGTCGCCTCGAGCCCAGCACGCTCCAGAAGACAGATAAGTCAGATAACGTTTTGTTTAGGTAGGATCTGGGGGAGTTTGTTTTCAGTAAGGTTGGGCTTGGTATTAACCTGTGTGGGCATCGGATTCGTCTTGTTCGGCACTGGTAGGAGTGATTCGCAGATAAACAAGTGTGTTATATGCTATGCTGCTTGTTCTCTTAACTTAGCAGTGGCTGCGCCGTTAGTATTGTTAGCTTTGGGCTATCGTGTTAGCTGTTAGCTGATGAGTTAACCGGTCGGCTGTAGTGTTTTGTAGTCTAGTGCGGCTAGCCGGTGAGCACAGTGGTGTTCGTGATTGTATGATATCTCGGCGTCGTGGTGAGTATGGCTGCGTTTAACTTGGATGAGTTTGTGACTAACCCCACTTTGAGTTCGCTAGAGACATGTATAAAGGGTGACATGTATGCTATTGCCAAGCATTATGGCATTCCTGTTTCCACCGCGCTCCGTAAGGGGGAGTTGAAGGCTGCCCTGTTAAAAGGGTTGGCCAATAAAGGTGTTATCCTGTCTCCAGTGGGTGCTGAGGACCCAGGGGAGGGGGCGTCTGGCACTTCGGTTGCGGCGGAGCCCTCGGATGCCGGCCGCTCTGTTTCCCAAGGGAGAGAGGTGACTGAAGTGCAGCCTAGTACTCCCACTCCCAGTGAAAAGGGTATCGGCAGTGATGGTGGAAGGGAAGCCCTATACACTACCGTGTTTTGACCCACTCTCTCTTGAGTCTTCCCCTGGCTCTAGGGTAGATGCTCGGTTGAAGCTGCGGTTAGCTCGTCTCCAGATAGAGGCTCAAGAAAAGAAAGAGGAGCGTGAGTTTTGGCTGAAGTTGAAGAAATTGGAGCTGGAGGCAGAAACCGCTATTAGGCTGCGTCAGTTGGAGCTGCAGGGGGGTGAGGCCACAGTTCACGCTGCTGTTAGTGCACGGTCTTCTGCAGACTCCGCTCCCACCGTCGACGTCAGTAAGCATATTTCTCTAGTTCCCATCTTTCGTGAGTCTGAGGTAGAATCGTATTTTAGTGCATTTGAGCGGATAGCTAATGCCTTACACTGGCCACCCGATGTGTGGGCTATTCTGCTGCAATGTAAGCTAACTGGTAAGGCTCAGGAGGCGTGTGCTTCTCTCTGTAGAAGACAGCCTGATTCATGAGAAAGTAAAAAGTGCGATACTGCGTGTGTACGAGCTGGTGCCGGAAGCTTACCGGCAGCGGTTCCGTAATCTCAGGAAAAATGTCAGGGCAGACATACTCTGATTTTGCTAGAGAGAAAGGGGTCCTGTTTGACCGGTGGTGTGCTGCCTGTAAGGCTGATGATTTAGCGTCCGTGCGTGAACTCATGCTGTTGGAAGAGTTTAAAGCCTGTGTTCCAGAGCGTACTGTGGTTTACCTCAATGAGCAGAAAGTAACCACTCTACAGCAAGCCGCTTCCTTAGCTGACGAGTTTACACTCACACACAAAGCAGTGTTTGCCAGACGTGATTCTTCTCCTCGTGAGTTTTTTGAGAGGGCCAATGACAAGCATGCCCCACGCATTTCAGCCCCCCGGTTAGGTGTCAAGCCAGAAAAGCAGTGTTTTTTCTGTCACAGGCCTGGCCACCTTGTGGCTGAATGCTTAATATGGAAACGACAGCAGCAAGCAGCAGCCCAAAAGCAGCCCAAAGGGGTAGGGCTGATAAAAAAATATGTTACGTCCCCGGTAACTGCAGGGGATAAGGGGAGTAACCGTAGATGTTGGGATTAAGGAAGAACAGGGAAACTGATAGATCGTGACAATTAAAAGGGTTTTTTTAATTACCGCACACAACACCACCAACAAGATTTCAGTGAACTCCCACATAAAACGAGCTCTCCCAGGTATTTGGCAAACCTGCCACACACAGTCCCACACACTGCCAAAATGGCCCACTGGCCCCGACGGCAGCTCTCCTCAGGTATTTATCCCAGATGCTCATCATTGGACACAGGTGCCATCAATGAGCAGGACGGAAGAGGGCGGAACCTGTTGGAAAGAGGCAGAACAGAACACACACCCACACACAGGCCACAGGGCCGTAACACCACTACCACTAAAACCATTAAAACCATTAAAACTGCTTTTTAACGTCATACATTAGATCATTTAAAGACCTTGAACTGCAGAAACCCTGTTAGGGTTGTGGAGTCAGTCTGGGGATTTGAACCAACAACCTGCTGGTCGGTAATATGTTATTTTTACTCCCAGTAACAAGTAAAGCACCGAGTGACAATTTCACAACTAATCAAAAAATAAACTTTAGTTGCATGTGCGACTGGACGAAGGAAACCTGTCAGCTGATTGGTTCTGGTGTCCTGATGCATCAACATCGCCGTCGCCCAGGGGTCTGATGGGAAGACGGAGGACCCGTTACTGCTGCCTTGTTAAAGGAGCCCAAGTCATTTGTTCGTTCTGATCACGCCGAGCTCCCATCCTCCTTTTGATTCACATCCTAGGCTGCTGAAACGTAGCTGCACTGTCGCCTGATTTTGAAGGAAGTGAATATTCCTTTTTTGAGTGCAACACTGATCATGAGAAAAACATCACATGAAATCACTTGCATAACCCACGTCTGTAAAATCTCCTTGAACGCCTCCTCTCCTTCACCTCCTTCACCTCCATCCTTCATGACTGAGGAGGATTTAACAGGTGAATCAATCAGGAGTCACAGATTCACCTAATTCACCTAATTCATCTAATTCATCTAATTCACCTGATTCACCTGATTCACTTGATTCACCTAATTCACCTAATTCACTTAATTCACCTGATTCACCTGATTCAGGTAACCCTCCCTTTGATCCAGTCTCACAGCTTTATGAACAAATGTGTTAAATCAGCTGATAACTTCAATAATATCCCACAATTAGTAAGTCAAGTTTATTTGTCACATAGTTGATACAGCAGGTGTGAAATGCTTACAAGCCCTACCTACAGTAAAGACATCAGAATCACAATGAAGTAGAATGATAACAATAAATATATGAAATGGAGTATAAATAAAGTGTATCAGTACAGGATAAAGTTTTATTATTAATGACATTGTTTTGTCACAGTGTCACTTTTTCCAAAATGTCTGAGATTTTGGGGTTTATTATCCTTTTTTATAGCAAAACGATGAAGGCTTTACCACCTCGCCAGGTTTGATGAGCTACCCTGCATCAAGACACACACACACACACACACACACACACACACACACACACACTCAGTTTCTTTTTCTCTGCCGTCTCCCAAAACACACACACACACACACACACACACTCAGTTTCTTTTTCTCTGCCGTCTCCCAAAACACACACACACACACTGAAGGGGTGACTGGAGAGGCGGGAAAAGTGTGAGGTGTGTGTGTGTGTGTGTGTGACAGAGCAGGGATTAGTATTAGTGGAAAGGATTATCTAGACGAAGGACTGACTGCCTGACTGCCTGCCTCTCTAAGTGCCTCTCTCTCTCTCTCTCTCTCTCTCTCTCTCTCTCTCTCTCTCTCTCTCTCTCTCTCTCTCTCTCTCTCTCTCTCTCTCTCTCTCTCTCTCCCCCCCAGCCTCCTCTCTCATCCATCCGTAGCATTGAAGGGGTCTCAGAGTGTCAAGCGATAAAGAGGAAAACCATCCATGGGAGGCTCACTTAGACATACTCTCTCCTCCTCCTCCTCCCCTCCTCCTCTTCCTTCATCACTGCTCCCCCTTCACCTCCTCTCCCCTCGACATCTCCCGTCTTCTCCTCCGCCTTTCCTGTCAGATTCTCCTCTTCTCTCCTTCTCTTCCCCGCCTCCTTTTCCTCTCTCCTTCTCCTCCCCTTAGCCTCCTTCCTCTCATCTTCTCCTCCTCCCCTCCTCTGCTTTCATCCTCTTTTCCTCCCTCTCTTCTTCCTCCCCTCAGACTCCTTCCTCTCATCTTCTCCTCCCCTCCACTTTCAGTGTCTGTCCTCCTCCACCTCCTCTTCCTCCCCCACCTCCTCTCCTTTTAGCTTCTCTCCTCTTTGTGATCGCCGTTGCCCCTCCTCCTTCTTTCCTTCTCATTTCTGCTGGTTTCTTCCTCTCTTTTCCTCTTTCTCTCTCCGTCTCGTTTTCCTCTCTCTCTCTGTTTCATTACCTCTCTGTTCTCTCTCTCTGTTTTTGGCACCATTTCATTTCTCTGTCTCTCGTCCCTTTTCTCCTCTCCTTTATTTCCTCTCCTTCGCTCTTTCTGAGCTCTCTCTCCTCTTTAACATACATGGGAAAATATTCAGATCCTCATGACCTTGAAAGTTGAACAATACTGCCAAAGCATCAAAATAAATACAATACATACATTTCCGTGTGTGTGTGTGTGTGTGTGTGTGTGTGTGTGTGTGTATTCTGGTTGCTGTGTATTCACCTCCCACACCCAGATGCATTGAGCATCTCCAATAGTGTTAATTAGTGTTTGCGTTAAAAAACCAACACAATTAAAAGGGGATAATAAAAGATGTTGTGCTCTCCAGCCCGTTAGCCGCGCCACGCCGTCATACTAGCTTATGTAAAGTGTTGGCACGCGTCCCGTCGTGGTTAACAGGTTTAGACGCCTTCTGATCATCCTCTGGCTTAACTTCTGTGGAAGGGCTCTGGTGGCGACCGAAAGGGATTCACCTCCCATGACACGCAAACACAGGAACGTGGACCCGCCGAGTGGCGTCGGCCTTTAAATTCACACCGGAGACGATAATCCAGATTTGTTTGTTGTTTTCGGGGAGTCACGGTTCACATTTTAAGGCACTTAGCTGATTTGGTGTCTGAACTTGGCAAAAAGGTCACAGGATCGAGCCCTGCGGCAGCCGGTGTCCAGGGGGAGGAGCTACGTGAAGGGGAAAACACTGAACCTGAAGAACCTCTTCCTGACCCTGGAGGCTACAGGGACTGGAACAGGATTTGTTTTGACCCCGCCCCCGCTGCCAGAACCTCTAACCTGGCAGGATGACAGGACAACAACACTAAACAAGCTACTTGCGAGTCATGTGACGTTTGTTTACAAGCCCTTGGTTGGCTTGTAATTGGGCAGAGTCAAAGAACCAAATACAAAAATGCATTAAAGTCAACTTTTCAACTTCGCGGTGCGATCAACCCCGTAGTGTCTTTAGACGATGAACCTGGTTGCCCATCGTATTACCCTAACCCTTACCGTGGTAGTGCCTTGCTCTCCACATGGCCAGGCTGAGAACAAGGTTAAGACAGGGTGTGGTATGTGATGCTGCAGCACCCCTCTGTATGAGCTGTCAGTGACAATAAGTCTCTGGTCTAAAGGGATTAACCTACAATGGAGCTGGGCCAGTAATCTGCCGTAGATTACTGGTTACCTGGTGTAATCGGCGGGTAATTACGGTACTTGTTTACCACAATTTGTAAACCTATAAAATGTTCTAGAGTCTTTTGGGTTCAAGTTCAAGCCTTGTTTGATACCCAGGGTTAGAAACACGATGCAGTGTTATTGGTCGTGTGACACCTCTCTGTAACTAAGCCTAAGGAACTGACATGGTGTCGCTGACCGTCGGTGATGTCTCAGCTTTAGCAAGTCTACATATTCACTTTGGAGAAGACATGACTCCATCGGCCAACATTTCAAAAGCACAGATCATTGCTCTGTTGGAAGCAAAAGTCTCACGATGCTTCACCACTTCAACGGTGACCCATGCTGAGCTTTACTTTCATTCCAGGAACCATTTTGTAAGAGGATCAGTTGTTTCAAACGTTGGCTATTTCATTTTGGAATGAAACTCCATTTGCTTTTCAGTGTTGGTGGAGAGAAAAACAGATTATTAACAAGCATTTCTCAATGGAGTATGTTGTTGTGACTCGTATCTGGTGTCGTCCTACTGAGGCTGGCGGTGGCGACTGAGGACAGGGTCAAGCCTCGGTCAGAAGGCCAGGGGAGATGAGGAATGGCCCCCTTGGGTGGTGTCAGTAGGTAGAGGAGTCTGGGATGAAAGGAGACTTTGTTCCTGTTGTATTTCTTGTAAGCTGACGGGTGAAAGGGGAAATAAAAACTGGTTCACTGGTTGCATCAAATCCAAGAGTGCAAAGTCGATGCTTGTGTCCCTGTGGAGGACTTTCTCCTCAAGTTGTCTTGGAGAGAACAAACTTCTCAAGAACAGAGAAGCATCTGTACAGTTTGAGATGGACCATGTGCTGTTTCAACCGGCTCTGTACTAAAGACTGTAGTGCTGTTTGGACATGCTGCCTCATTCTCGCAATGAATCTTGGGGCTTCCCACATATTCTCATTGCCCAAGTCACCATCCGATGCATCCTCGGTTGGCGGTTAAACTTTTTGGATCTTCATCCTTCCTCCTTTTGTTTTGAAACCATACTTTGACCGTTAGCTATCACGTCAGATGTGGCATAGAGGACACAACGGGGAACGAGGGCCGAGAGTCTGCAGGTTTTCATCCCAACCAGATGATGTCACTCATTGGTTCCTCCTCTCTGGTTGGAGGGGTGCTAATCACTGATCACTAATCAATGGCCTGCTGTAGTCTTTGACCCTCTGAACCTCCCCATCGTTCCGCCGCTTCACCACTCCCCTCTCTGGGACTGCTAGTGACACTAAGCCACTGGCGACTAAATGGATTGACCTCTCCAGCCATGTCAGCATGCTGACAAGAAAAGTAGCCAGACAACCTCGTCTCTCCACTCTTTTTGTTTCATGTATACTCAACCCTGTTTGAATTGAAGTGTTGAAACTGTGTTCAGATGTTCAGCGTCTGTTTACCAGGTAGACTTGAAGCTCAGTAGAGCCTCATCTGAACTGATAACTGATATCTGGTTAAACACAAAGTGGGATATTCTACACTTCAAAGGTAAAAGGCACCAACTACTGTACTTAGAGTCTGAAACTTGAAGTTTTTGTTTTACTGGCCAACAAAATGACTTTAAAAGAACCTTTAAAATGTGATGTGTGCAGTATTGTTGATGGCGTTACACCTCTATGGAAACTAAGGCGATGGCTACTAAAAGGATTGACCTCTCGAGCCATGTCAGGCTGGTCAGAGTACAGATCTAACAGAGCTTGAGTCAGGAGTTTGCCTTAGTGGCTAAACATTGGTTATCTGAACCATTTTACCACCTCGAAGTTTTATATTCCCCGAATCGTAAAGAATGTTCTTTAAAATTGCCGATTGGTAAAGTTTCAGGTCCTGCTTTTAGCTTGGAAAAGTTCAAATTCAGTGGAAACTCAGTTATCCAAACCGGCTCCTCCCTCCAAACGAGAAGTTCAAGTTCCTTTTATTTCACTTCAGTACAGATGGAAAACATTCTGATATTTACAACACAACGAGTACACAAGACCTTATACTGCACATACAGGCAAGTTCAGAGAATCACACGCTGTCAGGTATCCTCGTATCTCCAGTATCTCAGCTTTCTAGGATCTAACAGCTTTGGTTTTAGCTCGACCACCGTGTATTTTTGAGTTCATCAATGGAGTTTGAGAGGGTTTCAGAACCCCAAGGGTCGTAGGATTTACTCAACCTACTGTATAGAGGAACGTGTAATCATGTATGTATACAATCACATACCTATGTATCGCCACTAATCAATATCCAGTGGGTTGAGACAAACTGAGTGCTACTGGGGACGTTAAAGCTCTATTTGAGATAATAATTCACTAAAGATGTCAGTTAGCAAGAGTTTCATTATAAAATAAGATCCACCAATTGTAAAAAAATGCGATATGACTGCTGGTGTGACAACACATTCAACAGTATGTTATTTAGTCATGTGAAGACCTTTGATTATAAAATACTTTGATTTTTGAGGATTCAGTCAACTGTGTCTTTGTGCTTGTATGCAGCCTGTTTCAAAATAGGTGTACATCTGAATCTACCTTACTAAGTGTTGATAACTGCTTAATATTATCAATTGGATGTTGATTTATTTTGTTAAACTGACTAAAATTATACTGCTTTGTTTTTTCATTGTTATTAAAAAATGTTTAGCTACTTTTGAAACACCCGCTATGGGATTTGTGCTGTAAGAGCAACTCAGTTGTTGTAACAGTAAACAGTTTCTGTATCATATCACATATGGATCATAACAGCATCAGCAGGTCACACTGTCTGAGAGGGAGGGAGGTAGGAGTATGTGTGTGTGTGTGTGTGTGTGTACATGCATACGTACATGCATGTGTGTGTACGTATTTGTCTGTGTTTGTATAATGTGATTGTGTGTCTGGGTATTTGTGTGTGTGTCAGAACACAGTGTGTGTGTGTGTACGTATTTGTGTGTGTTCAAGTGCAGTGTGTTCTGGTATTGCATGTCTACGTTCATGTGTACAGCTTGTGCATCTGTGTCCAGTGTGTATTTATCTGTGTGTGTGTGTGTGTGTGTGTGTGTGGGCCAATATAAAAGCGCAGGAGATGAGAAATAAATAGCATTTTTATCTGATTCCTTCCCCAACATCCGTTTAAGCAAAGAGAAGCAATAACGCAGCGACGGTTGCTTCTCCGTGATTCACTCTGCCCTGGAAAAAAAGGAAAATCAGATGAAGAGGAGAAAGAAAAAAGCCCTGAGTAATCATTTTCAGCTCTCCAACTGTTTAGTTGTGTGTGTGTGTGTGTGTGTGTGTGTGTGTGTGTCTAGGTAAGTCGATGTTTGTTGTGAAATTGTCTTACGTTGCGCCGGTGTGTACTTGTGTGTACATGTAAGTAAGTACATTTTCGTGGTGGAATTGTGTGTGTGTGTGTGTGTGTGTGTGTGTGTGTGTGTGTGTGTGTGTGTGTGTGTGTGTTGTTCCAGCGCGGAGCAAAGCGGCGCAGAAAGTGAATTGACTTTATTGTTCAGGGAGCTCTTATGAGGACGATATATGAGAAATAAACCCGATGTCTCCACGGTAACAACGAGAAAAAAAGAATCGCTGTGGGATTTTGATGTTCTTCATTATTCTGAGTACATTGAGATGTTGAGTACAATCACATTTCAGATCTGGGGTAAGTTTTATCTCTGAGCTGGTCAGTGTGTGGCGTCTGCTTCTCAAGGGGAACGCCATCATGCATTTACCAGTACACAGGATGTGATGGTATCATCCTTAGTGCCGTACACAGAAACCCAGTTCAGATGTCAGACTGATGGAGCCGACAGAGGACATCAGGCAGCAGCGTTCACCTCCCAACATCACTCTGCAATATGATGACACACTATTGATCTCAACAACAACAGGAAAAGGTGTCGGCTGATCCTTCTTGGCCTCCTCAGCAGTTCAGAAACCAAACTGTATCTGCACACAATACCAGGAGCTGAGAACAGTGTAGGACCTGATGAGTTAACCCACTCAGCAGCAGGGGGTTACTTTAAACCACAAAGCTCAACCTTTGACTTCCCTGAAGACCATTCATCAGTCGGTGTGAGTCAGTCAGTTTTATTTACGATGCTATCGGGAGTGCTTCTAAGCCATATGCTCTCTACTTGAACGCCTACGCCCCCGTGGCAAGGGAACAGACACCGCAGATGACATGTTGAGCACACACACACACACACACACACACACACACACACACACACACACACACACACACACACACACACACACTCACACACACAGCAGGTGTCTTGTCTGTGTTCTCTCTTTCTTCCTCTACTAAGCTTTATTCTTTCTTTCTCCCGCTCCCTCCATCCTTTTCCCCTCACCCCCCATACAGACGGTGTGTCCGCCACGCTGGGCAGGGTCCCATCAGGAGTGTTAGTCATCCTAATGGTGTTCAGTGGTAAAGAAAGGCAGTTAGTCGCTGTGATACGGTCCGATGTAACGGGGAGGTGTGGCTCGTTAAGCAGCTCTAATTGGACGAGTCTAAATCAGGTCCTGTAGGCAGACCTGAACTCTGCAGATATCGAGGGGTACAGTGAGGCTGGAAACCCCTTTTGTAACCATAGAAATGTTGAGTTTTTGCCACGCAGGCCTTATTATAACTTGAGATATATATATATATAGATATATATATCAAGTTAATTTACCAACTTCATTGATTAGACTTTTTAGGAAATTGTACATGAAGTAAAAATACAGCGTAGGGAAGTTGGATCAGGTGGGTCAATAATTGGGTATGAAGGTCAGATCTTTGGGGAGAAACCTGGTCAGTCTGGTGTTACCATGCAGGAGGAAGAAAAAGCACTGCAGTGATCTAAGGAGACCAGGAGGAGCTCAGGAGGAGCTCAGGAGGAGGGGAGTGAGTGAGCATCAGTCTGGAGGAGGTTAGAAAGTCACATCACAAAGATCTGGGCTCCATCAGTCCACTGAGGGACATGATGACGAGACCACGATCCTAAGCAGTCCAGAAGAAATATCAAACAAGGCTCAGGAAGAACAAGTCAAAGTCCTGACCTAAGTCCAACTGAGGACCTGAAGCTGTTCATGAGACTGGAGGGGTTTTCTCCCACTCCTCCTCACAGAGCTCGTCCTCCTCAGGGAGGTTTGAGAGAAAACCCCTCCAGGAGGATGAAGAGACTGACCAGTGACGTCGACTCTCCAAGTCATCGCTGATAAAGGAGGAGCCACAAGTTGTTGAGTGAAGGTATATCATGGTTTCTGTGCATGTTCTTGAAGATTTGAGGTTTGAATGAGCATTTTATGAGTTTATTCCACTATAATGTGTAAAGTAATGACTGTAGGACTATGTAGGCTCCAGCGCTCGGCCTCAGCAGCTTATGCTGGTGCTCATAAACGGTTGGGTGAGGAGTCGGCACGGGCTCTCAACGTCTAACTTTGTTATGCTGTCGTCAAAGTAACAGATGGCTGGTTAATTCAAGGCTGGCAAAAAGGGTGTGTGTGTGCACGTGTGGGAGTGCATGACCATGTGTTATATGGTCCCAAAATACTTAAAATATTTCACATTGGTGGAATATTTTCACTTCTCGGTGTGAATATCTCTACAGGGGGTCAGGAATGGGCAAACACAGATATTGGCCAGCTGCTTTTCCCTTTGTAACCCCGACTAAAAAAGAAACCTTGCTCTGTGTTGGGCTTGTTATTCAAAGCAGTAATTCTTACTTCTCCATTACAACTTCAAAATTGTCCACCTGCATCCTTCTGTCCTCAAAAATCAAGATAACTCAGTTTCCTCTCCGGTTCATGATGAAGGAAACCAAATAACAGGAATGTCCACTCTTCTCTTCATCCTTCTGCTCAGTATTGGGAATACTTTCAACCACAGAAAGGCTTTTTTTTTTATACTGTTTCTCTCCTGACTTGAAGTAATATGACATTAAGGAGTAATGTATATGCTAGATAATATGTGGTAGAAAGGGTAAGAGGAGGAATGAGGGAATATCTCTTGTAATGTTGGTGATCTACGAATTGAAGCTTATCCTACAGTTGCACTCAGTGTAAGGTCTTTTTTCTGGTTTGGGTTAAGGGGGGTTAGGTTAGGGGTCAAGGGTTCGAGGTTTGAACATGACAGAACGTCCTGACTAGGGTGTCTGCAAGAAACACCACTGATACCGCTAGGATGCTAACACAGATCACATGTGTTGTAATGGCCACTCTCTGACAGTCTGGACGGTAGAACCCAAACAGTTCTGCCGTCATCACAATAGGAGGTGGAAGGAATGTCAACTTCATGTCCTTCACTTCTACATGTTCACTGTCTGGTCACTGTTTGTCTTTTATCTTCACAGAAACGAGTGGAAGGAGTTTTAACTTTCTGTTGTAACTTAAAGAAATAAAAGCCTCTTTTTATCATCTGACTTGTACAACCTTGACAGTTTAAGGAGTAAATAAAAACTTGTTTAAACCATTTAGACCTTTTACCAACTTGACCAGAACAATGGTCTGAAGAGTCAACGTAGTCTGTCAGTGCCTTCACACCGTTTGGACCACCAAATAACCAACAGACGCCTGAAAATAAGGTCTCTTAAATAAGGTCTCCATCCTCTAACAAGAGAATTTAGGAGAACGTAATCCCAACCAACTACAGGAAACCACCCCAAAACGCAAGGGATTATGGGTAGAAGGAGACTTGGTCAGTCTGGACTGATGCTCATGTTCAGATGTTTCTTCATGTGTTCTTAACTGGTATGAACACCAGAGAAGAGATCAAGTTACAGACTGGAACCAGGTTGGTTTGGACTCTCTAACCTGGTGGGATGACAGGTTACCAAGAACTCAACCAATCAACCAGCTGCTGGGGAGTCATGGGACTTCTGGTTGGCTTGTGATTGGTCAGTGTGAACCTGAAAAAAACAGATACTAAAACACAAGTTGACTTTTCCACTCAATTTGTCTTTATTTGTCAAAACCTCAAGTTATTTTTTATAGCTAAAAATAGTTTAGTGTGTGCGTGTGTGTGTGTGTGTGTGTGTGTGTGTGTGTTGACAGAGGACACTTGTGCCGTCAACAGTCAGCCATATTAACCTGTCTGCTCTGATGTCACTCTGAACTGGATGACTCATCACCATGAGGTGTGTGTGTGTGTGTGTGTGTGTGTGTGTGTGTGTGTGTGTGCGTGCGTGTACGTATGTGTGTGTGTGCGTGCGTGTGTGTGTGTGTCCATTACATTTTGAGGGAAATGTGAGAAGCAAAGGTGTGTGAGTGTGTGTGTAAACGTGTCAGTGTCAGGATGGGACGTTTGTGCCATTAAGTATGTCCTCGATGATGGAAGACACTGGAAGGGCATGTGTGTGTGTGTGTGTGTGTGTGTGTGTGTGTGTGTGTATCTGTCTGTCTGTGTTCATGAGTTCAGGACAAGACGTGTGTGTGTCTGTGTGTTTGTGTGTTTGTGTATCTGCGTGCATGTAAACGGCATATCATAAAGTACGTCCTTCGTCAGGCAAGACTGTGTGTGTGTGTGTGTGTGTGTGTGTGTTTGTAGGGTAAGTGTGTGTGGGATATATGTGTATATGGTGTAATGATGTCAGGAACAAAAGGTGTTCAGGTCCATCTTAGTAAAAGGAATGTGTGTGTGTGTGTGTGTGTGTGTACACATGGAGAGTGTGTGTGAGTAATATGTCAGAGCTAGTGTGTCTATGTGCTTGTGTGTGTGTGTTTATGTGTGTATGTGCACGTGTATGTGCACGTGTATGTGTGTATTCCTGTATTTAAGTGTGTATGTACTGTTAGTGTGTATGCATGCTTACCTCTCTCTGTGTGTGTGTGTCTGTGTGTGTGTGTGTGTACTGACTGATAGCAGTGACTTCAGCATCATTAAACCCGACACCCCTTAATTAAATCCTCCCCTCCAGACATGGGATAGCTCACTGTGTGTGTGTGTGTGTGTGTGTGCGCAGGTGTGTGATTGTGTGTCTTCTTGCTTTCCTGTGTGTTAATATGTGCGTGGTATCAATGTGAACATGTCTTCAGGTTGTGTGTGTGTGTGTGTGTGTATATGTGTGGGTGTGTCTGTGCACTCACTCGCCAGTCTGAGTGTGTGCACATGTGTGTCCACGTGTGTGTGCAGGCATGTAATAGCGTGTGTGTGTGTGTGTGTGTGAGAGAGAGTAGTGTTACCTTAATTACTGTTGGAATTATGAATAATATTAGGGCTGCAAAGCACCGTGGCCTCCGGCTGAGAGAGAGAGGGAGAGAGAGAGAGAGAGAGAGAGAGAGAGAGAGAGCATAGAAAAAGAGGTTAAGGGTGAGAGGGAGTTTAAGATAGAGAGGAGTCAGACAAGAGACAGAATGAAAAGAGAGAAGGGTGATTGGATGAAGAAATGGAGAGAGAGAGAGAAGACAGATATAAAGAGAGGGAGACAAGTGGATTTAGAAATAGAGGTGGAGGTGAAGAAAGACGAGGAGGAGAGAAACGGAAAGGAGAGGCAGGATGGAAAGTAAGAATTAGGTGGTGAAGAGAGATGGATGAAATAAGAGAGGAAGGAGGAGACAGACGGACATGGTTGGAGAGGAAAAAAGAGGTGAGGATGGAGAAAGAAAGAGAGAAAGAGAGGAAGAAAGAAAGAAAGAAAGAAAGAAAGAGCAAGCGAGGATAGAGAGAATGAGACGTACAGAAAGAGACCAACCGTCCGATTGCCTCTACACAGTCATACCAATAAAGTCATTCAGTTGAGAGGCAGACTGAGGAGGAGGAGGGAGGAGTAGGGAGGAGGGGGGAGGAGGAGGAGGAGGAGGAGGGTGGGTGTAGTGCCTCCTAGCTATCACCATGAAAGCAGCTTTTCCACTTGTTGGTCTCCAAGTAGCTGAACGTCATCTCTGACATCATCACACCGCTCTGCTAGTTAACGTTAGCGCGTGGAACAGAAATCAGCCGGTGAACACGTTTTTCCTGCACCCACGCTGAACCAGTGGCTCCGCCCCCCGAGAGAAACCGGTGGGGGAAATGAAATGTTGCTGGTGAGGTTGGTGACGTTTGTTTTGCAGTGTCCTCCATTGTTTCTCCACTGTGTGACACCGAAGGAAGAATCTTTCATTTGTTCCTCTCAGTGTGTGGTGGGTGGAGGTGGTGAAGAGGATCGGTGGAGAGTCCAGATCCCCCGATGTTCAGGAGACACTTTTCTGTTGAAGTTGTGATTCGTCACTTCCTGTACGCGGAGATTTCCAACCAAGACAATAATAATTTGGGCTTTCAGGGCAAATCCACGGCATCAATAAATCTGTTGCAGCCCCACTTTGTGGTTCAGGGGTATAAGACACACACACTTCTAGTGCAGCTTTAAAGGTGCAATATGAAACCCTGTTGCTTCCTGTTGCAAAGAGGATGGTTGGTAGAGGCTATTAGAGGCTAGTAGAGGAAGGTAGAGGAAGGTAGAGGAAGGTAGAGGCTGGTAGAGGAAGGTAGAGGAAGGTAGAGGTTATTAGAGGCTAGTAGAGGAAGGTAGAGGAAGGTAGAGACTGGTAGAGGCTAGTAGAGGAAGGTAGAGGCTGGTAGAGGAAGGTAGAGGCTGGTAGAGGCTGGTAGAGGAAGGTAGAGGCTGGTAGAGGCTGGTAGAGGAAGGTAGAGGCTAGTAGAGGAAGGTAGAGGGAGGTAGAGACTGGTAGAGGCTAGTAGAGGAAGGTAGAGGCTGGTAGAGGAAGGTAGAGGCTGGTAGAGGCTGGTAGAGGAAGGTAGAGGCTGGTAGAGGCTGGTAGAGGAAGGTAGAGGCTGGTAGAGGCTGGTAGAGGAAGGTAGAGGCTAGTAGAGGCTGGTAGAGGAAGGTAGAGGCTGGTAGAGGAAGGTAGAGGCTGGTAGAGGCTGGTAGAGGCTGGTAGAGGAAGGTAGAGGCTGGTAGAGGCTAGTAGAGGAAGGTAGAGGCTGGTAGATGAAGGCAGAGGCTGGTAGAGGTTGGTAGAGGAAGGTAGAGGCTGGTAGAGGAAGGTAGAGGAAGGTAGAGGCTGGTAGAGGAAGGTAGAGGCTGGTAGAGGCTGGTAGAGGTTGGTAGAGGCTGGTAGAGGAAGGTAGAGGCTGGTAGAGGCTGGTAGAGGTTGGTAGAGGAAGGTAGAGGCTGGTAGAGGCTGGTAGAGGCTGGTAGAGTTTGGTAGAGGAAGGTACAGGAAGGTAGAGGAAGGTAGAGGCTGGTAGAGGAAGGTAGAGGCTGGTAGAGGCTGGTAGAGGCTGACAGGCTGCTAACGGTGGTCTGGTTTGTTTACGGTAACTACACTAATGTGATGATTTATTGATGCTAAGATGCTCCATGTAGCACCTTTAATACAGGAAGGATGCAGGATAAACTCATCCTCTGGGTTTCATCCCACCGGCTCGTCTGGAGAGGAAGAGGAAAGTCGTCTTCATCTCCTCTCCATCGTTCAATCAGTAAAGAGACGTGAGTGAAGATATTGATATTTGGTGATCTGCTGCAGCGCCTCAGGTCGTGTGTGTGTCTGTTTGTGCACATGCATCTATGTCAGTATACAAACCTGGTAGTGTCTGAGTTTGTGCTTGTCTGTGTGTGTGTGTGTGTGTGTGTGTGTGTGTGTGTGTGTGGCACAAAGGGGAATTAGTATAAATCCAACATGGGAGCATTTCAGATCTATATCAAAGAGAGGCTCTGAACGATTCAGATGTGCCCTTGAGCATTGTGCAGTACCACACACACACACACACACACACACACACACACACACACACACACAGCGTGAACTCCCACATATCTCGTGGTAATGTCTTCTTTCTTGTATCTCCCAAGACATCAGATGTAAGAAACAGTATCAGTTCAACACACGCTCACACACATACACACACACACACACACACAGCTAATAGGGCCATGAAGGGCAAAATAACATGGACTGTTTTTTGAGCTGTGTGTGTGTGTGCGCCTGCATTTCTGCATGTGTATTTATGTGTCTGTCTGTGAGTCCATTTCCTGTGTGTGTGTGTGTGTGTGTGTGTCCTTTAACGTTCCAGTAGCCCACATGAGCGATGCGGGCCGTGCGGCTACAACAGCGCTCTGGCTGGCTAGCTATAAATCACGCCGACAAACGGCAGATTCATGTGTTGGGGGAAACGGCTTGTTCCTGCTGAAACGTTGGTCCTCTCACCTCCAACTACATATCTGTCAACGCCCTTGGAGGAGGACACACACACACA
>JAXDDX010000039.1:2900000-2950000 GCA_034670405.1 Hoplostethus atlanticus | reverse complement strand
TTACTTTCAACGTTCGCCATCAATCGTCTGTAAACCCGTAACAATAACCTCATATCTGCTTGTACCTGGGTGGCTGGCGGGTGATACTGAAGGGGTCTGTGTACATTTCATCAATCTCTGTTTGTCAGATTGGATAATTTTCCCCATGTTTTTCAGTCCGCGTGACCCCGGCGTCTCGTCCCTTCTTTCGCTGCATAAATTCAATTGCACTATTCTCACCGTTCTCCTGTAAGTGTAATTTATGTGTTGGACAGCTTGATTTATGCCGTCCTCACCGGGGAGGTTAGAGGTGTTCAATAAAAAAACGCTATTAATAATTTAATCTCCTCGGCGTGGCTCGCTGCTGTGCAGGGTGCATCTGTAGGCTCTGGGCTCTCGCCGGCTTTGTTGTCGTGATGTTTGTGTTTTTGAGGAAGGGAACAGTCAAGGGCCAAATGCTGTTTGCAATGAATTCATCAGTGTTTTTTCTGAGAACCGCATGGCCTGCAAAACATGTCCGTTATTTATGTCAAAGCTAGTATCATAAATATTATATGTATTATTAATTCTGCCAAAGGGGGGAGATAATTCCACTTGTTTCCAATGCTGGTTCACTTTTTTAGACATTTTCTTAGAAACTAAACGAAAATAAGTATGAAGAAAGACGCAAAGACGAAGTTTATTTGCATTCAAAACAAGTTAAATGATGTCACCGCACCGGCAGATTGTTCTCACTTGTCTCAGGAAAAATAACATTTAAAGGCTCAGTACTAGAAAAATCACTAGTTAAGGAAGACGTTTTTACCGCATTAGTTTTACCCACAAGTTGAACATGTCATGTCAGGTCGATGACCTTCTCTTTCTCATGTTGACTCTCAGCATCGTTATCTCTGTGGTTACTTCAGGTTAGCTAGCTAACGCTAACCAGATAGTTGAGTGGTGTAAAGGGATGTTCAGATTACGAGCAGCAAATCTACAGAACGTGCAAGAGCAGCCAGCTACGACGTCGCCAAGTGGTACAGAAGTACATCCTCTTCTTTCTGTCCCCCCCGTCTGTCCCTCTCCATACTGTGTGTTTCATGGCGTCTGTCCATACATAATAACATCATTATGTGCTTCATGCTGTGGTTGACATACTTCGGTCCCCTCTGATTTCCATCTAGCAAAATGGAAATGAAGCACAACACATGCATATATATACACACACACACACACACACACACACCCCAGGGGGTCTGGTCGGACAACCTGGCTCTGATTCATAGCGACCCCTGATGTGTCTCTGATATATATGTGTGTGTGTGTGTGTGTGTACTTCCTGGGTACCTGTGTATGAAGTGTATCTCAGCGGATCTCAACCTTTTTGACTCCTGCCGCGTCGACGCACAGCAAATTGTTTCATTTGATTCATTAGAAGTGGAAGTCTGGTGGTGAATAACATCCGCTGCAGCGATTAGAAACACGACCATCGATTTCTATATCAAAAAATATGTTTTTCCTGATCCGTAGTTCACCTCACAACATTATCCCGCTTGTGTGTGTGACGCCATTTACAGACTAGAATAGACTAGAACACACTAGTAGAATAGACTAGGCCAGACTAGAAACGAGTAGAGTGCCTTAAACGCTGCATTATTGATTAGTAATAAATAAGTGATGATGTAGAGGTGAGGAGGGTCGGGATGCTCCTGTCCTGACAATGCCTCGGACAAAGACGCCCTCGCGTTAATGGGACATTGATTTCTACATCACTAAATAATGGAAACGTTCATTAGCTGTCAGCATAAAAATACATTCAGAGAGAGAGGGAGGGAGGGAGGAGGGAGGGTGAAAGGGAGAGAGAAGGGGGAGAGAGCTGGAGATGTGTCTTGTTTCTGATCACTGTTCACTTCTACTTTATTATTGAGTTCACAATAGTAGTACGAAGTGACCAGTGTATAAAGAGTGAAGTCAGTCTTTGGCTTCGCCCATTGAGGTTCAACTCAGCCAATGAGATTATTTCCGCCTCTATACAGAACTAAAACTTGAACGTCTCCGTCTCTCCCCTCTGGTACTAAACTCCCTGTAAGTATTGATGTATTCTCAGCATCAGGTCCAAGGCCTCGCCGTCAGAGAAGAGACGCTGTCCTACACTTGCTCTGGCAAGGCTGGGGCGAACCTTGTGCCATCAGAGCTCCTTGAATTTAATTGAGTTGAATTGATTTCAGGGGAGGGAGGGGGAGGGAGATGTGGGGGAGGTGGGGGTCAGAGAAAGTGAGGCACAGAGAGTGTCAGGGATTGTGGTTGTTGTAGGACCCAGAATACAGACCACGACAAGGGAGTAGGAGAAAAGCGAGAGAGTTCGACAGAGTGACTACCATGGTAGTTGGCGGAACAATCTGGCGACGAGTGGGTGAAGTACTGCTGGGCTGATGGCTTGATAGGTGGCAGGTGTGGTTAAGATGGTGATATTACCGGCTGATGGAGGGAGACCAGTGACGAAGTCGACGGCGATGTGTGACCAAGGACGGCTGGGAGTGGGCAGTGGGTGCAGCAGGCCAGCGGGAGGCTGGTGGGAGGACTTGCTGCAGGCGCAGACGGAGCAGGCGGACACGAAGGCTCGGGTGTCCTGGGTCATGGAGGGCCACCAAAAACTCTGCCTGATGAAGGCCAGGGTGCGGACGAAGCTGGGGTGACAGGTGAGCTTAGAGAACCCCACTGGAGAACCTGGGACCTGGCGGAATAGGGCACAAATAGACGGTTAGCGGGGCCGTTACCTGGGTCTGGGTGGTTGCGCTGGGCCTCCCGGACAAGGCTCTCGACCTCCCACGCAGCCGCCCCCACCACGCAGGACAGAGGGAGAATGGTCTCAGGCATAAATTGGACTTCTCGGGAGCCCACTGGCGGGAGAGAGCGTACGGCTTGATGGCGGTAGGTGAGGGTGAAATTGAACCTCCCCAGGAACAATGCCCACCGCGCCTGCCGGGAGTTGAGCCGTTTAGCGGAGCGGAGGTAGAAGAGGTTCTTGTGGTCACTCCAGACCACCGCCAGGAGCTCCCGGTTACCCACATCATAATTCCGCTCCGCCGGGGAGAGACGCCGGGAGAAAAACGTGCAGGGGTGCAACTTCTGGTCCGCCGAGGATTGTTGGGACAGAACGGCCCCAACACCGGAGTCTGAAGCGTCCACCTCCACCACGAACTGGTTTGAAGGGTCCGGATGCCTCAAGACAGGGGCGGATGTGAAGAGACGCTTGAGGTGGGCGAAGGCTGCATCCACCTCGGGGGTCCAGGTGAATGGGGAGAGGGTGGAGGTGAGCCGGGTAAGTGGGGCTGCGACCTTGCTGAAATCCCAGATAAACCTCCGATAGAAATTAGCAAAGCCCAGGAATTGCTGGAGTTGTTTCCGGGAGGCGGGTATCGGCCACTCAGCCATAGCCTGGATTTTGGCCGGGTCCGTCTTCACCTGCCCCTGCTCGATGATATAGCCTAAGAAACTGACAGACGGAACGTGAAACTCGCACTTTTCAGCCTTGACGAACAGCTTATTTTCAAGAAGACGACGGAGCACCAACCTGACATGTTGAACGTGCTCCTCCTTGTCCCGGGAGAAGATTAAGATGTCGTCTAAATAGACGAAGACGAACCGGTTCAACATGTCACGCAGGACGTCATTGACAAGTGCCTGGAAGACTGCTGGGGCGTTGGTGAGACCGAAGGGCATGACCAGGTACTCGACGTGACCGAAGGTGGTGTTGAAGGCAGTCTTCCACTCATTGCCTTCTCGAATCCGGATGAGGTGGTAGGCGTTGCGGAGGTCTAGCTTGGAGAAGACTGTGGCGTGTTGGAGAGGCTCAAAGGCAGGGTCTATGAGCGGCAGGGGGTATTTATTTTTCACGTGATGTTATTCAGTTCCCGGAAGTCGATGCAGGGGCGCAGAGCATGATCCTTCTTCTCCACGAAAAAGAAGCCTGCGCCGACGGGAGATGAGGAGGGCCTGATCAGCCCTGCTGCCAGGGAGTCGTGGATATACGTCTCCATCGCCTCCCTCTCTGGGCAAGAGAGGTTGTAGAGGCGGCTAGTAGGCAGGGGAGCTCCGGGAAGCAGATCGATGGTGCAGTCGTAGGGTCGGTGAGGAGGTAGGGAGAGGGCCCGTTGTTTATTAAACACCTCTCCGAGGTTGTGATAATCTGGGAGAACAGAGGAGAGGTCGGGAGGCTCAGGGACAGGAACGGTAGTGGACTTGTTAGGGGCTAGGGCAGACAGGAGACAGTGGGAGTAACAAAACACGCTCCAGCTGATCACGGAACCAGAGGACCAGTCAATGTGAGGATTGTGGAGCGCCAACCAGGGCCGGCCCAACACCACCGGAGCGTGGGGAGAGGAGATAATGTGGAGCTGGATACATTCATGGTGGTTTCCTGACAGGACCAACGTGAGAGGTGCAGAGTGGTGCGTGATCCAGGCCAGGAGCTTGCCATCCAGTGCATTGACCGTCAACGGGGAAGGGAGAGGTTTGGTGGGGATTCCGGCCTGTGAAACCAGCGTGGAGTCGATAAAGCTGGCATCGGCGCCGGAGTCCACCAAAGCGAGCACCGGGAGAGTCTCTTTGGACCAGAGGAGGGAGGCGTTGAATCTAATGCAGGGCTGCGGGTCTGGAGAACGGGCAGTGGCATGGCTCATCAGTGTCCCCACAGTCACTGATGAGCCTCCCCCTTTTAGCCGGAGGGGACAGGCAGCCAGGAAATGGCCAGTCTGGCCGCAGTAGAGGCAGGCTCCCGAGTCCATCCTCCGGCGGCGCTCCACCGGGGGAAAGACGGGTCCGGGCTAGCTGAATCAGCTCCACTTTGGAGGTGGGGACAGACCTGGCATCACCACCCCCTCCCGGCAGGTGAGCGATATCCCTGGGGAGGCTGGGCTCGACTCGCCACTGTGCAGCCAGGTCGGAAACCTTGATCGCTAGCTGAATAGCCTCATCTAAAGTCCCCATATCCCCGCGGAGCGCCACCTCCCTACTCACTTCCCGGCTAAGTGCGCTCTGGAAAGCGATAATAAGGGCGCTGTCATTCCAGCCGGACTCGATGGCTAAGCTGCGGAACTTGCCTACATATTCTCACACTGAGCTTGCCCTGTTGGAGTTTAAGCAGGTGCTGCCCTGCTTGCTGTCCCCTTATGGGGTGGTCAAACACACGCTTGAGCTCGGCAGAAAAAGCTACAAATGACTGCGCTGTGGGAGAGCCCTGCTCATAGAGAGCGTTGTATAGGCTAAGCGGGGCTCCTTCCAACAGATTAACAATGAAAGCTATCTTCGCTCCCATAGCGGGACGGTTGGGCATTAAAAGTGAGTCTACACTGAATTAAAAACTCACGGCAGGTGTAAGGGTTGCCGGAATACTTGGCCGGGGGTGGAACATGTGGCTCCAAGAGAGAGGAGGCAGGAGGACCTGGGAGGAAGGCCGCTAGGGGTGATGAGGAATCCGCGGCCATGGTTGGTCACAAGCGGAGAGGAGCCAGAGCAGAGGAAATGTCCTTAAGCTGATCCAGGGCAGCTTGCAGCGCCTGTTCGTGTTGGCCCAGGCGTTGTCCCTGGTTTGAGATGGCTTGCTTCAGGGTGTCGTAGTCTGCTGGGTCCATGCTGGCCAGATTGTTCTGTCAGGGATTGTGGTTGTTGTAGGACCCAGAATACAGACCACGACAAGGGAGTAGGAGAAAAGCGATTTAATGAAGAAGCAGAGAATGGGATGGTGAGGGGTGCAGAGGCTGGGCTGGATGGAGCTGGGGCAGGCAGGTGAGGCAGGTGCGGGGAAAGCAGGCAGGCTGGTGGGTAGCGGCTAGGAGACACAAAGGAAGGAGGCGTTGAGGAGATCTTGGGAGACAAGAGGATGGCGTTAGTAGGGCAAGGAAGCACACCAGGAAATAACTAATCACTAGAAGTCAAGAGCGGCTGAGAAAGTGACTACAACGGTAGTTGGTGGAACAATCTGGCAACAAGTGGTTGGAGAGCCGGGGTATATATACTGCTGGGCTGATGGCTTGATAGGCGGCAGGTGTGGAGGAAAGGCAGGGCCGGGAGAGGGAGCCACACCCACGCCACACACAGACAGACAGAGAGACAGACAGGGGAGGTGGAGACACAAGGGAGGTAAAAACACAGGGAAAACCCTGGGGTCGGGGCTGGAGCCGTGACAGAGAGCTTTTGCTGATAGTTAGTGTAGATGTTGTTGATTATGTTTTCAAGTCAAATACTTCAGCATCTCGTTTTGGTTTGGATGTTTAAACTGTTTGTGGGTTTTGAAAATGTACAATTTCTAATACTACCGACTGAACAGGAATAGGAATGCCAGTAAAGGAACTGAATTGAACTGTGAGAGAGCGACAGAAACATAGTTTATTTTTTTAACAATCTTTTTATTGGGGTTTTCCATACATACAACATACAATTACAGACAGCCAAATACAGAAAGACAAATAAATAAAATAAAATAAAATAATAATTATGATAAAATAAATAAATACTATATAATAATAGGACATTCCCATGTACAGTGGTACAATGTTCCCTTTGCTTCACTGCATTTGAGGCATTCATCTGGTATATTTGGATCAAAGTGATGCAATTCAGAGGGTGTTATATAGGTTCATCACCCATTTGTGTTGTAGAAGCTTGAATCTTGTATTAATTGTCAGCACTTTCAAACAAACATCCTTCCATTCTGCTTCCATTATTTCCTCATTCATGTCATGACTCCAAGCTATTTTTTTGTCCACAGATGATTCTTGGGATGTTGAGATGAGTATAGAGTAGATTATAGATACCTGGCCTTTTCCAACAAAGTGTTCCTTCATAATGATTTCCAGGGGGGAAATGAACGGTTTGGCAAGGAAGCCATTTTGTGATTTAACTGTAAAGTTTCTAATCTGCAAGTATTTGAAAAAATGAGTGTTAGGGATCTGGTACTTTTGTTTGAATTCATCAAGTTCCTCAGTTTTAACTTTAATTTACAGACACCTGCAGTCGGGCAGCTCAGCGGCCTCATGGCCAGCATGTTCTCCATGTTCTCCATGTTCTCCTGGGTTTCCTCCCACAGTCCAAACACATGCAGGTCAGCTGGGTTGTACATCCATACAAAATACACAACAACAAATACACTGTGAGGAGGGATTATTATTATAACTGTAAAGCGATTATTATTAAGGGATTAAGTGATATGAGTTTTAACTAACGTCTCTAAACCACAGTGTTATAGCCATTTTCATTCAATATACTTTCATTGCAGTTGCATATACTAATTAAGATTTAGGTTTTGAAGTATGGCCTTGGAGGATTTATAATTTAATGCTTTTGAATTATATTTATGTTTCATATGCCTAATGTTGTTTTTGATGCCACGTTTGAGGTGACGTGAGAGGGCAAAGGTTATATGATGTAAGGCAGGTGAATTCTGGAATGGCCGACGGAAAATGGGTAGTTTGGTTATAAACACTATTTTGACCACGCTCATCCTCATTAATTCATTAGGTAACCAAGTTTTCGTTAAGTTTGGCTATAAGGACTAATTTACAACCACTTTTCATTCATCCTTTGTTGCTGTAAATGGACAAAATAAATTATTTCTTTTTTCAACGATACCCGGAGGAGGAAGTGTGCGTTAATCCAGCCAGGCATCTACGTTTTCCACGGCAAGGAACAAATGGTCGAAACACACAGACTGACCTGGGAACAGGCACCAGGCCTCACTCAGAGGACCTGAGTGAGGTCATGTTTCTGAACCACATCAAGCAATGTGAATCAATGATGTGTGTGTCTGGATGTAATTCTTGGTGTGTGTGTGTGTGTCAATAAGAGACTTTGGACACTCCCCTAGCCTGACAAAGCTCCACCCCTTCTCTGACTAACCTGAGACAAACCAGGAAACAGAGGTTGTTATTCTTCCTCTCTTCAATGTGAAGAGACAGACGATAAAATTCACCTTCAGACCAAACCCACGACTTCCACTGAGAGAGGACAGCCGGCCTCTCCAAGATACAGGAGGGAATACTGGGAATACTGGAATACTGAAATACTGGAATACTGGGAATACTGGAATACAGGAATACTGCCACTTCAACCTGCTGACTCCACACACTGAATGAGATTTTAGAAAAACACGACTCAAAGTGTAAGTAACTTTAAGGGACGTTTCTAGAGCAGGGAGTGTTACCACGACTGACTGACTGACTTCCTGTTGGACCGGTCTGCCTGGTGAATTTTTAGCTTCACTGAGAGAAAATGGCTTCCCCATCAGAGATGGATCTCTCCTGTCCTGCCTGCCGTGACATCTTTATAGATCCTGTCGTCCTGTCATGTAGCCACAGCTTCTGTAAAGCCTGTCTGCAGAAATGGTGGACAGAGAAACTAATACATGAGTGTCCAGTTTGTAAGAGAAGATCTTCAAAGGCTGACCCACCTTGTAACTTGGTGTTAAAGAACCTGTGTGAGGCCTTCTTACTGGAGAGAGATCAGAGAGCTTCAGCAGGGTCTGAGGTTCTCTGCAGTCTGCACACTGAGAAACTCAAGCTCTTCTGTCTGGACCATCAGCAGCCAGTGTGTGTTGTCTGTCTGCATTCAGGAAAACACACCAACCACAGATTCAGACCCATCGACGAAGCTGCACAAGATCACAAGAAAGAACTCCAGAAATCACTGAAGCTCCTAGAGGAGAAACTGAAGGTCTTTCATCAAGTTAAAGGAAACTGTGATCAAACAGCAGATCACATTAAGGTCCAGGCCCATCACACAGAGAGCCAGATTAAGGAGGAGTTTAAGAAGCTTCACCAGATTCTACAAGAGGAAGAGGAGGCCAGGATCGCTGCACTGAGGGAGGAAGAGGAGCAGAAGAGTCAGATGATGAAGCAGAAGACTGAGGGTCTGGGCAGAGAGATAGCAGCCCTTTCAGACACCATCAGAGCCATAGAGAAGGAGCTGAGAGCTGAAGACGTCTCATTCCTTTACAACTACAAGGCTACAGTGGAAAGAGTCCAGCGCCCCCTGCTGGCTGACCCAGAGCTGGGCTCAGGAGCTCTGATAGACGTGGCCAAACACCTGGGCAACCTGACCTTCACACTCTGGGACAAGATGAAGGAGATGGTCTCCTACTGTCCTGTGATTCTGGACCCCAACACTGCTGGTCCACTACTCATCCTGTCTGAAGATCTGACCAGTGTGAGATGGGGAGAGACACAGAAGCTTCCTGAAAACCCAGAGAGATTTAAATACTACTTTGTCCTGAGCTCTGAGGGCTTCAACTCAGGGACTCACAGCTGGGACGTTGAGGTTGGAGATAATACAGGCTGGGGACTTGGGGTGGCAGCAGAATCTGTCCAGAGGAAGGGAGTAATAAATAATGGAATATGGGTAATAGAGTTCTTTGATGGTAAATACACAGCCATCTCCCCACCAGATCTACTCACTGTCCTCCCAGTGAGGAAGAAGCTCCAGAGGATCAGAGTTCATCTGGACTGGAACAGAGGAAAGCTGTCATTCTCTGATCCTGATACTAACACACACATACACACCTTCACACACACTTTCACTGACAGGATGTTTCCATTCATTGGTACTTGGGATGAAGTAAATATTTTACCAGTAAAGGTCTCTGTAACAGTGGAACAGCACAGTTAGAGATGAAGGTGATGATGATGATGATGATAACTGACTCATGATATTCCATAACATATCATGTCTTAGTCAAATATCAGAATATCAGGAAATGAACGATTTGGCAAGGGAGCCATTTGGTGATTTAACTGTAAAGTTTCTAATCTGCAAGTATGTGAAAAAATGAGTGTTAGGAATCTGGTACTTTTGTTTGAATTCCTCAAGCTCCTCAGTTTTAACTTTAACTTAGAGACACCTGCAGTCGGGCAGCTCAGCGGCCTCACTTTTACTGACAGGCTGTTTCCAATCATGGGTACTGGGAAAAAACTCCCTCTGAAGATTTTACCAGTGAAGGTCTCAGTAACAGTGGAACAGCACAGTTAGAGATGAAGGTGGTGATGATGATGATGATGATGATGATGACACTCACGTTGGTACTAATGATGATGATGATGATGACAGTCATGTTGGTAACCATGATGATTATGATGATGACAGTCATGTTGGTAACCATGATGATGATGATGATGATGATGATGATGAAAACTAACTCATAATATTCCATAACATATCATGTCTTAATCAAATATCAGACCACTACACATGGTTCTCAACATTTTCACAGGTGATGTTATTTTGGGTCAGATTGTGAAATCATCTACAAACGACCTTTAATTAAACAGTCAGTGTAACAGCCAATCAGAAGTCCCCTTCACAGGATCCCCTTTAATCTCTTTGATAGATGTAAGGTTATTGTTGTTCCAATGGATATTCAGTAAAATCAGTTGATTTCCCTTGTTAAGAATTTTCTGTCTGCTTTATTTGGTGGTCTTTGTTATTCTTAATGTAATTCATGACCACAATTCCTGATTGAATTCAGTTCCCTGTTTTATTTCTCACTCTGATATAGTTTGTGGGACGTTTCATGATGATTATTAGTAGAAATGATATTGTCTGTTTCTGTTTCCTTTGTTTGACCTGTAGAAAACCAATGGATTAATATCAAGAATCAAACATGTCATCTTCAGCTCCTGCAATAAATTGTTAGACGTTAATCTTCCTCATGTGTTTATTATCAATCATCCTGGAATCAGATACAACACAGAAAGACAAATACATTAAATAAAATAATAATTATAATAGTAATCAGGACAAAACAACATTTTAACCTGATGTTGGTGTTTTGTCACACTCACATTACCAACCACGTTGTGTTGAAGTACAGATTGTTTTACATTTAAAAAGTCCATAAATGTACTCCACATTTTGTCCAAGTCTTTTGATTCACCTCTTACTGTAAATGTCAGTGTTTCCTCAGCCAGAGAGCCTGACAGTCCCTTCAGCCAGTGGCTGGGTGTTGGCTTATCGGTACTTTTCCAAAGCACAGCAATTGTATGTTTCGCTTGTAGAAGACAGAAGAACACCATGCTTCTTTTAACAGTTGTCAAATTACAATTCATGGGAAACATACCAAGTATACATAGCTTAGGACATAATGGGAGATCATAAGAAACAATATGAGAGATACACTGCAACACTTTCCTCCAAAAACCCTGATAATAGGACATTCCCATGTACAGTGGTACAATGTTCCCTTTACTTCATTGCATTTGAGGCATTCATCTGGTATATTTGGATCAAAGTGATGCAATTCAGAGGGTGTTATATAGGTTCATCACCCATTTGTGTTGTAGAAGCTTGAATCTTGTATTAATTGTAAACACTTTCAAACAAACATCCTTCCATTCTGCTTCCATTATTTCCTCATTCATGTCATGACTCCAAGCTAGTTTTTTGTCCACAGATGATTCTTGGGATGTTGAGATGAGTATAGAGTAGATTATAGATACTTGGCCTTTTCCAACAAAGTGTTCCATCATATTGTTTTCCAGGGGGGAAATGAACGGTTTGGCAAGGGAGCCATTTTGTGATTTAACTGTAAAGTTTCTAATCTGCAAGTATTTGAAAAAATGAGTGTTAGGGATCTGGTACTTTTGTTTGAATTCCTCAAGCTCCTCAGTTTTAACTTTAACTGCAGTCAGGCAGCTCAGCGGCCTCACGGCCAGCATGTTCTCCATGTTCTCCTGGGTTTCCCCCCATGTCCAAACATATGCAGGTCAGCTGGGTTGGAGACTCTACATTGCCCATAGGTGTGAATCACTCAGAGGACCTGAGTGAGGCCTGAAAGAAAAAACTTTCCAGAGGTCTGTCAGTTGATACCAAAGCTTTATTTTCTCACCAATTGTAAGGGAGAACAAGCTGAAATGACCAAAAATTAACATAGCTTTCATACTCTCGCAAAAGTGTCTTTTTTGAACTGGTTCAAACCAGTTTACAATATTTTTAACTGGTATATTTAGCAGAGAAGAAGGAGGCACGGCATGTATGTGATCAGAGGAATTTTGAAATCAAATCTATACTTTACATTACATTACATTACAGTCATTTAGCAGACGCTTTTATCCAAAGCGACTTACAATAAGTGCATTCAACATAGGTAGGCAAGAAAACTACTCGTCACCAGAAATCGTAAGTGCATTTCCTTCCTAAACAAGCAACTAAGAGCATAACTAGTGTTAAGGTAAGAGTGCAATAAGTTAGCAACCTACTATATCTTAAACAACTGAGACAAATAAGAGAATCAAATAAACAAGAGCTAAGACAACTAAGTGAACCAAATAAGCAAGAGCTAAGACAAATAAGTGTATCAAATGAACAAGAGCCAATAAACAAGAGCTCAGACACATAATTGACGACAAATAGGCAAGGCTAAGAGGAAGAGTCAGGGTAGTGTTTCCTGAAGAGGTGGGTTTTCAGCCTGCGGCGAAAGATGGGCAGCGACTCTGCTGTCCTGACATCAGTGGGGAGTTCATTCCACCACTGCGGGGCCAGGACAGAGAAGAGCCGTGACCGTGTAGATCGGCCGCAGGGGCCTCTGAGCGATGGGGCAACCAGTCGCCTCGAGGCAGCAGAGCGAAGTGGTCGGGCGGGGGTGTAAGGCTTGACCATAGCCTGGAGGTAAGAAGGAGCTGTTCCTTTCACTGCCCTATAGGCTAGCACCAGGGTCTTGAACTGGATGCGAGCCGCTACAGGGAGCCAGTGTAGAGAACGGAGAAGGGTAGTTGTATGGGAGAACTTGGGGCGGTTGAACACCAGACGAGCTGCAGCTTTCTGAACAAGCTCCAGAGGTCTGATGGCAAACGCCGGGGCACCAGCAAGGAGGGAGTTGCAGTAGTCCAGGCGGGAGATGACAAGAGCCTGGATGAGCACCTGCGCTGCCTTGTCAGTGAGGAAGGGGCGAATCCTCCTGATGTTGTAGAGGAGGAATCTGCAGGAGCGCGTCACTGATGCGATGTTTGCCGAGAACGACAGTTGGTCGTCCAGGGTCACACCCAGATTCCTCACAGTCCGAGTTGACGTCACCACAGCATTATCAATGGTGATGGCCAGGTCTCGGTGCGGACAGCCCTTCCCCGGGAGGAACATCAGCTCAGTTTTGTCCAGGTTGAGCTTCAGGTGGTGCATCGACATCCACTCCGAGATGTCTGCCAGGCACGCAGCAATGCGTGCCTCCACTTGTGTGTCAGAGGGGGGAAATGACAGGATCAGCTGGGTGTCATCTGCATAGCAGTGGTAGGAAAAGTCGTGTGAATGGATAACAGAACCAAGAGATGTTGTGTAGAGGGAAAAGAGGAGAGGGCCTAGAACCGAGCCTTGCGGAACCCCAGTAGCGAGCCTGCGTGGTTCTGACACAGACCCTCTCAGCGTCACCTGGTAGGAGCGATCCGTTAGGTAGGATGCAAACATGGAGAGTGCAGAGCCTGAGACACCCATCCCCTCAAGGGTGGAGAGGAGGATCTGGTGGTTCACCGTGTCAAACGCTGCAGACAGGTCCAGGAGTATCAGGACAGAGGAGAGAGAGTTCGCTCTAGCGGCATGGAGCGACTCCGTCACTGCCAGGAGCGCAGTCTCGGTCGAGTGACCCACTTTGAACCCAGACTGGTGGGGATCCAAGAGGTTGTTCTGGTGGAGGTACAAGGACAGTTGCTTGAAGACAGCACGTTCAAGAGTTTTTGATAGGAAGGCAGCCAGTAAAACGACTGGCAGCCAGTAAAACGATTGCAGTATTACTGTAATATGGGACCTACGAGTTGTTGTCAAAGCCTCTGTCTGTCTTTCTATCTGTGTGTGTGTGTGTGTGTGTGTGTGTGTGTGTAGTGAAGAGAGAACGGCTTTAGAAAAACAGAACGGGAGATATCTATGTAGACTTGTTTCTCTATTCTCTATAACAAGTAAAGAAAAATGAACATTTAGACATTTTGATTTGAAGTGGTAAAAGAATGTGATTACATTTACAACACTAGTGGACAAACTAACGTCAGTAACTCAATAAAATCATTCAGTTGCTTATTTTCCATCTGCAGGTTTCTATTGTTTTATTTGTCCCATTTATTATTTTTCACAATTTGTTATAAGACAAGGACAACATGAACAAAATATCTCCAATCACAAACAGATCAATCAATAAGTACCTTTTGATTGACCCTTCTGGAACACCATATTTCAGATCAGCTGTAGCTTCCTGTGCCAATATTAAATATCTACAACTATGGAAAACATAGTTGGAAAAAGTAAATGAAAAAGAACCATGTCATATGATGTAAATGTATGATGTGTGTACACATGTGTGTGTGTTAGTGTGTTGATGTGTGTGTGTGATTGTGTAAAGGACAAAGCTTAACTTATGCTAGAACACACCCCTTACCTGACTCAACTGAAACAAACCAAACCAACCTGAGAAACTCAAGATCTTCTGTCTGGACCATCAGCAGCCAGTGTGTCTTGGTTGTGTGAACGTAAATTAGCACAGAATGCTAGAATGTATCATTTATCATTTTGTGTCTGTTGTACTGATGCTGTATTGCCACAGACATGTGATATGTGTGCCATGAACATGTTCCTGAGTGTTGCAGAGTAAGCTAGTGAGGCCTGGATTTGAGGCCCTATACGGCAGTAAAACTGAACTTGACCAGACCACTACTAGGTGGAGAGAGCCTATAGGATGAATCATGTTAAACATGTTATCTAAGCATAAGTGAGCCAATCATAAGAGACTTTTTTGTTCCTAAAGAAACTATAAAGATTGTAGTTAGCTGATTTTCAGTGAGAGAGAGCATACAGAGATTCTGACTTTCTGTAGGGCCTGGTTCAAGGTATTTCTCTCCAATATATCTGTATACAATATATTTTATGCTTCAACAACTTCAATAGGAGACTTTGGACTGACCCCTGGCCTGCCAAAGCTCCACCCCTTCTCTTGCTCACCTGAGACAGACCAGGAAACAGAGGTTGTTATTCTTCCTCTCCTCACTGAGAAGAGACAGTCGATAAGATTCACCTTCAGACCAAACCCAGGACTTCTACTGAGGGAGGACAGCCGGCCTCTCCAAGATACAGGAGGGAATACTGGAATACTGCCACTTCAACCTGCTGACTTCACACACACTGAATGAGACTTTAGAAAAACACGACTCAAAGTGAAAGTAACTTTGAGGGAAGTTTCTAGTGGAGGGAGTGGTACCACGACTGACTGACTTCCTGTTGGACCGGTCTGCCTGGTGAGTTTTTAGCTTCACTCAGAGAAAATGGCTTCCCGATCAGACGAGGATCTCTCCTGTCCCGTCTGCCATGACATCTTTAAAGATCCTGTCCTCCTGTTATGTAGCCACAGCTTCTGTAAAGCCTGTTGTGAGGTTGACGGGATAGTCACCTCCAGAATTGGGGATGAATGGCTGGCTAGCAACAGGATTTGGTGAAGGTGGAGAATGAGGGAGGTCCAAAGACAGAGGTCCGGATGCCAAAACAGAACATTTAATGGGGAAAAATAATCTTGACAAGAACTGAACAAAACACCATGGCTTAACAAAAAAAAAAAAAAAAAAAGGCACTCTATAATAAAGACTATGAAACCATATTTACATACAGACTGGCAGCAAGCTGTTAACCCCCCCCCTCCTTCTAGGCCAGCTCTTAAGCCTTCTCAACATCCTCCCAAATTGGGAACTACCAACCGGGCAGGTAAAGGCGGGGGAAGTCAACACAGGTGGGTATTTAACAACAAGTAAATGTACAGTGGTGTAAAATGCATTATTAATAGATTAAGTTGGTATCTTTAGGTTTAACACAGTTTTGCAAATAAAAGGTTGATCAAGTCTTTACATACAATACTGCTATGCAACTATTAAATTACTTGAGAAAATACACCCCTCCCCTTTAAACTAGTAAATGGTATCGCCCATCCCCCGCTACTAAAATGGGAGCGCCGGGGCGCGCGCTCCATCACACTCCCATGCCCAGGAAACCGCCTCACGTCGGGTAAACTGCAAGACACGCAATGTTAGATGTAAGATAAATGAGGTTATTTCAATAAATGCAAATTGTTTCAACGACATACTTTGTTGTTGCTGGTATTTTTGTGGGATGATAATGTAAGTGATCACTGTGGTCTGCACACTATAGCGAGTGTCACACTTCTCAGAATAAAATACACCTCCCCTACTAAGGCTCAGATCCCAGAGGCACAGAAACACCAGGGACACAAGTTTAAATAAAATAGTCACTTTTATTTATACAATTAATCTTCTTAAAACTCAGCACTCTAGAGTGTGACTCCTTATTAAAATGGGTGGGCCAACTGTATAAAACTACCTGACCTGACAACGGGAGATCTGATAAAACAGAAACAGATTCAAACGTGGTGAAGGGCGCTGATCACTGTCCTCCAGGTAGTACGGGTCCACGGTAATCCTATCGGCTGACGTTCCCGGACCGCGTTGTCCAATCTATCCGTCGGCGGGGTTGGCTCCACTCGTCTGCTTCATCAGCGTCACCTCCAAGGAAGAAACAGACCCGTTGTGAGTGGCAGGGCTGGCGACATACACACACACACAATAAAAGGCACTGCCTAGGTAGGCTCACGTCCCTTTAAAAGATACTTAGCGTGCATTGAATCAAAGTGTGTCGGCTCCATCGGCTCGGCTTCGTTGTGTTGGGAATCGGGTTTGGAGTTCGGCGTAACAGCTGCGGGTCCTGTGCACAGTTTCACCCCCCCTCCAGTACTACTGAGAAGTCTTTTATAGGGATTGCTGTCCATTGTTTCAGTGGGAGTGGCTGAGATTATCGATTGGGAACACCTGTGATATTCCTGAGGTTAGGTGGGTGTGTCATGGGGTTTCTCAACTTGTCGGGGCGCGCACACACACACAGCAAGAAAACAATTCCACCACACCATAAGGACCTGCATGCTTTTGGTCCACACTACAGATACATTAACAAAATATATAAAGGACAAGAGGACCCAGCCCCAATTCACTCCCCACCCTTCAAGCCTTTGCCAGGTTACCCACTGTCTGACACGAGTGGACAGGCTTACGTAGTGAGAAGCACCCTTTTATTTGGGGAAGCATGGGTTTAGTGAGAAGGCATGAGAAAGCCTTCTCACATTTCCCTTCCCCCTGGAGACTCGACATTGGGATGTCGAGACAGGAAGTCAGCAACAGTGTTTAACTTCCCTGCTCTGTACTTGACCGTGAACCGGAATGGCTGCATCTCCAACACCCATCTGGAGATCCGGTTATTCGAGTCTCTCATTTTGTGGAGCCACTGGAGGCCTCTGTGGTCAGTCTCAAGGACGAATTCCCTTGAAAGTGTCCAGGGCCCACTTCACCGCCAAGCACTCAAGCTCAACAGCAGAGTACCGGGACTCTCTTGGCCACAGCTTACGACTCACATAGGCCACGGGTTTCTGGTTCCCTTCTTCTCCTTGTAGCAGTACCGCCCCCAGGCCCACCCCTGAGGCGTCAGTCTGCACAGTGAAGGGCTGGTTGAAATCTGGGCTCTGTACCACTGGGTCGTTACACAGAGCTTCTTTGAGTTTGAGGAAGGCTTCCTCATGCTTCTCTTCCCATTGAATCTGGCTGGTCCCAGACTTCCGGGTGAGGTCAGTCAGAGGGGCAGCAAGGGTAGAAAAGTTGGGCACTAACCTCCTGTACCATCCAGCGAGCCCGATGAAGGACTTGACCTCTGTCTTGGTGCAGGGACGAGGGCAGTCTCGCACGGTTTGCACTTTGTCTTGTTGGGGTCTGATTACTCCTCCCCCCAGGAGGTAGCCCAGGTACTTGGCTTCTTGCTTGGCCAGGCTACATTTCTTTGGCTGGACCGTGAGGCCAGCACAGGAGAGACGCTGCAGAAAATGCTCACCCAAATGCTGCAAATGCTCCTCCCAGGTCAGACTGTATACCACAATGCCATCAAGGTAGACAGCGGCATAGGACTCAGTGTTGGTCAGCACCCTGTCCATGAGACATTGGAAAGTTGCCGGCGCCCCCTGTAGACCAAAGGGCATAACAGTGAACTTAGAGAGCCCTTGGGGGGTCCGGAAAGCAGTGTAAGGCTTGGCTTCTGGCTTGAGGGGCACCTGCCAATAGCCTTTGCAAAGATCGAGGGTAGTGATGTACCGGGCCTTACCCAGACGTTCAATGAGGTCCTCCAGTCTGGGGGTAGGATAGGCATCAAAGTAGGACTGGAGATTGATCTTCCTAAAATCAATACCAAATCGAATACTGCCATCTTTCTTCGGTACCAGGACTATCGGGTTACTCCATTCGCTGTATGACCTCTCAATGACCCCCAGAGCCAGCATGATCTCCAGCTCTGACTTCAGGACAGGAAGCATCCTCTCAGGGATCCTGTACATCCGTTGACGGACTGGAGTGGGATCTTTGAGCGGAATGTCATGCTCCACTACTGTGGTATAACCCGGCTTGTTTTGAAAAAGGTCAGGAGGTCAGGAGGGCAGATGGCCTCAATCTCTTTCTGCTGCTGTGCGGTTAAGTGGGATAGGTCAAGGTCTTCAGCACTTCTAGCAGTGTTGGAGGGGAAGAACTGCTCAGTTTGATCTTCCTTCTTGACTGCACGGACATAGAGCTGTTGACTGACAGGCTCATCTCTGGAGTTCCATTCTTTCAGAAGATTCACATGGAAAGTCTGTTTTATCTTTCTGCGCTCAGGCATTTCTATTTCATAGGTGGCTGGCACCATTTTCCTCAGCACAGAATATGGACCATGCCACTGGGCTAATAGCTTGTTCTCTGTAGTAGGGAGGAGTAGCAGGACCTTCTGCCCGGGCTGAAAGACTCTCTCTTTGGCCTTTTTGTCATACCACCCTTTTTGCCTCTGTTGGGCTTTCTCCATGTTCTCATGCACCAGAGCTGTCATTTCCTCCATTTTGTTTCTCAGCCTCAGGACATAATGGACAATTGTGGTGGGCTCTGGAGTTTTTGGCTGTTCCCAAGCGTCTCTCAGCACATCTAGGGGCCCCCTCACCTGTCTTCCATACAAAAGTTCAAAAGGAGAGTACCCCGTAGATGCCTGTGGGACCTCCCTGTAAGCAAAGAGTAGGTAAGGCAGCCAGCAGTCCCAGTCTTTGCCATTCGCACTCACAAACTTCCGGAGCATGCCTTTGAGAGTTTGATTATAGCGCTCGACAAGGCCACCGGTCTCAGGGTGATACGGGGTGGTCCGGATACCTCTAATCCCTAATAGACTGTACACCTGCCTAAGAGTCTTGGATAGGAAAGCTGTGCCCTGATCTGTTACCACTTCCTGCGGGATTCCTACCCTGGCAAAGAATTGTAGCAGTACATGAGCTATAGCCCTGGTGGTCACCTTTCGTAGGGGAAAAGCTTCTGGATATCTAGTTGCATAGTCACAAATCACCAAGATGAACCGGTGCCCTGACTGAGTCCTCTCTAATGGGCCTACAATGTCCATACCTATCCTGGCAAAGGGAACATCAATGATAGGCATGGGCTGGAGAGGAAACTGAGTGACTCTCTTCTGACTGGTAATTTAACATTTTGGGCATGATCTGCAATACGCCTGCACATCTACAAGTCCTGGCCAGTAAAACTTGTTTGCCCTAACCCTAGCCTGGCAAATGCGGGCTAGGGTCTTAACACTCCCTAAATGACCTGCCCAGGGGATGCTGTGGCCCAGGGACAGAACTTTCTCCCTCAGACACTTAGGAACTACCAGCTGCTCTGGAGCTCCCCCTTCTGGCTGATGGTAAAGTAACCCCTCCCGCACTAGGTAGCTCTCCCCCGATAAGGAGGGGGCTACACCTGTCTTGATTCCATCTTTTTCTGTTACTTTGCTGAACACATGCTGCAATGTGGCATCTTCCTTCTGGAGCTTGTCTAACGCCTCCCACCCAGCTTTCCCATCTGGCTGTTCTGGCTCAACAGGAACTGGCCTGTTCTGTACCCTGGCAGTGCCCAACAACTTCTCTATCCTTCTCTGACTCCTAGTTAGTCTGATTTTACCATTATGCTCACAGGGGATGTCACACTGATGGAAGGGCATTAATTGAAGCAACTGCTGCTGAGGTGTCTCATTGGGGCCTGCACTGACCAGGGGTTTCGTTTGTGACCTGGTAATAACCATACTGACTGGCTTATTAGCCTGTACCAGCTCTGGGAGGACTAAAACATCTTGCCCTAACACCACAGGGTGACTGAGGCCTTTCACCACCCCAACAGTTAGGCAAAAAGTCTGGCCCTGTACCTCTATGTAAACCTCAGCCGTGGGATACTCATGCTCATCTCCATTGACACAACACACCTTTAAGCTCCCACCCCCCAGCTGACCTAGCTTCTCTACCAGGTAAGGTTGTACAAGGGTCTGGGTGCTACCGGTGTCTAGCAAGGCTGTAGCAGGAGTACCATTCACGGTAACATTGGTGGTTTGCATCCTACCCATCACATGTTTAAATGCCTCCCCCTGGTACACTGGTCTGGGCACACAACATAAACTGTTTCCTTTAGCTTTCAGGGCTGGGCATTCTGGTTTTATGTGTCCTTCTTTTCCACAAAAGTAACAGATGGGCCGGCCTGTCTCTGCCCTGCCTGGCTGGTGCTCACGCTGTCTGGGTTTAAAAATTCTTGTAGTAGCTACTCTGTTGCCTTCACTACTGGGACCACTTCCCCCACCAGACCCCTGAGACCGAAGTATGAAGTGAAACTGCTTCTCTCATAGCGGAAGTTCTTTGGGCCCCGGCGAGCAGCAAGGAACGACTCAACCAACTCAGCAGCTCGCTGGGCATTCTCTGGGCTATGCTCCATAACCCATATTCTCACTTCAGGGGACAGAGTGCAGAGGAATTGCTCTAGGATGATTACTTCTCCCGTCAGTCTTGTCTCTCGGCTTTATCCACTTCTTATAGAGATCTTTGAGGCGGTTGTAGAGCTCTTTTGGTGTCTCCCCAGGGCGAACATCAGGCTCTCGGAATCTTTGCCGGTAGACTTCTTCATTGATCTCATATTTTTTTAGGATTGCCTCTCTAACCATGTCGTAGTCCATTGTTTCTTCAATGTCCATGGCTACATAGGCACCTCGGGCTTTCCCGGTGAGATAGGGCACCAGATGCACGGCCCACTCACCTCTCGGCCACCGGTATGCAGTGGCTAACCTCTCAAAGGTCGTCAGGTACTGCTCAACGTCATCTCCTTCCTCAATTTTTGGAATGTTGGCTCTTTTCCAGGTGCCGGGCCCTGTGGCAGCCTCAGCCGGGTCGGAGATTAATGACGGGGGCCCACCCCCAGATGAGCCTTCTCGACGCTGCCTTGGTCGGCGGAAGTCTCCCTGCCTGTCAATGTCCAACTCATCTCGGAACGAGTTGATTTGGACCTGCACACTTCGCCACCGCTGTTCTTGTTGAAAAGCCAGCCTCTCCTGGGATCTGATGGAATTTCGCACCAGTTCATAGAGGTCAGCTAGCTCACCCGGAAACTCCCCCCGCCTGGGCGGCCACTCCTCCACGGGCTCACCTCCAACGGCACCCTGGAGTAGTTCTTCCCTTTGTTCTCCATCTGAATGTTGTTGTTCCTCTCTGTGCTCACAAGTAGGCTTTGGCTGTCCCCGACTGGCTTTTGGTGGCATCACTCTGCTCCTCAGATGGTACCAGTTCTCCACCCTGGATTCCAGCTTCTCCAGTCTCTTTGGGGGCGTGGGTTCGAATCCCACCGCTGCCACCAATTGTGAGGTTGACGGGATAGTCACCTCCAGTATTGGGGATGAATGGCTGGCTAGCAACAGGATTTGGTGAAGGTGGAGAATGAGGGAGGTCCAAAGACAGAGGTCCGGATGCCAAAACAGAAGATTTAATGGGGAAAAATAATCTTGACAAGAACTGAACAAAACACCATGGCTTGAGAACAAAAAAAAAGGCACTCTACAATAAAGAATATGAAACCATATTTACATACAGCCTGGCAGCAAGCTCTCTCTCTAGGCCTTTAATGGCCAGCTCTTAAGCCTTCTCAACATCCTCCCAAATTGGGAACTACCAACCAGGCAGGTAAAGGCGGGGGAGTTCAACACAGGTGGGTATTTAACAACAAGTAACTATACAGTGGTGTGAAATGCCTTATTGATAGACTAAGTTGGTATCTTTAGGTTTAACACAGTTTTGCAAATAAAAGGTTGATCAAGTCTTTACATACAATACTGCAATGCAACTATTAAATTACTTGAGAAAATACACCCCTCCCCTTTAAACTAGTAAATGGTATCGCCCGTTCCCCGCTACTAAAATGGGAGCGCCGGGGCACGCGCTCCATCACACTCCCGTGCCCAGGAAGCTGTCTCATGTCGGGTAAGCTGCAAGACACGCAATGTTAGATGTAAGAAAAATAAGGTTATTTCAATAAATGCAAATTGTTTCAACGACATAGTTTGTTGGTATTTTTGTGGGATGATAATGTAAGTGATCACTGTGGTCTGCACACTATAGCGAGTGGACAGGCTTACGTAGTGAGAAGCACCCTTTTATTTGGGGAAGCGCGGGTTTAGTGAGAAGGCATGAGAAAGCCTTCTCACACCTGTCTGCAGAGATGGTGGACAGAGAAACTAATACATGAGTGTCCACTTTGTATGAGAAGGTCTTCAAGTAGTGAACCACCTTGTAACTTGGTGTTAAAGAACCTGTGTGAGGCCTTCTTACTGGAGAGAGATCAGAGAGCTTTAGCAGGGTCTGAGGTTCTCTGCAGTCTGCACACTGAGAAACTCAAGCTCATCTGTCTGGACCATCAGCAGCCAGGAGGAAGGAGGAGGAGGAACTCCAGAAATCACTGAAGCCCTTAGAGGAGAAACTGAAGCTCTTTAATCAAGTTAAAGGAAACTGTGATCAAACAGCAGATCACATTAAGGTCCAGGCCCAACACACAGAGAGCCAGATTAAGGAGGAGTTCAAGAAGCTTCACCAGTTTCTACAAGAGGAAGAGGAGGCCAGGATCGCTGCAATGAGGGAGGAAGAGGAGCAGAAGAGTCAGATGATGAAGCAGAAGACTGAGGGTCTGAGCAGAGAGATAGCAGCCCTTTCAGACACCATCAGAGCCATAGAGAAGGAGCTGAGAGCTGAAGACATCTCATTCCTTCACAACAACAAGGCTACAGTGGAAAGAGTCCAGCGCCCCCTGCTGGCTGACCCAGAGCTGGTCTCAGGAGCTCTGATAGACGTGGCCAAACACCTGGGCAACCTGACCTTCACAGTCTGGGACAAGATGAAGGAGATGGTCTCCTACTGTCCTGTGATTCTGGACCCCAACACTGCTAGTCCAGAACTCATCCTGTCTGAAGATCTGACCAGTGTGAGATGTGGAGAGAGACAGAAGCTTCCTGAAAACCCAGAGAGGTTTAACTACTACTACTACTCTGTCCTGAGCTCTGAGGGCTTCAACTCGGGGGACTCACAGCTGGGACGTTGAGGTTGGAGATAATACAGGCTGGGGACTTGGGGTGGCAGCAGAGTTTGTCCAGAGGAAGGGAGTACTATGGGATGGATTATGGATAATACAGCTCTATGATGATGAATTCACAGCATACTCATACTCATCAGATCTAACCACTGACCTCCCAGTGAGGAAGAAGCTCCAGAGGATCAGAGTTCATCTGGACTGGAACAGAGGAAAGCTGTCATTCTCTGATCCTGATACTAACACACACATACACACCTTCACACACACTTTCACTGACAGGCTGTTTCCATACATTGGTACTGGGGATGAAGACCCAGTAAAGATTTTACCAGTAAAGGTCTCTGTAACAGTGGAACAGCACAGTTAGAGATGAAGGTGATGATGATGATGATGATGACAACTGACTCATGATATTCCATAACATATCATGTCTTAGTCAAATATCAGACCACTACAGATGGTTCTCAACATTTTCACAGGTGATGTTATTTTGGGTCAGATTGTGAAATCATGTAAAAACGACCTTTAATTAAACAGTCAGTGTAACAGCCAATCAGAAGTCCCCTTCACAGGATCCCCTTTAATCTCTTTGATAAATGTAAGGTTATTGTTGTTCCAATGGATATTCAGTAAAATCAGTTGATTTCCCTTGTTAAGAATTTTCTGTTTGCTTTATTTGGTGGTCTTTGTTATTCTTAATGTAATTCATAACCACAATTCCTGATTGAATTCAGTTCCCTGTTTTATTTCTGACTCTGATTTAGTTTGTGGGACGTTTCATGATGATTATTAGTAGAAATGATATTGTCTGTTTCTGTTTCCTTTGTTTTACCTGTAGAAAACCAATGGATTAATATCAAGAATCAAACATGTCATCTTCAGCTCCTGCAATAAATTGTTAGACCTTCATCCTCCTCATGTGTTTATTGTTAATCATCCTAGAATCAGATACAACACAGAAAGACAAATAAAATAAGATATAATAACAATATACAAAACAATATAACAGTAATCAGGAAAAAAACAACATTTTAACCTGAGGAGATGTTGGTGTTTTGTCACACTCACATTACCAACCACGTTGTGTTGAAGTACAGATTGTTTTACGTTTAAAAAGTCCATAAATGTACTCCACATTTTGTCCAAGTCTTTTGATTCACCTCTTACTGTAAATGTCAGTGTTTCCTCAGCCAGAGAGCCTGACAGTCCCTTCAGCCAGTGGCTGGGTGTTGGCTTATCGGTACTTTTCCAAAGCACAGCAATTGTATGTTTCGCTTGTAGAAGACAGAAGAACACCATGCTTCTTTTAACGGTTGTCAAATTACAATTTATAGGACACATACCAAGTATACATAGCTTAGGACATAATGGGAGATCATAAGAAACAATATGAGAGATACACTGCAACACTTTCCTCCAGAAACCCTGATAATAGGACATTCCCATGTACAGTGGTACAATGTTCCCTTTGCTTCACTGCATTTGAGGCATTCATCTGGTATATTTGGATCAAAGTGATGCAATTCAGAGGGTGTTATATAGGTTCATCACCCATTTGTGTTGTAGAAGCTTGAATCTTGTATTAATTGTAAACACTTTCAAACAAACATCCTTCCATTCTGCTTCCATTATTTCCTCATTCATGTCATGACTCCAAGCTAGTTTTTTGTCCACAGATGATTCTTGGGATTTTGAGAGGAGTATAGAGTAGATTATAGATACTTTGTTACGATCGTGTACAGGACCCAAGTGCAAACCACAGACAACAGAGACGAAGATAGGAACAAAAAACAGGTTTTACTAGGGAATAGTACAAAGGGTGGCAAGGTAGGGATGGCAAGGGGAAGACGGGCTGGTGCAGGAGCGGGATGAACAGAGCTGGGAGACAGGCAGACAGGAGACAGGCAGGGAACCGGGAGACAGACAGGCAGGGTAGACAGGCGGTGGTAAGGTCAGCAGGCAGGGGGTCAGGGAGTCAGGGAAGGAGACTGGATCTGGGTACAAGACAACAGGGTTAGTAAGGCGAAGGAGGAACTTTGAGAAATATCTGCAAACCGGCCGAGAACAAGACTGACAGGACAGTACCAACAACGATCTGGCGATGAGTGGATGGAAAGCCGGGGTTCTTATACTGGTGGTGATGAGTTGATGGATTGCAGGTGTGCGGGGTAGAGCAGGTGAGCGGGAGGTGGTGATGAGTCAGGGAGGAGCAGGAGTCTGGAGCCACGCCCGCCAACACACACACACACACACACACACACACACACACACACACACAGAGACAGACAAGTAGAGAGACTGCTAGGAGGCAGAAGTGGAGGTCGTGACATACTTGGCCTTTTCCAACAAAGTGTTCCTTCATATTGTTTTCCAGGGGGAAATGAACGGTTTGGCAAGGAAGCCATTTTGTGATTTAACTGTAAAGTTTCTAATCTGCAAGTATTTGAAAAAATGAGTGTTAGGGATCTGGTACTTTTGTTTGAATTCCTCAAGCTCCTCAGTTTTAACTTTAACTTACAGACACCTGCAGTCGGGCAGCTCAGCGGCCTCACGGCCAGCATGTTCTCCATGTTCTCCATGTTCTCCTGGGTTTCCTCCCACAGTCCAAACACATGCAGGTCAGCTGGGTTGGAGACTCTACATTGCCCATAGGTGTGAATATGTTGCTGACTTCCACCCAATGCATGCTGGGATTGGCTCTAGCCCCCCCTGTGACTCGGAATAAGTGGTAAAGAAAATGAGTAAAAACCTACAGTCACCCTGTTTATGGTTTGTGTTTTGGCTTTTACTCAGAAATAGGAAGGGATTTCTTTGTCTTTATTCAGATCTTTGTCAAAATATTGATATGGAACGATAAAAACCAGTAAGGTGTATTGAACCGAACCGTGAGCTGAATGTGTCGCTACATCCGTACAGAATACACAACAACAAATACACTGTTACATAAAACACAATGTAAAGTTAGGAGGGACTATTATTAAGGGATTTAGTGATATGATAGTTGAGTTTAACTAACGTCTCTAAACCACAGACTGACCTGGGAACAGCCACCAGGCCTCACTCAGAGGACCTGAGTGAGGCCTGAAAGAAAAAACTCTCCAGAGGTCTGTCAGTTGATACCAAAGATTTATTTTTTCACCAATTGCAAGGGAGAACAAGCTGAAATGAGAGAAAATGAACATAGCTTTCATACTCTCACAAAAGTGTCTTTTTTAAACTGGTTCAAACCAGTTTACAATATTTTTAACTAGTATATTTAGCAGAGAAGAAGGAGGCACGGCATGTATGTGATCAGAGGAATTTTAAAATCAAATCTATACTTGACTGGCAGCATGTGTGTGTGTGTGTGTGTGTGTGTGTGTGTGTGTGTGTGTGTTTCCAGGTCTTACCGTGGCTCTGTCATCACCTGGTCCCAGATCAGCTATTCTCTCAGAGGAAACTCACTATTGGAGGATGCCTACGAGTGGCAGGAGAACCGACCAGTCAGAAGAGGGAACAGAGAGAAAGGACCAATGGGAGAGAAGAGAAAGAGGTTTTCCAATAAGGGCAGAGGGAAAGAGAGGAAGAGAGAACGGCTTTAGAAAAACAGAACGGGAGATATCTATGTAGACTTGTTTCTCTATTCTCTATAACAAGTAAAGAAAATGAACATTTAGACATTTTGATTTGAAGTGGTAAAAGAATGTGATTACATTTACAACACAAGTGGACAAACTAACTTCAGTAACTCAATAAAATCATTCAGTTGCTTATTTTCCACTGAAATCTGCAGGTTTCTATAATTTGTACAATTTATTATTTTTCATAGTTTGTTTAAAGACAAGGACAACATGAACAAAATCAAACAGATCAATCAATAAGTACCTTTGGATTGACCCTTGTGGAACACCATATTTCAGATCAGCTGTAGCTTCCTGTGCCAATATTAAATATCTACAACTAAAAAAAATAGTTGGAAAAAGTAAATGAAAAAGAACCATGTCATATGATGTAAATCTATGACGTGTGTACACATGAGTGTGTGTTAGTGTGTTGATGTGTGTGTGTGATTGTGTAAAGGACAAAGCTTAACTTATGCTAGAACACACCCCTTACCTGACTCAACTGAAACAAACCAAACCAACCTGAGAAACTCAAGATCTTCTGTCTGGACCATCAGCAGCCAGTGTGTCTTGTTGTTGGTTGTTGTTTTAATGTTTCTGAACCACATCAAGCAATGTGAATCAATGATGTGTGTGTGTGGACGTAATTCTCAGTGTGTGTGTGTGTGTGTGTGTGTGTGTGTGTGTGTAAATAGCAGATTTTGGAAACACCCCTGGCCTGACAAAGCTCCGCCCCTTCTCTGACTCTGAGACAAACCAGGAAACAGAGGTTGTTATTCTTCCTCTCCTCACTGAGAAGAGACAGACAATAAGATTCACTTTCAGTCCAAACCCACGACTTCCACTGAGGGAGGACAGCCGGCCTCTCCAAGATACAGGAGGGAATACTGGAATACTGGAATACTGGAATACTGCCACTTCAACCTGCTGACTCCACACACTGAAGGAGACTTTAGAAAAACACGACTCAAAGCGTAAGTAACTTTGAGGGAAGTTTCTAGAGGAGGGAGTGTTACCACGACTGACTGACTGACTTCCTGTTGGACCGGTCTGCCTGGTGAGTTTTTAGCTTCACTCAGAGAGAAAATGGCTTCCCGATCAGAGGAGGATCTCTCCTGTCCTGTCTGTCATGACATCTTTACAGATCCTGTCCTCCTGTCATGTAGCCACAGCTTCTGTAAAGCCTGTCTGCAGAAATGGTGGACAGAGAAACCAATACATGAATGTCCACTTTGTAAGAGAAGATCTTCAAGGAGTGAACCACCTCGTAACTTGGTGTTAAAGAACCTGTGTGAGGCCTTCTTACTGGAGAGAGATCAGAGAGCTTCAGCAGGGTCTGAGGTTCTCTGCAGTCTGCACACTGAGAAACTCAAGCTCTTCTGTCTGGACCATCAGCAGCCAGTGTGTCTTGTCTGTCGAGATTCAAAAAAACACACCAACCACAGATTCAGACCCATCGACGAAGCTGCACAAGATCACAAGAAGAAACTCCAGAAATCACTGAAGCCCTTAGAGGAGAAACTGAAGCTCTTTAATCAAGTTAAAGGAAACTGTGATCAAACAGCAGATCACATTAAGGTCCAGGCCCGACACACAGAGAGCCAGATTAAGGAGGAGTTCAAGAAACTTCACCAGTTTCTACAAGAGGAAGAGGAGGCCAGGATCGCTGCACTGAGGGAGGAAGAGGAGCAGAAGAGTCAGATGATGAAGCAGAAGACTGAGGGTCTGGGCAGAGAGATAGCAGCCCTTTCAGACACCATCAGAGCCATAGAGAAGGAGCTGAGAGCTGAAGACATCTCATTCCTTCACAACTACAAGGCTACAGTGGAAAGAGTCCAGCGCCCCCTGCTGGCTGACCCAGAGCTGGTCTCAGGAGCTCTGATAGACGTGGCCAAACACCTGGGCAACCTGACCTTCACAGTCTGGGACAAGATGAAGGAGATGGTCTCCTACTGTCCTGTGGTTCTGGACCCCAACACTGCCCAGTCCAGAACTCATCCTGTCTGAAGATCTGATCAGTGTGAGACGGGGAGAGAGACAGAAGCTTCCTGAAAACCCAGAGAGGTTTAAATACGACTTTGTCCTGAGCTCTGAGGGCTTCAACTCAGGGACTCACAGCTGGGATGTTGAGGTTGGAGATAATACAGACTGGAGACTTGGGGTGGCAGCAGAATCTGTCCAGAGGAAGGGAGTACTATGGGATGGATTATGGAGAATAAGGTTCCTTCATGGTAAATACACAGCCCACTCCCCACCAGATCGACCCACTCTCCTCCTAGTGAGGAAGAAGCTCCAGAGGATCAGAGTTCATCTGGACTGGAACAGAGGAAAGCTGTCATTCTCTGATCCTGATACTAACACACACATACACACCTTCACACACACTTTCACTGACAGGATGTTTCCATTCATTGGTACTTGGAATGAAGACCCAGTAAAGATTTTACCAGTAAAGGTCTCTGTAACAGTGGAACAGCACAGCACAGTTAGAGGTGAAGGTGATGATGATGATGATGATGATGATCATGATGATTTTGATGATGATGATCATGATGATCATGATAATGATGATGATGATCATCATCATGATCATGATGATTATGATGATCATGATGATTATGATGACAGTCATGTTGGTAACCATGATGATGATGATGATGATGATGATGATTACAGTCATGATGATGATTTTGAAGATGACATGTTTGATGATAATTATTAGTAGAAATGATATTGTCTGTTTCTGTTTCCTTTGTTTGACCTGTAGAAAACCAATGGATTAATATCAAGAATCAAACATGTCATCTTCAGCTCCTGCAATAAATTGTTAGACGTTCATCCTTCATGTGTTTATTATTAATCATCCTGGAATCAGATACAACACAGAAAGACAAATAAATAAAATAAAATAATAATAATTATTTGTCACACTCACATTACCAACCACGTTGTGTTGAAGTACAGATTGTTTTACGTCAGTTTATGATCTCTATAATAAAAGAGTATTTCTATAAGTGTATGTAATATTAAATATATATCTAACCCTATTCTGTAAACTGGTTTGGCAACATCTTTTTGTTCGTGCTAATAAAGCTTTTTTTTAATTGAATTGAAAGAGACAGAATGACAGAGAGACAGCTACTTTCTGTTATCAGGTTACAGTAGTTATTCCACATGTAATCAGTAACTGAATCACAGCCGGTATTGATTAGCAGTTCACCCTCCACCCTGCAGGGCCCGGGCGGGGCAGCGTTTGGCATTGAGCACCCCAAATGTCAAGCCCCTCCCTCCTGGCCGGGTGGAATTTACTAAATTCAACACACCTCACCACACACCTGGAAAGGCTAGGGGACAAATACCAGCTGGCCTGCAGGGACCTCTGAAGGGCACCGGGCAGGAAAGGTGAGAGATATTTGGCAGGGGATTGTGGGTAGCGGCAAAGTGAGTGCTCCTGATTTAGTCAAGTCAAATATATCTGTCAGGAGCTTTTAACACGGAGGTTAATCACAGACGGCTTCAGGAAGTTAAAACAGGAGATAATAGACGGAACAAGCACACCCTGAACTCCAAGAAACGGGGCCAGAGCACGTGTGTGTGTGTGTGTGTGTGTGTGTGTGTGTGTGTGTGTGTGTGTGTGTGAGTACGCAGTGAGAATGCTGACATTTGTGTTCTCAATGTCAAGAACTGCTCCCTGGACAAAAAGATACCCAGGCAGGCTGTAGGCAGCAGTGTAATCTGGACTACACCCAGATATACCTGACACCCCCCCACCCCCCCCACCCCCACCCCTCTCTCTCTCTCCTGGGCGTCGGGGGTAAAAATAGAGGCTGACGCCGCTCGACGCTAAAAACAAAAATAAAGACAAAGCGAGGTGCCACAGCCTTCAAAGACGTCCTGAAGCTGAACAGCTCATTGATTTTTAACAGGTGATGCTACTGCCCTGCTTCATTCAAGGATGAAGAGGTGGTAGTGTTGATGATGAGGGTGATGATATTTTATCGATGACTTGATCCATTACAGTGCTGCTCGTCAATACAGTGCTGCATTTTTTGTATTACTATAACTTGTTGCTGAGGGACACACAGATTTCCTTGAACCTTGAACCCACCTTTTAAACTGATTGCCACTGACTCAATATATGGTCGGCGGAGTCGCAGCAACCCCACCTGTCAGCCTCGTTACCATTGAAACATACTGGATGGTGCCACGATACATGGCATGATGGAGTCCCAGTACCCCCACCTCTTCCCCGGGGGCAGACAGAGACCACCACTAGCCTTATTACCAGTGAAATATATAGAATGGCGGCGGCCCAGAAACCCCACGTCCCATCAGTCCTGTACCCGCGTCCTCACCACGGGGTGGAGGGCACTTGGAGGTGATTCCCTACTGGTTGGAAAGCAGCCAGGCAGCCTCAAAACTTTACTCCTAGCTAGTACATCACCGGTGTGCAGGAAATATCCAAGGTTGCATTGTTGGGTTCCCACCTGCTTTTTTCCTGCCTCAATCCAACAACCTATAGAGTGGTGCAGGGATGACGTATTTCTGTAGGCCAACCAGGAAGTTAGCATCGCCCTGGTTCCCTCCACAAAAAGCCAATGGGATTTTTGCATTGGATTTTGGATTATTGCAGAAAATAAGCTCTGTGGTAAACAAAGGTTTATGATACGTACACGTTTTGTTCAGCAAGATAATCTTCACAAATGAACACCACTTTATGATTTTTGAAGCGTAAATGCAATTACCAGAAGTAAAAAGCTAACGTTAGGCTATAAACGGACTACACCACGGGCGCATGACTTCAACGTCAGCACCACTAAAAATACTGTAAATTGATAAATCTACAAGTTGGAAAGTTTGAGTTAGAATAGTTTGGAAGAGCGCGAGTAAAACACAACTAGAGGCTGTGAAGGCGGACTAGTGAGTAGATGAGTTATCGTGTTTGCCGTGATGCGTTTAATGTCCCCGACAACCTCTGTAGTCTCATTTAGCCACTTGTTAGCAACCGCCTTTTTTAAGACACGTAAAAGTTTCAAAATTCACGAGTGGGGTATTTACTGACGTATTTCATGTCGTAGAACAAAACGTCAAAACCTCCTAAGCGTGTGTTAACCACAGAACTTATTTCAGACATCTAACCAAAAACCCATTCAAAAAACCCATTGACTTCGAGACGAGGGAACGAGGGAAGTGGAAAAATGCTAACTCTCTTCCTGGGTTTAGGAGTCATTCCTGCGCCACTCTGTTGGTGGAACACAATGATCTGCGTTCACTTACTAAACTAAATCGAATGCTTACATTTATATTGTAGGAGATTTAGCTGATGCTGTTATCCAGAGGGACTTCTGGTGACTGCAACAGTGAGGAGGTCAAAGGTCAGAGCAGCAGATGCAAGAAACATTCCTGTATCCCTTGAATGATTATGTATGATGGAGAAGAGAGCAGAAATATCAAGGAAGAAAAAGGTAGAATGTTTTTAAACAAGACAGGAGCATTTTCAGTTATGATGGGAGATGAGCTGGACCAGGGCCTGGAGGTATTGGGGTGTAGGGCTGGACCAGGTCCTGGAAGTATGGGGGTGTAGGGCTGGACCAGGGCCTGGATGTATGGGGGTGTAGGGCTGGACCAGGGCCTAGAGGTATGGGGGTGTAGGGCTGGACCAGGGCCTGGAGGTATGGGGGTGTAGGGCTGGACCATCATCTGGAGGTATTGGGGTGTAGGACTGGACCAGGGCCTAGAGGTATGTGGGTGTAGGGCTGGACCAGGGCCTGGAGGTATGTAGGTGTAGGACTGGACCAGGGCCTGTAGGTATGGGGGTGTAGGACTGGACCATCATCTGGAGGTATGTGGGTGTAGGACTGGACCAGGGCCTGGAGGTATGTGGGTGTAGGACTGGACCAGGTCCTGGAGGTATGGGAGTGTAGGGCTGGACCAGGGCCTGGAGGTATGGGGGTGTAGGGCTGGACCAGGGCCTGGAGGTATGTAGGTGTAGGACTGGACCAGGGCCTGTAGGTATGGGGGTGTAGGACTGGACCATCATCTGGAGGTATGTGGGTGTAGGACTGGACCAGGGCCTAGAGGTATGTGGGTGTAGGACTGGACCAGGGCCTGGAGGTATGTGGGTGTAGGGCTGGACCAGGTCCTGGAGGTATGGGGGTGTAGGACTGGACCAGGGCCTGGAGGTATGGGGGTGTAGGGCTGGACCAGGGCCTAGAGGTATGGGGGTGTAGGGCTGGACCAGGGCCTGGAGGTATGGGGGTGTAGGACTGGACCATCATCTGGAGGTATGGGGGTGTAGGGCTGGACCAGGGCCTGGAGGTATGGGGGTGTAGGACTGGGCCATCATCTGGAGGTATGGGGGTGTAGGGCTGGACCATCATCTGGAGGTATTGGGGCATAGGGCTGGACCAGGGCCTGGAGGTATGTGGGTGTAGGACTGGACCAGGGCCTAGAGGTATGGGGGTGTAGGACTGGACCATCATCTGGAGGTATGTGGGTGTAGGATTGGACCAGGGCCTGGAGGTATGTGGGTGTAGGACTGGACCAGGGCCTGTAGGTATGGGGGCGTAGGACTGGACCAGGGCCTGTAGGTATGGGGGCGTAGGGCTGGACCAGGGCCTGGAGGTATGTGGGTGTAGGACTGGACCAGGGCCTAGAGGTAAGGAGGTGTAGGACTGGACCAGGGCCTGGAGGTATGGGGGCGTCCAGGGCCTGTAGGTATGGGGGTGTAGGGCTGGACCAGGGCCGGGAGGTATGTGGGTGTAGGACTGGACCAGGGCCTGGAGGTAAGGAGGTGTAGGACTGGACCAGGGCCTAGAGGTAAGGAGGTGTAGGACTGGACCAGGGCCTGGAGGTATGGGGGCGTAGGGCTGGACCAGGGCCTGGAGGTATGTGGGTGTAGGACTGGACCAGGGCCTGTAGGTAAGGTGGTGTAAAACTGGACCAGGGCCTGTAGGTATGGGGGCGTAGGACTGGACCAGGGCCTGTAGGTAAGGTGGTGTAAGACTGGACCAGGGCCTGGAGATTGGATTTTAAATTTGATGAAAGCAGCCACAAGCATCCAGTGAAAGGTCATGAGAACAGAAACGACCACATGGGGGCGCTGTGAGGGCATGGCTGTAATACACTTTAATATCACTCACACTGTATTGTTTCACAGTTTAAGTGTGTGTGTGAGAGAGAGAATGAAATGGAATATGAGATGAAATGTTTGCCATCATCATAATCATCATCATCATCATCATGCCTTTCCTGTTTCTCTCCTCTCCATAAAACTACAAATGTGAGAAAAATGTAATAATATTTGAAGTGAAATATGAGATGAAAGTGGACACTGTGACTCTGAGGGGAATATCTGGAAAGATATATTTGCGGAGCAAACAGGCGGCAGGACCCGGGGGAAACCATGGAACCCAGAGAACCTCCAGGTCCGTCTAGTAGGACAGATAAAGACAGGACCGGACCGGAAAATAGACGAATTGGCCTTCAGAATAAAAGCCTAACATTAGTCACTTTTGAGAACATAAAAGAGAAAGTGCTGGTGTGTACTTAGTGGAGTCATTATTTGAATATGGAGTGAAACTCTTTTTAAGGCTGTTATAAAGATTGCTGTAAGTTTCATTTTTATCTCGTCTTAGTATTTCACGATAAAAGAGTACCTTACGGAGAACTTAATTCAAGGGCATTAATTATTAGAATTTAGTGGTGATGTGATTTAATGGTTACAAAGATCGGTCCGTAAATTACCTGAAGGTCTCAGGTTTGATCTACAAAGCCGTAGTTGTCATTGTGAAGTGATATAGAGGAAGAATGATCCTATCTGTATCATTGTAATGAGTTATCTGGATTTAAATGTGTACGTGTAAAGCACATTATTTACATTTCTTTTATAAATTCTAGGGTGGAATTTACACTGCTTAAGTCATATGCTACAAATTTGTAAAAGACCTTGGAAATGAATTCTGTGTAATTGGAGGTCAATTAATGGCTGAATGTGCAATCTCATAAGTTACACTTTTCATTCATGCATTCTACTTAACATGTTCCAGTGTTGAAATAGTATTGGTTATGTATGTACAAATATCCCTACTGTTTCCTGCTGCAACCGATCCAGTTTCCCCACACGGACCGCTCAGCTTTTCCTGTCCTGCTCTTATCTTATTTTGAAAAGTATCACAGGAAGTCGTGTTTGCGTCGTTCAATTGTTGAGTTGGGACTATTCATCCACATCTAGGGGGAATTACCCGCGCAGTCATGCTCATTCATCTCACTCTTAGCGTCTAGTATGGTCTAGAGACTGTAACTGGGCGCATAACTCTTACATCTCAATCCCTCCATCTGCGCACACGATCATCTCTGACTTACACAACATTCTCGACTGGGTTAGAAAAAGAAGGATATGGTATAGAGCATTGTTCATTCGCTTTACCAACTTCTGTCTTTCTGTCTACTCTTTCCCCACATGCGAGGATATACACTCTTTCGTTGTTTTGTCTTGTCGTTGTCTGAAAGAACCAGTTTGCGGAACGAGGCGGTGGTCATTCATATAGTAGCTGGTCTGGCAACCGGGAAGAGAAGAGTCATTCCTTCAAACTGAGTATTCCGTTTCGAGACTGTCTGGGCGCACACACTCTTTTACACTCTCTCTCTCCACCCTGCCGCACACGCACGCACTCTCTGACTTACGCACACACATTCTCGGACCTGGGAGGAAAAAGAAGGAAAGGATAGAGCTCTGTTCATTCGCTTACCAACTTCTGTCTTTCTGTCTACTCTTTCCACCAATGCGAGGATATTATCACTCTTACTGTTGTTATTTCTGTCGTGCACTACGGGAAGCCAGTTTGCGGACCAGGTGGGAGCATGTCAAATAGTCCACACGACTGAGCAAACCGCGGAAAAGAAGAAAAAGAAGAGAAGAAATGGATAAACGGAGTTATTTTCTCGTTTTGCCTGCAGCCTTGCTCTTCTCTGTACTGTTGGGATTTACGGACGGACAGTTCTTCCCAGGTAAAGCGACTTATTTGTTTTATCCGTGGTTGTTTGTTTCTTTATTTTGCTGCGCTTTGTGTTATTTCTATTTATGTGAGGTTGAATCGGTTAAACAATCGGTTAAATCGGTTAAACACAGTATTGAGCTGTTGATTATAGAAAGTCAGTGCGTTGTCATATATAGTGAGGGCAAAACCCGCTAAACTCAGTTCTAACCACCTTTCTCACTGGAGTCTGTTCGCTGTCAAACTGATGTAACTCTGAGAAAAGCGTCTTTTAACGGGAGAAAAGCAGAAATTAACGGTTTTCTGAAAATATAAGTGATGTTTGCTTGTATTATTGGTTGCTGTATGATGATCACCGACTGGAGGTTATAAGTTACCCATGTTTTTATTTATTTACTATTTATCACCGGTTCTGCCTTTAAATGTGCATTGTGTGCTGTGCGTATTGGGGGGGGGGTGTTGAACTTCGGGACGGTTATGGAGGTTTTTGCTTTTTGTGTGTTTTGTTTGTGTGTTGTTGAGTGGAGGTTTGTGTGCAGCTGTACGGCGTTATTCTACGAGCTTCAGTGTTTTTATCCAGTCTGTACAGGCGGTGGATTCTCTGGGTTTCGGACGGTCGCCGTGTCTCCGTCTCGGCGCAACGCAGCGACTCGAGCTCCGGATGTTAGAGCTTCTCCCAACTTGTTTTTCCTATGATTCATATTTTTGGCATATGTTGCAGCAAGCACACACACATGCACTCACACGTACACACGTTGTGCAGCAGTAACGCCGGGATAGCGCGTGGACCGTGTCCGTTCCCTTGTTTGTGGCACTTGTGCATCCATTACGCACAAGCCGCACCGCGCGCCGCTCCCCGCGAAGTTCCCACAGCGAAACCATCCGTCGGCGAATCAAAGCTGCGACGGAACTCACACTTCAACCGGCAACGACACCCGATCGGTTTCCTCTCCGGTCGTCGAACCCCGTAGAAGCGTGCACAAACAGCGGGCACACAAAAAGTGTGACCGCGGGCGGCGTGTGGCTCCGCGCACTTGTTACGCGTTTTGGAGGGTTTGCGGGTCCATGGTGTTCACCACCCTTTAATCATTAAATGATTTTTACTATTATCGATCACCAGGAACTAAAGCTTTACACATGTATTGTCTTAAAACAGCTAAAACACCTCGGAGGAATATGCCGTGTTTATTTCCGATACCGTGTCGAAATAGCCCCGTTATATGACATCTCCTGGAATGAGACAGAAGACGGGATGTAGTTTTTATCCGAGGAAAGCAGCAACCCCCCTTTAGAAGTTGAACCTCTCGGTCATAAAACACGCAGTATGTGTGCAATCTGTCAAAATAAAACGAAATATCAGATTAAATGCTCGTTTTGTGGTTTTAATTCCACGTCTGGGGTTACAACCTGGCAACCTGCTGTGTCCTCTTTACGAGTTGAACCCGTCTTTTTTCCGCCGAGGCGACACGGGTTGGAATAACAGCCCGGGTGAAATATAAGTTGCAATGTAAACCTTTATAGGAGAGGTTAGAGGAGCAGGTTCACTGGAAACAGACTAATATTCTGTAGATTATAGCCGCAGACTGCAGCAGCAAATCGGATCTGACTGCCTGTCTGTCTGTCAGCCTGTCTGTCTGCCTGTCTGTCTCTCTCTCGGCACCTTCTGCTTGGTATTCACGGCTTGTAAGACGAGGGGGAAAAAGAGGCTACTTTGAAGGGAAGGCTGGCTCCGAACACCCTGTCTCTCTCCCCCCTCTCCCCCTGTCTCTCTCTCCCTCTGTCTCTGGTACAGGGGACGAGAGACGGGATTATCACGCGTCTCCCCGTGCGTAATGGCGCAGCGGTGTGTGTGTGTGTGTGTGTGTGTGTGTGTGTGTTTGTGTGTTTGTGTGTAATAGTGTGTATGCGAGTGTGCAGATCCGTGCATTGTCGCAGTCCAGCCCTGGTTTAAACCCTGAGAGGCTCTTCATCCTCCTGTAGAGGCTCATTTCTAGTCTTCATGTTGTAGTAGACACTATAGGAAGTGGCACCAAGCTGAAGGAAGTTGTAAGAGGATTTTGGTGAAAATATGATTTGAATATGGTTTTTGTTCATGTATTTGTGCAGCGTGTTGCACTGCAGGGACTTGCTATAGTTTCTTTTTTTCGCGAGGGTACTGAATTTTACAGCTTGTTTCTGAGAGAGAGAGTCTGAAGGATCGTGTCCTGGCTGTTGTTTACTCCCGTGTCGTTAGGGGGCGATATTGGTACATCAAATCAGTCCGCCGTCTCTCACACACTCACACACACACACACACACACACACACACACACACACACACACACACACACACACACACGCAGCAGCCAGCGCAAGCCCTGGCTGTTTCGAATCTTCCCTCTCGTCTTTCTCCCAACAGGCAGCAGATTTTTGTTGCTCAAAACATAAACTGATTTATTTTTGTTTGTTTGTTGTTGTTTTTTTAGAAAAATTCACTCAGTTGAAATGATTTGGGACAATAATGTCTCTGTTTAACCCCTGGGTTAATGTTTCTTAGGAAATCTAAGTCAGTGTTGTATTTTTAATCATCTATCTATTGTCTGTCTGTGTGCTTCATTTATCTTCATTCATTTTAAAACCACTATTTAAAATTTCAGTGTTATATACAATAATGATACATAAAATTAATATGAATACAGTAATATAATAAAAGCATAATATATATAGTATTGTAAGAGCAGCCGATCCACAGAGCTGGACAATATTTTATGTAGAATAAAATATTACTGGAGATAGAGCCTTTCTTTTGATAGAATCTTTAATTTAAACTATAATAAAAAAACACATCACTTCCATGCTTTTTTGCCTAATATCTCGGCAACTTGTCTTATGTGCAGTTCTCTCCGAATTGCGATATTTCCGACAGCACTTTAACGCAGCACAGCAGCTAGACTACGAGCAAAGTGACAACGTTTGTGGCATTTGGTCACATCTGCCTCAAGGGACTTTAATTTAATTTCAGGTTTTACAGCCCTGCTTTTGCATTTTTGCTGCTTTCACGTTGATTTTTGAAAACATTTTTGGCTCCTGAAGGCCAGGCGGGGCAGGAAGACTGAAACCCCTGAAGCTGTTGAGGAAATCTCCCCCACACCACACTGGGATGGTTTCACCGCTCAGACATCTGAAAAATAATAATAATAAAAATAATAACAGCTGTGGTCAGTGAGGAACATCACATCAGAGGTGGACCATGTCTGATCTGATAAACCTTGACATCTTCAGATAAATACATGTTGTTGCTCCTCTCTCTCTGATTGATCACACAACACTGATCAACCTCCACCAGGTCATGAAGCTTCTCACACCCGGTGTCAGGTCGGTCTTTCCTGGGAGAAACCCTCTGGAGACAGGAAGTGATGCGTTTTACGTTTCAACAGAAGAAGAACTGGGTGGTTAGCATGAGCAGCGATAGCCACCGTGGCTGAACAGACAAAGCCACACCATGTGTTGTTGTGTGTCCGTTCATGCTTGTGTGTGTGTGTGTGCGTTTGCATCTTGATTGTCTGATAAGTGTGTGTATAATTGTGTTTGATTGTGTGTGTGTGTTAGCATGCCTGTGTGTGTGAGAGTGTGTCTTCTGTGTCGCTGCATGTGTGTGTGTGTGTGTGTGTGTGTGTGTTGGGTGCAGCTGTGGTCTTGATCCATGCTTTGAGCTCCAGTAACCGCTAATTGTTAAACGTCCAGTCGAATCTAAGGGTGACATCTTGGGCCTTGAGGTGTGTGTGTGTGTGTGTGTGCGTGTGTGTGTGTGTGTGTGTGTTTTAAGGGAAACCAATTTACAATTCATATTCCAGTTAATTAGATTTTTTTGGCCGTAAGGACAGAAACGTAGCGAGAGAGAGAGAGAGAGAGGAGAGAGAGAGAGAGAGAGAGAGAGAAGGAGAGAGAGAGAGAGAGAGAGGGAACGGCCTTGTTCTCTTGGTTTCTCTCCCCCTCTCCCTCCCCCTTCCCCCCTCTTCCTCCCTCTCTCGCTCTCTCTCTCTCTCCTTGACTCGGTCGCCCAGTGTGTTGACATGTTGGAGGGACGTCTAAGAGTCTTTGGCTTTGATCAAATCAACGGCCTTCAATTCTTCAATTATAGAGCCCTTTATATGATTAGTGTACTGTGTGTGTGTGTGTGTGTGTGTGTGTGTGTGTGTGTGTTGGGGCTGTAAAGTGGTCTAGCAGTTAGAGAGACAATCCTGTGACTGAAAGGCCACAGGTTTGATCCCCATTAAGGCTCATTGGTGCGTCCTTGGGAAAGACAGTGTGTCAAATAAACAGCAAAAACATGAGTGAGTGTGTCAACGGAAATGGAGAAGAAGAAAGGAGGAGAAGAGGGAGGAGAAGAGGTGGTTGGAGGGAATGAGGAGAGAGGAGGATGCAAAAGAAGGGTAGACTTGAGAGAGAAGAAAAAAAGGGAGGAGAGGAGAAAGGAAGAGAGGAAGGAGAGGAGAAGAAGTTTAAAGAGGGGAGAAAAAAGAAAGAGCAGGACGGAGGAAAGGAGGAGAGAATGGAAGATGAAAAATGTGAAAAGATGAGAGAAGGAAGGAAAAGAGTCCAAGAGAGGAGAAATGAAGAAAGGAGAGGAGAAGAGGAGGTGAGAGAAGTATGGCAAGAGTATGGGAGAGAAGGAGGAGAGGAGGAGAGGTTAAGAGAGGAAAAGAGAAGGAAACAGAGGAAGAAGAGAGTGGAGGAAAAGAGAAGGAAGAGAGGAGAAAGGGAGAGAGGAGGAAAGGAGAAGAGGAGGTGAAGGGGTAGGAGCCGTCTGTCTGTCTGTCTGTCTGTCTGTCTGGACCAGGAGGACGAGCGGACGGAAAAATGACAGAAAAAAGACAATTGGAGGTCGAGACATGGAAAAGACACGCTAAGTTTATTACTCCTCACCGCTATTGACTGTCTGAGTGGCTGTAATTGTTTCCTTGTGTGTGTGTGTGTGTGTGTGTGTGTGTGTGTGTGTGTGTGTGTGAGTGTGAGAGAGAGAGACAGATAGAGAGACAGACAGACAGACAGACAGAGAGACAGACAGACAGAGAGCTTTTTGACCGGCTGTCTGTCACCTTATGCCCTCCTCTGTTTAGTATGCTGTCCATCCGCTCCCTCACTGTGAGTGAGTGTGTGTGTGTGTGTGTGTGTGTGTGTGTGTGTGTGTGTGTGTGTGTGTGTGTGTGTGTCCCTAATCCGCTGCACTTATTCTATTGGCCTGACTAACTGACAGACTAATACCAGGGCATGCTGAGTGCCGGAGAGTTGTGTGTGTGTGTGTGTGTGAGAGAGAGAGAGAGAGAGAGAGAGAGAGAGAGAGAGAGAGAGCTGGGCATTGATTGAATGCTAAAGTGGTTAGCGGAGCTGGAAAGAGAGAGAGAGAGAAGAAAGGGTGAGAGAGACCGCACTCTATATCAGTCAATGGCTTGCACTTAGAGAGTAAAAAAGATGATTGTGTGTGTGTGTGAGTGTGTGTGTGTGTGTGAGTGTGTGAGTGAGGTATTAGGTTGAAAGATTGAATGTCAATCAATGGGGTGTTGACCACTGTATTACCAACATGTGTGTGTGAGCGGTGATGTTGAGGTGAGACACTGCCTTTAAAGCTGTAGAGTGTGTGTGTGTGTGTGTGTGGTTATTATAAGGTGGTAGGAAATGAATGTAAGTCAGTGGAGTATCATCATGGGTCTTCAGGGTCTAGTTACCAAAAGTAAGAGGCCTGTAATTTAGTACAATATTCTACAAAACAGGAAGTAGTTTGATGTTGAAATGTGTGTGTGTGTGTGTGTGTGTGTGTGTGTGTGTTTACGACCGTGGTGAGAACAGAGTAATTGAGTAATGCCGACGTGTGTGTGTGTGTGTGTGTTTACTCTGGTCTTTCTATCCTGTTCCCTTCATCATCCATCTGCTCTCTCTGTGATTGTAATTTAGGGGAAGATCCCTTTAACGAACATAGATTACAATGTCATTTCCTGATTAGGTCAGAGGTCGCGAGACACCAGCGAGCGCTTGCTTGCTGGGGAAGCCTCCAGTAGACACAATTCAGAGAAAAGTTTACAGTCCTCACCACCGTCATCTGTGTGCTTGATTGAAACGCTATTTGTCTAGAAACTCACAGCCAGTTATCAAAGTTATTGAACAGGGAAGTTATTCCCCCGCAGGAGGCGAACAACAGTAACTTCTGCTGTGATGGATTGCGGTGTCAGACTGACAACCATGTCCGCCAGAGGGATATCTGACAGTTTAAAACCCCGAATGAGATACGGCGAGCAGCGAACGATAAAATGCGCATCGAACACAAGAGGAAGAGCCGCGGATATTTATTAGTCCTGAGGGGGATTTGTCGGGCGCATCAAGAGAGCCGGTGGTGCATTAAAACAAAAACACAGTGGATGCCTGCGTACGCTGGCGCCGGGACAGGGCCGACCACGGGACGTCTGTGGCGTCTCAGCAGTCTTTGCCTCATCATCTAGTGTGAACATGGCCGGATTAACCCACCTGGGGGCCCTGGGGCAAGCATGTCCACTGGGCCCCCCCTAGCCCCTCCCCCCATCTCCGTCCAGTCACAGTGATTGGAATGGTGTCAACGAACACGATCGGTGTGACGCGAGTGTGTTCGAGATGCACATACTCTGCGCAGGATTATATAGCAAATTGATCGGTTAAATCAGTGGAGGGCCGAGAGTCTGCAGGTTTTCACTCCGACCACAGACTACAGCAGGTGATTTCACTGATTACCACACCTTCAACCAGAGGGGAGGGACTAATCAGTGACATCACCTGCTGTAGCCTTTGGTTGGAGTGAAAACCTGCAGACTCTCGGCCCTGCGTGGCTCGTGATTGCCCACCCCTGGGTTAAATGCTCAAGTGATTATTGCGTCTTGCGTCTTGTGGCTGAGCACGTTTTCCAATTGAAATTGATAAACAAACAAAAAATAAAACGGTATCCCCAACCTTTCGGGGCCCCTGGTCGCCCCTGCGTTTTCAGTCAGGATTGTAAAACTCTTCCATCAAAGCCTTCAGCTGTGGTGTACGTCGGACCGTCTTATGGTCACTCCTATCCTGCATTACTACTGCAGACAAAAGCAGAACCAAATCAACATGTTGAAACAGACAAGTCCAATGTCTCTCAGCCAATTAGTTACCAGACCATTTCCTGTAACTTAACCCTGGTTGAAGAGAGAATAGTTCCTCTTGGGGGTGGAGCAAAAAGCACTTTCACATCCCAGCAGGAAGCGATAAGTCGATCGTCTGCAATGGCTGCATCTGTATCTGTAAGTAGGCACCACGTTTCCCCACCACGAAAGGATTGCATGGAGGAGACTCAACTAGAAACAGGAAGTAGTTTATGATTGAAATGACAGTGGAAAGTAAGGGTGTTGGGCGGGCGGGCGGGGGGGGGGGGATAGGCGGAGACATTTACCTTCAACTCCGACGACCCAGGTCATGCAAAGTTTTCATTTTCAGCTAAAGTTTTCCTTATTTAGCCATGACCAAAACCTTAACTCTCACCTTAACCAAACTGTTAACCGTTAACTAACCTGCTCATGTGGCGGAAATGTGAAAATGTCCAATTTGTGCTGATGTCACACAACAACGTGAAATCTGCTGTTCAGTGACGCGTCCTCCGACCTCTCTCCACAGTGCTGGCTGCTCCTCATCACAGGCAATGCGATGAGATCTCAGCATGTTTTTTACAAGTTCAAATTATTTCAACTTTGAGCAGCTTCAAGCCAGTTTTCAATAGTTACGTCACAGCAGCAGGAACCATCATGACACCCCCCCCCCCCGAGCATCTACTTAGCGCTAATAGATGTGGCTGGTGGATACCGGGGGGCTGGGACATTCATTACAACGAGTTAAACCGTGGATTACAGATTCATTACTGTATTAACTTCTACAGACTAAATTATACAGACGTTCATGAATCATACAAGAGTTCATAAATTATACAGCAGTGCATCCAGAAACCTCAACCTTGGAAGGGCATAATGACACCCTAAACACAATTCAACAGCTGAATACTAACAAGCGTAAATGAGGTGGGAAATCACTTGGTTTTTGGAGTCTGGTAACTTCAGCCTGCCAGATATAGACGTTTTTATTCAACGCTGTAATACTGCTGCACCAACCGGGCCCAAGGAATGGTTTGGTGGCTAGTCGGTTGAGAAACATTCAGGTTTTGTGGTGTAGTTTACCAGATGCATGAACCTTCATAGTGGCTCCCGTACTCATGCTCTGTGATCTGGATACACTCAACACATGTCCAACACAAATCACAACACCTCTACTTGTGGCCCCTGACTGTCGCCAAGAAAACAAGACTGCTAAACTGGAAGAATAGGAAACAGCTCAACATCCCTCAACGGTTGGATCTCCTAACACAGCAGATATCGATGGAACAACACTCTACAACAACAACAACTTGAACAATTCAATAAAATATTTTCAACAATTCTCAGATCTATTCTGTTGCCATAACACGTTTAAATGTACACATATAACTGCAAAGACATTCAAACCACACAAGAATAGAAATACTTGTATAACCAAACCCATCTTGCAAAACTCGCCCATAAAGCATCCAAACCCAAACCGATCTAGTCCCCCTTTTTATTTTATTTTTTATTGTTTTATTATTATTATTTTTCTGTTGTACTGCCCCCTGTTACTTGTCTTTGTCCTTTTTGTTTTGTCTTGTAAGTCGGTATCATCTGTTGTTGCTTTAGTATTTGTTAGTATGTCCATATTGTTTTTGTGTGCACTAATAAAGAAATAAAGAATTGCCTCTCAATATAATCTGTAAGATGTAATGTAACAAAGTCTCGTTGAAGTGGCTTGGCAAGGCGTTAAATCCACCAGTAGTAACTGCTGAAACAAAACTGTACATGCTCAGTCAACCTCAGTCAGTAAAGGTTAACAAAACTCCTTTAAAGTCTTAAACGAGGAGACAAATTTAAAAAATAAAGACAGGAGCAAACTAATTAGGATGTTGGAGATGTAAAATGAAAGAGACTCGGCACGTTAAAAACTTCCTTTCCTCTAATTAAAATAACTGTACTGATTAATGCAGGGGGTCTTAACGAAGCTTAACGAGGTTTCAGAGTAATTAATCCATATTTAAACAATTAGACGAGACTGAGAGCCTGCTTAGCTCGCTGAATCAACAAGCTAGAGGAGGAGAGAGGAAGAAGAGGAAAGAAGGGCAGAAAAGAAGCAAGAGAGGGTGGGAGATGGAAAATATAGAGAATGGGAGAGAAGGGAGGGAGGGTGAGAGCGAAGAGGGGATACAGAGAGGAACAGAGTTATGGTGTTGAGCTGGCGGAGAGTCGAAGGAGAGAAAGAAAGGAGATTGGAGAAGAGAAAGGGAGGTAACCTGAGGTCAGCCGTGTATGATTTACGCCATGCTCGGTGTGGGAAACCCAACCAGGTCCACATCCACAGCAACTAACCAGCGTTAGCGTTAGCTAATGTTAGCAGCCAGTTACTTCATGTTGTTTACGTTATGTTTATCTCCAAACCAACTGGGTCTCTTCTAAAGTGTCAGTATTAGCATCCTTTTAGTTTTAGTTATCCTTCATGTCCCTTCTTTGACAATTTATCCATGTTAGCTGCATCTGCTAGCTAAAGCTAGTGTTAGGTGACTTAGTTGGTTAAGTTTTGGCTGCAATTTAAACAATTCCACCTAGCTAACAAAAAGATAAGCTTACTGTTAAAACACAACGTAGCTAAATGTTAAAGAACCACAATGACTTTTTGGGAAATTGTCTTGTTTACATGTTATGATAGGAGAACCACCAAAAACATCTCTTGTGTTAGATGTCTCTGTCCTGGTCACATGCTAACACGTTAGCATACAGTATGTTAAGAGCCTGTAGGCAGCTAGCATTAGTTGAGTTGGTGTTGGTGTTTTCTTGTCACATAAAGGGGAAGTTGACCAAATAGTCGGTATAGAATTTCCCAAATAGTCGGTATCATCCTTTAATATTATAACATCATCATGGATGTTCCTTTCAACCCAGTTGCTGTCCTTGACTTGGACCTTCTCCTTCTCTGCACCACGCTGAATTTTGGTATATATTTTACATTTTCCAGTCTAAAGGTCAGTTGAGTTGGCCTCTTCTTACATCTGCTTCGTTATCTTCCACTATGACATAAATCAAATATGGCTGCCGTGTGAATAAAGCCAAATCTCACCCTGATATTTCAATATTTCACACTGAGAGACGACACGTTTCAGCAACAGGCCTCTCCTTCACCGCCTGACGATGAATCAGATCCACTTTGATATCAGTTACCGGAGAAGGAGAGAGGAAGGGAACGGAGGATAGAAGAGGGGGAGAAAGGAAGACAAATCGCAAGACGAGAGGCCGTGGAAGGCGAGAAGAGAGAGAAAAATAGGCGAGGTGAGAGACAGATATATTTATATACACAGATTGTACTGGTGGTTTACAGGAAGGAGACAGAGGAGAAACTCACCAGTCCTCCTCGGGGGGAAGTGAGGAGGAAGGAGAGAAAGAGAGGAAAAATGATTAAAGGAGAATTAAAGTTGAGAAAGAAGAAATGCATTAAGAAAGGGAGAGGTTAGAGGAGAGGGAGGGAGGGAGGAAGGGAGCGTAACAGAAAGAGAGATAAGAGACAACATAATAATGTCTGCCACTTGGATTTCTCCGCTCACTGTTTACACACACACACACACACACACTCACCATCCCCTGACAGTGTAGTGTGCGGGTGCCAGCCGTCTTCTAGCTGTTTACTGAACTCTCGTCTGTACACACACACACACACACCCCCCCCCCCCACACACACACACACACAATCAAGTGCATGCTACATATTCACACAAATACAAACACCAGCACAATCTCTCGCTCTCTCTGTCTCTACAACCATTATATCCTTCCATCCATCTATCCCTCATCCAACCTGTTCATTTATCTTTCTCCAACTCTATCAATCCCAACTTCTAACTTCCATCCATCCATCCATCCATCCATCCAACCATCATCTCAATGTCCATCAAGCAATCCATCCATCCATCTATTCATCCATCATCTCAACTTCCGTCAATCCATCCATCCATCCATCCCAACCTCATCCATCCATCCACCCATCATCTCAACTTCCATCAACTCCTCCATCCATCCATCCATCAATCAATCCATCCATCCAGACAGAATTTCCATCAGGAAGTATCTACTGATTGAACTGAGAGGCAAACACTGATTTTGTGTGTGTGCTTGTGTGTGTGTGTGTGTGCTTGTGTGTGTGTGTGTGTGTGTGTGTGTGTGTGTGTGTGTGTGTGTGTGTGTGTGTCTTGGGTCAAATTGGATGCTGATTAATAGATAATTGCTTCTGTCGTCAGCGGCACGTAAAAACACTTCCAGGGTACTAGAAACTCTGCCTGGTTAACTAACACTGATCGACAGACAGACAGACAGACAGACAGACAGACAGACAGACAGACAGGTGGATGGACAGATAGACAGAAAAACCATTTCCCTGGTTGGGAGACATGGCAGCGGCTGCTTCGCCTGTCAGTCAGAGAGAGAGAGAGATGGAGAGAGAGAGTGGCAGGAAGCGAGGGGGATGGAGAGGAAAAGAGGGAGGAAGAGGTGAAGCGATGAGGAGGAGAAAGAGGAGAGAGACGAGGGGGTGAGTTGTGGTGTGAGACGCAGAACGAGAGGGGAGGAGATTGGCCGTGGAGGATGAAGGGCAGAGATGACAGACGACGGGAGAATGAGTGGAAGAAACGATTGGTGATTTGTTGAGGGGGAGGAGAGAGGGAAGTTAGAGAGAGGAGAGTTTAATAGGGAGGGCGAGAGACATAAAGGCAGAGAGAGAGAGAGAGAGAGAGAGAGCCATACAGACAGATGTTGATACAGAAAGAGGAAGATGATCTGTAGCACTCTGTGAGGTACGTTTGTTGAAAAATGCTATAAATACATTTGACTTTGACTCAGTTTGACCTGATGGAGCGCTGAAGAGTTTCAGACACACTAAACCTGTCGTGTATTTTGGGATGAACGTTGTGGACCAGAATCAAAGAGTCTCTTCACACATGGATACTAGAGGTGCTGCTGGATTACTGAGTAACACAGTAGAGTACTTTTTATGGTCACTAGTCATTTAACACGTTTAAATCACTGTTTTTAAAATAAGGATGTCCTTATTTTTTTATTTTTTTATTTTTTTTTAGATTGTTTCATCAGGGCAATTCGTTACGGCAAATTGAAAAAAAACATGCTGCTAACAGAAAAAATAGTAAAGTAACTAATTACTTTTTAAAGTATTGATTGTGTAGTAAATGTTTTCAAACCAATCAAATGATAATCTCAATACGGTCTGGGTTAATAAAGTGTTTTATCGGTTTGGAAAGTAACTGAATCGAGCAAAAGAGTGACGTTGAGGAACAGGAGATGGAATGAAGACGGATGTCAGAAAAGTGGTGGAAATTGCGGCAAGCTGATGGGCAATGCTTCGTTATGGCCCAGTGGTGTGTGTGAAGTTGAAAGGGCTTCTGGGTAACGGAGTTTCCAGGGAACACTTTATTTAATGCAGTTAAGTTATTGCTGCTTGTTCCGGCTCAGAGGAACTGACGACTACCTCCATGCACTCTGGCTCTGTCCACCGATACGACATGTTTGGGAAAAGGTAACCACGACACTATCACTACTCCTGAAATACCACCATGCCCTTCCATATGGATACGCGGTGATCTGGATACACTCAACACATGTTCAACACAAATCACAACACCTCTACTTGTGGCCCTAACTATCGCCAAGAAAACAATAATACTACTAAACTGGAAAAATAGAAAACAGCTCAAGATGCTTACTCACATATTAGACGGGTCACCACCTGCACAAACTCACACTCGCACAGCATTATGGGTACATGTTGACATCGCCAAAAAACATGGCGGTGAGCAGTATTTTACGGTCCCCTTAAGGGACCTGCATAGAAATAAAAACGAAGAGGAAAATAAAAAAATTGGGTTGAAAAAAGAAATTATGCGGAGTGAAAAAAAAAATTCCGGGTGAAAAAAATAGAAACTGCGAGAAAGTTTTTTTTTAAACTTTTCTCCCACAAACAAGAGCTCAACGGAACGACATGGAGCGATTCGTTGAGTTCTACTTTGAGCTTGGCCTCAGATATAAACAAATCAAGTCATTGTCAGGCTAACATGGTTTTCACATAAGAGAAAGACATATTAACCTCCAAAAGGTCTCCTCCATCCTTCTAGGACTGACAATGTTCACGTTAGCTAGCTGGCTAATCGTTAGCTACATGCCATATGCGAAAAAAACACCGAATTTTTTTTTTCACTCTGCAGATTTTGTTTTTCCACCTGCCACTTATTTTTTTTTTTCCTCTTTGTTTTTTTCTTCTTCTATGCAGGTCCCTTAAGGGGCTCCGTAGTATTTACCGTTTATTTCCCCTGTGTTAGGAGTAACCTGCTGCCCAGTCAACCTTTTCATACGGGACACCACTGGAGGAAGAGTCTCATTCACCTCCAACCTCCTCAACACCACAGGAGCCCGTCAGCGGACTGAAACTGAAATATGTCAGTTTCCAAAATGTCCCTCCGTGACTTTCCCTCGACGTCATCGTTCTGTACAAACCAGATTCTCAAAATCACGTGGAGAAATATTAAGTCTAATAAGGTTTACCCTTTCTGTTTGCCTCCTGTCAGACCCTTTTCTAGTGTTCATTCCCACCTCGCCAGCCATTCCTTTGTCTACCTCCCTGCAGTCTGTCATCACACACACACACACACACACACACACACACACACACACAATACAACACAGCTATGACATCATTTTTTCGCAGTTTATCGTCTCTGTTCCGTCGTTTCATTAGCTCTTGTTTTTGCTCCTTTTGCTCCATTCAGTGCTTCTTTGTTAAAAACACCTCGTGGACAAATCGGTCTTAACTGGAGCGTTTGAAGGCGTTTCAGCCGCACATTGTGGAGAAGCTGTCGT
>JAXDDX010000039.1:2895000-2897500 GCA_034670405.1 Hoplostethus atlanticus | reverse complement strand
CAATATAGATGCCCATTACCCAGCCAACACACAGTACGGGTCAACACACACACACACACACACACACACACACACACACACACACACACACAGTCATTATGTTTATGTCGGCTATTACGGCGCAGCTGCCGATGCTGATAACATTTGACTCAATGGCGCCTCCTCTCATCACACACACACACACACACACACACACACACACACACACATCCTTGTCCTCTTACATTGTTCCACTAAGCCCTGCCCCTAACGCCAACACTAGCCACTCAACCACTCACGCTACCTCTGCAGTGTTTACACACTCTGTGATGTGTGACGAGTCAACAGGAAGGAGCTCACCTCGCTGCTCATGGTGCGACGCTAACGAGGAAGGCACTACGCTGAAGTATCAGCTTGCACGACACCTGCTCTTAGAAAATGATGGAGAGCACATCATCAAAACATCATCATATGTTTTAAAGGATAGTAACTCAAGACCTCGGTTGATTACACACACACACTCTCTCGCTGTCTCTCAATCTCTCTCAATCTATTCATTTAGGGAGGAATTTTAGAAAGTGAACTCTTCAGATGCTGAACACACAGGTTGCAAGTAGAAGGGTTACCCAGGGTTTCCACGGGTCATTGATAAAGCTTGGGTATAAAGTATTATATTATGTATGTTTAGATCTGTTAATAGGTGTTGAGTCTACAAAGATAACTTTACAGTGATTTGTAATCTGACTCAATCAAAGTAAAATTACTAACTGAAAATGTGTACCTGTGTGTTTTCAAACAAACTGTACAAGTTAAATCCATACTATTATTTTTAACCACTTACTTGTTACAATAGTTGTTGTCGTGACGATGGGCTCAACCAGCCCTGCTTTCAGGACTTTAATGCAGCTTAATAAAGCTGTATGACTCTAATTTGCTGCACTTCCTCTGAATGGTAAGCATTCAATGTGAATCTGAATTGATTTCAGGAAGTGCATGCTTGGTGTATGGGCCACCATGTTGAATAATGGAGTGTTTACGCTGGGATCACACCTAACCTGTAATGCAGTTGTGTTGCTGCAAACTAATTATTATTTCTCTCTCTCTCTCTCTCTCTCTCTCTCTCTCTCTCTCTCTCTCTCTCGTTTGATCCAGGTTGAGGTGAATGGTTTTAGACAGTAGAAAGTAGACCACCAGTTCACTAGTTTCCTATACTGTTGTCCTTGGTTAGCTACCAGCAAGGACAGTGGTGTGTGTGTGTGTGTGTGTGTGTGTGTGTGTGTGTGTGTGTGTGCGCGTCCGTCCAGGTTGTATTTTCCCTTGTGAACAAAAGAAACAAGATCACTGTGTGGTGATGAATAAAGCCGACACCTGGCCCAGAGGGTGTGTGTGTGTGTGTGTGTGTGTGTGTGTGTGTGTGTTTGTTTCAGAACCTCCGGGCAGTGCTTACAAGGTCACACACTCTCCCGTGTGTGTGTGTGTGTGTGTGAGAGAGACTTGCCCTCAAAGCATCTGTCCATGAGTCACATTTTTCCCTCTGTACAAAACAAATCTCCTGTGTGTGTGTTTTTCTTGTGTTTGTGTGTGTGTGTGTGTGTGTGTGTGCACGTGCATTTGTGTGTGTGTGTGTGTTAACTTGTTAACAAGAAATAGATCAGACAACAGTCTTTTATGGGTATTAGCAATTTGCATTCAACACCCACTGGTATTCATTAAAGGTTGTCACACACGCGGGAAGCCATATTGGATTTGTCCACCTAGACACACACACACACACACACACACACACACACACACACACACACACACACACAGAGAGAATTTTACACTTTTTAATTAATATATAAATTAATAAAGCACTTTTATTGACTCTGGAACCGTGTGTGTGTGTGTGTGTGTGTGTGTGTGTGTGTGTGTGTGTGTGTGTGTGTGAGTGAGAGAGTGTGATTGGCAGCAGTAATTGGTATCTGGCTGGTAAAGGAAAACAGTGAATGAATACAGAGATGGAATACTGATACAAGCTGTTCAGACCTGGCATACCAAATACACACACACACACACACACACACACACACACACACACTAAACACAGATGCAGTCTCACCCTCCTACACACAATTGAACACACACACAGATATAGGTTGCGCATGTAAATGACAAACTCAATCACACACACACACACACACACACACACACACCTACACACACACACACACACACCTACACACACACAACCCTTTTTCAAATAAGTTTTCATCAATATTATAAAAACTCTCTGTCTCTCTCTCTCTCTCTCTCTCTCTCTCTCTCTCTCTCTCTGTTAATTGCTATATAGTTCAGTGCTAAAGAGCGCCCGGCAGTCAAAGCCAATTGTAAGCTTAGCTACGCTGCATAAAGGTTAGATACTGCATTAGCATTTAGATGAGAGAGAGACTCAGAGAGACAGAGAGAGAGAGAGAGTAATTACACTCTGCGATTCACATAAGTGGTTGGTTGAATGTGTGTGTGTGTGTGTGTGTGTGTG
>JAXDDX010000039.1:2887500-2890000 GCA_034670405.1 Hoplostethus atlanticus | reverse complement strand
AGCAACACAAGAGGTTCTGGGCGGGAAGAGATGTCAGTCCGCTGAAAAGAAAACCACGATGCTGCAGGAACCAGGCTAAGAAAATGACTGTTGTTTCCACAATCTTCTACCTAGATTACAATTCTGATTCACTGATTCTGATTCACTAATTCTGATTCACTGATTCTGATTCACTGATTCTGATTCACTAATTCTGATTCACTGATTCTGATTCACTGATTCTGATGCACTGATTCTGATTCACTGATTCTGATTCACTGATTCTGATTCACTGATTCTGATTCACTGATTCTGATGCACTGATTCTGATTCACTGATTCTGATTCTGATTCTGATTCTGATTCTGATTCACTGATTCTGATGCTGATTCAATTAAATTCACATCTGAAAAAAATGTTGTCTGATGTACGTAATATAACTGTCTCTGGGACCACTGCAGTTCCTCGGACCATTGTATTTACTTCACCCTGCCTTACTAGGTGGTGAAAGCCAAGGGGTTAGCATGTAGCTAGCGTGCTAATAAACATTGCATTCTGCCATAAAATGTTTTCTAGATGATGCTAATGCTAAAAAGACTGCATTCATAAATATCATGTAGCGTGTTATGCGTGGCGATGCTGAGGCGCTAATCACAGTGTGGCGGGATTAAAAAACCATTCCACCTTAAAAAAAATAGTGGTGTGTAGTCACCATTTAACAATGAGACACTGAGCTGTTAGTTCAGCGCCGTTGCCAAAAGTAACTTAAAGCTAAATGAGAAGGAAAACACAGAGGGGGGCAAGAGGCTGTAAATAGCATGTCGTTAGCATGTTAGCATGGTTGAACGCTAAGTAGCTAATGACTGTGAAAAACAGCTGCTGGATTGAAGCCATGTTGGTTCATAGCCCTGAGAAGTGAAGGTTTAATGAGGCACAAACAACCCCCCTCCACACACACACACACACACACACACACACACACACACACACACACACACACACACACACACACAGATTCCACACCAATATACTCTGTTATTCCAATGACCTTTAGGTTGTGAAATTGGGAGTGGAGGTTTGTGTGTGTGTGTGTGTGTGTGTGTGTGTGTGTTGGAAGGTGGGGGGCACCATTACTGAAATGTGCAACTTGTTATCAAAGACGCAGAAGCCTCCTTTCACATAATCAAGTATTAAATGCTTCTAATTTGTCAACTGGTAGACGTAATTAAATCTGCAAGGCTAAACTGAAGTAATATTTACCCTCTTCTGCTGAGCCCACGGACTAATCAAGCGTGTGTGTGTTTGTATGTGGAGGCGACGTGGTGAACGTGATGAAAGCCGTCTCCCTCTTTTCAAACTGAAACGCAGGGCTACTTTTCAGAAGCTCCTCCAGGCTTTGGTGGCTCTCTGCCAGTCACGGACGTGGAAAAACGCTGCCTTTGTTTAGCATCGCAATCCAACTGCAGCTGCACACTTCCCTTTTTTTTATCTTCTTTTATTTGTTATATGAAGTTCAAACATCTTTCTGCAGAGACAAACCCACTTTCCAGTGGAGGTTGAGTCGGAAATTTCGAATTGCAAAGTGAAACTAGAGCTTTATTTTCTTTACACTATAAAAACGTTCCTTTGGATTGAATAGTTTGGCTGTGTACTCCTCGTTTTGCCTTGTGCCAAAAAGAATAAAGTCCAAATTCAATAAATCACAGAAAACATTCTTCCACTGAAAAACCAAACACGTTGGCCAGAACCAGCAGGGGGGCGTTACCCAGCAGGGTCAGATCACATTAGACAAAATTAAACTTTAATGATCCAAATCTGGAAATTAGGTTCAGATGAAAGGATGCAGCAAAAAAACAAGCATATAAATAAGAATGTATTTAAAGGGGGTGTTGTGACTAAGCTCCTCCTTAGTTAAAGTTTGAGACGGAGATGAAGAGAGATTTCAGCACCGCTGCTGAGCGGACAGCTCCACCAGGCAGACCCAGGCTGCCAAGAAGAAGATGCAGCACAGCAGATGGACAGATGGACACTGTACCTGAGAGCACATGCAGATATATTTGTTTGTTTCCCATTATCCTTTCCCCAGTTTTAAAATTATAACTATATAGAAAATAAATTGAAAGCAACGAAGTACCTGCTCCTGTCTCGTGATTTGATGATGGCCTGTGATGGTTGGTACCGTCTGGTTTCTGAGCTGCTGAGCGGACGGCTTCGAGCCAGAAGGGTCAACCGTCCCGTGAGGTTGGATTAAACTTGATTCCTGCAGGGGAGTTGGGTCGCTGCAGCAGACCGGATAGAAACCAGAATACAATTCAGCTTCTGAGCTGCTTTGATCTAATTCAACCAAACGTCTGCGCTGGGAGGTGACCATGGCAGGAAGGAGAGGTGATATTTATTCTTCTCATTGGGACATTTTCTCCTTTCCAGAGACGAATACATATTCATACATAGTAAATAGTAAATAAATCAATAAATACTCCTTTTCTCCAACTAAATAGTGAGAGAGTCAAAGTGTCCTTTGT
>JAXDDX010000039.1:2880000-2882500 GCA_034670405.1 Hoplostethus atlanticus | reverse complement strand
TCAACTATTTTTGTAGTAGAGGTAGAAGGTAGAGGTCAGACTCCTTGTGATGTCCAGGACCTAAAGCTCAGTTGAGAGGAGCTTTTACCACTAGAGCTTATTGAAATAAACTGTCAGGCTGGTTAGAAGTGGAGAAGTGAAGGGCCACTTCAAACCTGCACATCTACACAAAGTAGCTGTGCAGCGTGTTGGCAGGGCATGAGTGTGTGTGACAGTTTTTTTCTGTGTGTGTTTGTGTGCTTGTCGAGGCTAAATGTATAAAACATTCCCATCCCATCTACTATGTGTGTGTGTGCAAAGTGTGCATGATGTGCCGGCATGCATGTGAGTGTATCCGTGTGTGTTTTTGTGTGCATATATGTTTTTGCATCTGTTGTATAGGTATGTAGGTGCCTACATCTGTGTGTGTGTGTGTGTGTGTGTGTGTGTGTGTGTGTGTGTGAGCGCCCATGCATCGGTTATAATACTCACTGAGAGCCAGATGCATTAATGGAAATTTCTACTGCCACCTCATCGTGATGAGTGAGAGTTGGCATAGTCATTTATGGTTTATTGTAAGTACAGCAGCAGAAGCCTGAGATAAATTATGGGATGGACTGAAGTAGACGCACAGACTATCCAGGTACTTGTGGGGTACAGCTAACATTATAAATAGTTATAGCTTACTGGCTAACGATGCTACTAGTCAGTATTTATATCTGCTAACATTACAAAAGGTTACAACTAACTGGCTAACGATGCTACTAGCCTGTCTTTAAACCTGTTAACATTAAAAATAGTTATATCTAACTGGCTAACGATGCTACGAGTCATTCTTTATACCTGTTAACATTATAAAGAGTTATATCTAACTGGCTAACAATGCTACTAGTCAAAAGATTACAGCTAACTGGCTAACAATGTTACTAGTATGTCGTTATACCTGTTAACATTATAAAGGGTTACAGCTAACTGCTAACGATGCTACTAGCCTGTCTTTAAACCTGTTAACATTAAAAATAGTTATATCTAACTGGCTAACGATGCTACGAGTCATTCTTTATACCTGTTAACATTATAAAGAGTTATATCTAACTGGCTAACAATGCTACTAGTCAAAAGATTACAGCTAACTGGCTAACAATGTTACTAGTATGTCGTTATACCTGTTAACATTATAAAGGGTTACAGCTAACTGCTAACGATGCTACTAGTCTGTCTTTAAACCTGTTAACATTAAAAATAGTTAAATCTAACTGGCTAACAATGCTACTAGTCAAAAGATTAAAGCTAACTGGCTAACGATGTTATTAGTCTGTCTTTATACCTGTTAACATTATAAAGGGTTACAGCTAACTGGCTAATGATACTACTAGTCTGTCTTTATACCTGTTAACATTATAAAGGGTTACAACTAACTGGCTAACGATGCTACTAGTCAGTCTTTATACCTGTTAACATTATAAAGGGTTACAGCTAACGATGCTACTAGTATGTCGTTATACACCTTAACATTATAAAGGGTTACAGCTAACTGCTAACAATGCTACTAGTATGTCTTTATACCTGTTAACATTATAAAGGGTTACAGCTAACTGGCTAACGATGCTACGAGTCATTCTTTATACCTGTTAACATTATAAAGAGTTATATCTAACTGGCTAACAATGCTACTAGTCAAAAGATTACAGCTAACTGGCTAACAATGCTACTAGTATGTCGTTATACCTGTTAACATTATAAAGGGTTACAGCTAACTGCTAACGATGCTACTAGTCTGTCTTTAAACCTGTTAACATTAAAAATAGTTAAATCTAACTGGCTAACAATGCTACTAGTCAAAAGATTAAAGCTAACTGGCTAACGATGTTATTAGTCTGTCTTTATACCTGTTAACATTATAAAGGGTTACAGCTAACTGGCTAATGATGCTACTAGTCTGTCTTTATACCTGTTAACATTATAAAGGGTTACAACTAACTGGCTAACGATGCTACTAGTCAGTCTTTATACCTGTTAACATTATAAAGGGTTACAGCTAACGATGCTACTAGTATGTCGTTATACACCTTAACATTATAAAGGGCTTACAGCTAACTGCTAACGATGCTACTAGTATGTCTTTATACCTGTTAACATTATAAAGGGTTATAGCTAACTAGATAACAACGCCACTAGTCTGTCTTTATATCTGTTAACATTATAATATGTAGCTAACCGGCTAACGATGCTACTAGTCAAAGGATAACTGGCTAACGATGCTACTAGTCTGTCTTTATACCTGTTAACATTATAAAGGGTTACAGCTAACTGGCTAACGATGCTACTAGTTTGCATTTGTACCTGTTAACATTATAAAAGATGACAGCTAACTGGCTAGCAATGCTACCAGTCTGTTAATTTCTACTGCTTGGCTTTCTGCACACTGAAAACATGCAACAGCATCTCTGAGGAGAGCTAACTGGTGGATACATAGGCTGACTGTCTCAGCTCTTTCTTCTCCACCTCTCTCTTTCTTTAT
>JAXDDX010000039.1:2872500-2877500 GCA_034670405.1 Hoplostethus atlanticus | reverse complement strand
TTTGACAGCGCTGTAATCCTGAGTGGGATTAGCTAATAGAGATAGCACCTCATCAGGAACTGCAGAGAGAGAGAGAGAGAGAGAGAGAGAGAGAGAGAGCGAGAGAGGTTAAGAGTGTGTGTGTGTGTGTGTGTGTGTGTGAGTCGTGTTGTGACTCCGACTCTTTCCAACACAACAAAGTTTAGAAGTTTCTAACAGCCGTCAGCCGTTAGCCTGGTTTCCACTAAGGAGTCAAACAGGGCTAACTTGGTTTACAGTAAAGGGCCAAACTGGGCTAAATTGGTTTACAGTAAAGGGCCAAACAGGGCTAACTTGGTTTACAGTAAAGGGCCAAACTGGGCTAACTTAGTTTACAGTAAAGGGCCAAACTGGGGTAACTTAGTTTACAGTAAAGGGCCAAACAGGGCTAACTTGGTTTACAGTAAAGGGCCAAACTGGGCTAACGTAGTTTACAGTAAAGGGCCAAACAGGGCTAACTTGGTTTACAGTAAAGGGCCAAACTGGGCTGACTTGGTTTACAGTAAAGGGCCAAACAGGGCTAACTTGGTTTATAGTAAAGGGCCAAACTGGGCTAACTTGGTGTACAGTAAAGGGACAAATTGGGCTAACTTGGTTTACAGTAAAGGGCCAAACTGGGCTAACTTGGTTTACAGTAAAGGGCCAAACAGGGTTAACTTGGTGTACAGTAAAGGGCCAAACAGGGCTAACTTGGTTTACAGTAAAGGGCCAAACTGGGCTAACTTGGTTTACAGTAAAGGGCCAAACAGGGCTAACTTGGTTTACAGTAAAGGGCCAAACTGGGCTGACTTGGCTTACAGTAAAGGGCCAAACAGGCCTAACTTGGTTTACAGTAAAGGGCCAAACTGGGCTAACTTGGTTTACAGTAAAGGGCCAAACAGGGCTAACTTGGTTTACAGTAAAGGGCCAAACAGGGTTAACTTGGTTTACAGTAAAGAGCCAAACAGGGTTAACTTGGTTTACAGTGAGGGGCCAAACTGGGCTAACTTGGTTTACAGTAAAGGGTCAAACAGGGCTAACTTGGTTTACAGTAAAGGGCCAAACAGGGCTAACTTGGTTTACAGTAAAGGGCCAAACAGGGTTAACTTGGTTTACAGTAAAGAGCCAAACAGGGCTAACTTGGTTTACAGTAAAGGGCCAAACAGGGCTAACTTGGTGTACAGTAAAGGGACAAATTGGGCTAACTTGGTTTACAGTAAAGGGCCAAACTGGGCTAACTTGGTTTACAGTAAAGGGCCAAACTGGGCTAACTTGGTGTACAGTAAAGGGACAAATTGGGCTAACTTGGTTTACAGTAAAGGGCCAAACAGGGCTAACTTGGTTTACAGTGAAGGGCCAAACAGGGTTAACTTGGTTTACAGTAAAGAGCCAAACGGGGTTAACTTGGTTTACAGTGAGGGGCCAAACTGGGCTAACTTGGTTTACAGTAAAGGGTCAAACAGGGCTAACTTGGTTTACAGTAAAGGGCCAAACAGGGCTAACTTGGTTTACAGTAAAGGGCCAAACAGGGTTAACTTGGTTTACAGTAAAGGGCCAAACTGGGGTAACTTGGTTTACAGTGAGGGGCCAAACTGGGCTAACTTGGTTTACAGTGAGGGGCCAAACTGGGCTAACTTGGTTTACAGTAAAGGGACAAATTGGGCTAACTTGGTTTACAATAAAGGGCCAAACAGGGCTAACTTGGTTTACAGTAAAGGGCCAAACAGGGTTAACTTGGTTTACAGTGAGGGGCCAAACTGGGCTAACTTGGTTTACAGTAAAGGGCCAAACAGGGCTAACTTGGTTTACAGTAAAGAGCCAAACAGGGTTAACTTGGTTTACAGTAAAGGGCCAAACTGGGCTAACTTGGTTTACAGTAAAGGGCCAAACTGGGCTAACTTGGTTTACAGTGAGGGGCCAAACTGGGCTAACTTGGTTTACAGTGAGGGGCCAAGGCCAAGGGCTTCAGGACTAACCCAGAAGCCAAACAGGTCTACTTCGGGCCAAACAGGGACACACTCCACTGAGCCAAACAGGGCTAACTCGGTTTTCAAGCATGTGTACCTGTGTTTGTACGTATAAAGCTCTCTCTCTCTGTGTGTGTGTGTGTGTGTGTGTGTGTGATGTGAAGTGCTCCTTGCTTTGTCTGCCTTGTCAACCTCTTCTCCTCTAATTTACCGAGACTGCCACAACCAGAGTCATTTCAAACGGAAGGCACATGTGAGTGAAAGTGTGTGTGTGTGTGTGTGTGTGTGTGTGTGTGTGTGTGTGTGTGTGAATCTGCCATGCATTCCAATCTCTCCACTTCCCCTCTGCTGTCGCCCTTCTGTCCAAACCAATTGATTCTATTGAGCTCAGACAGAACTAAAGGTTACAAGGCAGGTCCTCCATCGATTCATGTTGCAGAAGGAAACACTCACACACATATATGTTGAAACACACACACACACACACACACACACACACACACACACCAAAAGCTGGGGCACCCATGCATGCAGGCTTCCTCTCTCCCTCCCTTCATTTGGATCGAGCTCTGTCAGTATTTAAAGTCTTACAATTACTCTTTTGGCGAGCCCACTTCCCCTCAACCTGCCTCGTCTGCTTCTACTTCAGTTAGTGCTTTCCTACATTTCCCAGAATGCCTGTCAGCAACCCCCTGAGAACGGTTTGTGAAATCATTCCTTGGTTATATGTGTAGGTGGAGAGAGACATCGTGATGATGACAGCATTTCAAGACCAAGCCAGCTCAGAAAAAGCGATCGTTGCCTCCCTTCACTCGAAACCCAGCGTGTCTTGTGGCTGCACTGCATTCTGGTCTATATCCAACACACACACACACACTGAGCTCATGTCTTTGAACTTTCAAACAAGTTTCGAACAAATTTACCCAACACACACACACACACACACACACCCCCCAAAAAGCCTGCCCTCTACCCCATCTGCTCTAGTTGTGTGTTACGTTAAGAAGCCCCCGTCTGCTCCGTCCTGTTATCCAGGCTTATTGGGGTGGCAGTAATGGCATTTAGTTATTTGGCCTGTGTGTTTGTTTGCCTGGGGGCGCAGTGTGTGTGTGTGTGTGTGTGTGTGTTGTGTGTGTGTGTGTTGGGGTCGGGGGGTTCAGGGGAGGGTACATGGGGATAGATGAAGGATGGCATATGGTAGTAAATGACTTAATGGGTATATATACGGAGCTGGGCATGTTGGCTGACGGTGGATTTAATGCAAGTTAACTAAGGGACAAGAGGACACACACACACACACACACACAGAGGATCACTAGATGTTATCTAAGTGAGCAGAAAACAGACTCTTTAGACCCGGTCGCCTTAGGGTGCCTCTCATTGGTGTGCGACTCCATCAGTCCTGTCACGCTGCGTTAGGATTGGCTGACATGGAAGGTTCTAATGGCTCTGATTGGTGCCCTGGGGGGATGGAAGCGTTACATGGGAGAGACAGAGGATTCTGGGAAGTTGAGATGGTTAAATATGGGTTATGATCAGAGGGTGTGTGTGTGTGTGTGTGTGTGTGTGTGTGTGTGTTATTTCAAGCATGCTTGCATTTGTGTGTGTTCATGTTCTTGTATCTGCTTTTTATATGTAAGTGTGCGTTAATCTGGCTGTGTGTGTGTGTGTGTGTGTGTGTGTGTGTGAGTGTGTGTGTGTGTAACAGTGACATAGACAGACATAGTGTGATTCGTGTCATCTGCCGCCATATCTCACTGTGAACTGAGTTAACTGTAGCAGAAGGATCAGTTGTGAACGCCTGATTACCCCAGAGCCCATTTATGAACATATAAGACAACATCTCTAGTGAGACGGTGGCGCTGTAGGCAGTACATGGCAGCCTGCAGGTATATCATCATCTACTGATGTGGTTATAACACTAGATCGGTGCATATATGATCATAAAACACTTAAAACAAGCAAATAAGTTCATTCCAATTTGAGATATCCGCCGTTTGAAAAAAGTGACAAAACACATTTGTCAACAAAGCAAAGTGACTCAAAAAAATAAAAAAAACATTTGGGAGGCTTTTGGAGCTTTTCATATATTTATAGATATTTTTGATACCAATTTTACAAACTGGTCCAACTTTACGAAGGATCCTCCATGTTAGAGATATTAAATGGTGAATTTCAGGTGATCATTTAGTTTTTTTCCAAAGTGGATTTAGAGGGAATATTCTTTAAATGATCTGTTTTAACAACATGTTCTTCTTCTTACTCTTTGGGATTTTATCACCCCCTTTAAACATGAACACACACACACACACACACACACACACACACACACACACACAGTAATTGGCATGCTGCTCATTAGGCGTTTATGTGACAGCAAAACAAATTACGTCTCCGGAGCAGCAACAACAACGAGGACAAGCTCTTGCGATACCTCTGTCGGTTATTAATTTGTCGCCTCTAAATGGTCGCTGTTTTAATTGAAAAAGGAAAAGTGGAATGAATGTGTCACTGGGGCGACTGAGTGGGAACTTAATAGCAGTCATTCAATAAATGAACGAAGCTTGGAATGCGTAGAGAGACCGTCTGCAGCTTTCCCTGCTCACGGCGGAGAAATGAGACGGTCTGGTTCCTATAGACGCAGAAGAAGATGATCCAAATTCAAAGGTCATCGTCTTCCTCAGTGACACAATATCACTTGTTCCCACAGCAGCTATTGTGAGATTAGTCTCAGTTGAGACACTTGGTTGTTCATGGACGCTTGTTAGTCTGTTGGGAGTCAATTCGGGAGTCAATTCGGGAGTCAGTTCGGGAGTCAGTTCGGTAGCGTCATGACCTACAGCAGGTACAAACATCTCACAGAAGATATTGGACAGAAATGTTAAAAGACTCAGTAAGTCTTCGTCTCCTGCTTCACATTTCAGAAGTTTGTATGAATTTCACTTGACAGAAACGAGAGAAATGTTTTGACACTGATGATGGTTGTGTGTGTGTGTGTGTGTGTGTGTGTGTGTGTGTGTGTGTGTGTGTGTAGGC
>JAXDDX010000039.1:2845000-2862500 GCA_034670405.1 Hoplostethus atlanticus | reverse complement strand
CTCCGTCTCCCTCCCATCATCTCCACATTGACAGGGCTATCACATAACCACACTCCTGACCGTTGGTAGATATGCTGTCTTCTTTTGTTCTCTGTCATCGGCTACATATTGACGTAATAATCCTAGAGTCTATTCTGCTGACAGCTCATACATCGGATGGTAAAAGCTGTTTTTTATATCTGGCACATTAACACCATAAACCCAAGAGTACACCAACAGTAAAAGGTGTATGTATACCTTCCCAAGTCACGTATGTGGGATTACAAGTGCAGTAGCTGCCAGATATTAACACTGTGCACCGGCCCTTTAAAATGCAGCTATATTCAGGTGTTAAGCCTGACTGGCGCACACACACCCACACGCACACACACACACACACACACACACACACACAAACAAACAAACAAACAAACACACCTCTGGCATTCTTAGTCGAGCTTTGAGTAGCTTATATCTAAATCACCATAAACATGAGATAGAAAACGCCAGTGTAGTAGATTTTACTGTCAAACTTTCGCAAACCTGCAAATCGCAAATGCCCCACACACACACACACACACACACACACACACACACACACACACACACACACACACACACACCTCCTATTACCTTCAAACCCCGGGCTGAGCGAGACCAACTCACCAAGCAGCAGACATCAAAGCCGGCCGATCGACGCCACCAACAATCTGAAAAATGATCAGAGAGAGAAAAGAGGGAGAGAAAAAGAGAGGGAGGGAAGAGAGAGAAACGTATTAATACATGAGGAAACGGAGAGAAAAATCACCATCTGTGTACTTCAACATCATCAGCCTATGAGAGGCTAATCAAAGAAAATGGTGTATGTGTGTGTGTGTGTGTGTGTGTGTGTGTGTGGGGGGGGCGTATGTGGGAGTGTCCGCATTGATTGCAACTGTGTGAGAGTCTGAATTCATCCTGTTGAAACCTCAACGTCTGCGTCTCCGAGACAACGAAACCACAGGGAGACAGCCAGAGAGAGAGGGAGACAGCCAGAGTGAGAGGGAGACAACCAGAGAGAGAGGGAGACAGCCAGAGTGAGAGGGAGACAACCAGAGAGAGAGGGAGACAGCCAGAGAGAGAGGGAGACAGCCAGAGTGAGAGGGAGACAACCAGAGAGAGAGGGAGAGAGCCAGAGTGAGAGGGAGACAACCAGAGAGAGAGGGAGACAGCCAGAGTGAGAGGGAGACAACCAGAGAGAGAGGGAGACAGCCAGAGTGAGAGGGAGACAGCCAGAGTGAGAGGGAGACAACCAGAGAGAGAGGGAGACAGCCAGAGTGAGAGGGAGACAGCCAGAGAGAGAGGGAGACAGCCAGAGTGAGAGGGAGACAGCCAGAGTGAGAGGGAGACAACCAGAGAGAGAGGGAGACAGCCGGAGTGACAGGGAGACAGCCGGAGTGAGAGGGAGACCACCGGAGTGAGAGGGAGACAACCAGAGAGAGAGGGAGACAGCCAGAGTGAGAGGGAGACAGCCAGAGTGAGAGGGAGACAACCAGAGAGAGAGGGAGACAGCCAGAGTGAGAGGGAGACAGCCAGAGTGAGAGGGAGACAACCAGAGAGAGAGGGAGACCGCCAGAGTGACAGGGAGACAGCCGGAGTGAGAGGGAGACCACCGGAGTGAGAGGGAGACAGCCGGAGTGAGAGGGAGACCACCGGTGTGAGAGGGAGACAGCCGGAGTGAGAGGGAGAGAGCCGGAGTGAGAGGGAGACAGCCAGAGTGAGAGGGAGACAACCAGAGAGAGAGGGAGACAGCCAGAGTGACAGGGAGACAGCCGGAGTGAGAGGGAGACCACCGGAGTGAGAGGGAGACAGCCAGAGTGAGAGGGAGACAGCCGGAGTGAGAGGGAGACCACCGGAGGGAGAGGGAGACAGCCAGAGTGAGAGGGAGACAGCCAGAGTGAGAGGGAGACAACCAGAGAGAGAGGGAGACAGTCGGAGTGAGAGGGAGACAGTCGGAGTGAGAGGGAGACAGCCGTAGTGAGAGGGAGACAGCCGGAGTGAGAGGGAGACAACCGGAGTGAGAGGGAGACAACCAGAGAGAGAGGGAGACAGCCGGAGTGAGAGGGAGACAGCCAGAGTGAGAGGGACACAGCCAGAGTGAGAGGGAGACAACCAGAGTGAGAGGGAGACAGCCAGAGAGAGAGGGAGACAGCCAGAGTGAGAGGGAGACAACCAGAGAGAGAGGGAGACAGCCAGAGTGAGAGGGAGACAACCAGAGAGAGAGGGAGACAGCCAGAGTGAGAGGGAGACAACCAGAGAGAGAGGGAGACAGCCAGAGTGAGAGGGAGACAGCCAGAGTGAGAGGGAGACAACCAGAGAGAGTGGGAGACAGCCAGAGTGAGAGGGAGACAACCAGAGAGAGAGGGAGACAGCCAGAGTGAGAGGGAGACAGCCAGAGTGAGAGGGAGCAACCAGAGAGAGAGGGAGACAGCCAGAGTGACAGGGAGACAGCCGGAGTGAGAGGGAGACAACCAGAGAGAGAGGGAGACAGCCAGAGTGAGAGGGAGACAGCCAGAGTGAGAGGGAGACAACCAGAGAGAGAGGGAGACAGCCAGAGTGAGAGGGAGACAACCAGAGAGAGAGGGAGACAGCCAGAGTGAGAGGGAGACAGCCAGAGGGAGAGGGAGACAGCCAGAGTGGGAGGGAGACCGCCAGAGTGAGAGGGAGACAGCCAGAATGAGAGGGAGACAACCAGAGTGAGAGGGAGACAACCAGAGTGAGAGGGAGGGAGATAGCCAGAGGGAGAGGGAGACAGCCGGAGTGAGAGGGAGACAACCGGAGTGAGAGGGAGACAGCCGGAGTGAGAGGGAGACAGCCAGAGTCAGAGGGAGACGGCCAGAGTGAGAGGGAGACAACCGGAGTGAGAGGGAGACAACCAGAGTGAGAGGGAGACAGCCAGAGTGAGAGGGAGACAACCAGAGTGAGAGGGAGACAGCCAGAGTGAGAGGGAGACCACCAGAGTGAGAGGGAGACAGCCAGAGGGAGAGGGAGACAGCCAGAGTGAGAGGGAGACCACCAGAGTGAGAGGGAGACAGCCAGAGGGAGAGGGAGACAGCCAGAGTGGGAGGGAGACCGCCAGAGTGAGAGGGAGACAGCCAGAATGAGAGGGAGACAACCAGAGTGAGAGGGAGGGAGATAGCCAGAGGGAGAGGGAGACAGCCAGAGGGAGAGGGAGACAGCCGGAGTGAGAGGGAGACAACCGGAGTGAGAGGGAGACAGCCGGAGTGAGAGGGAGACAGCCAGAGTCAGAGGGAGACGGCCAGAGTGAGAGGGAGACAACCAGAGTGAGAGGGAGACAGCCGGAGTGAGAGGGAGACAGCCAGAGTGAGAGGGAGACAGCCGGAATGAGAGGGAGACAGCCGGAGTGAGAGGGAGACAGCCAGAGTGAGAGGGAGACAGCCGGAATGAGAGGGAGACAGCCGGAGTGAGAGGGAGACAGCCAGAGTGAGAGGGAGACTGGACCCGAGAGAGCCTGTTGCACTGAAACACCTGAACCGACGAACAGACAGTCCACTCTGTTTTCAGCCCTGTGTGTGTGTGTGTGTGTGTGTGTGTGTGTGTGTGTGTGTGTGCTCTCACCTAAATGAGATCTGTATTTTGTTGGTTTTATTTTCCTTCCTGTCACGCTGCCGGAGGAATCTCTCTCTCTCTCTCTCTCTCTCTCTCTCTCTCTCTCTCTCTCTCCTCTCGGCGTTTTGCAGGTTTTGCGAAAGTTTGACAGAAGAAATGAAATGTGCACCGGTGTTTCTTCTACCTCGAGATGCTGGTGATTTTTAAAGCAAGCTAGCCGGAGCTCGGCTAACAATGCCAGAGGTGTGTGTGTGTGTGTGTGTGTGTGTGTGTGTGTGTGTGTGTGTGTGTGTGTGTCATTTTGCTGTGTTGATGTTTGCGTTGACTGACAGCCCAGGACCAGAACTGTGTTGCTGAAAGCCTCACAGCTCTGTTTCTCTTTTCTTTCTTTACAACTTTCGTTCTCTTGCTTTCTCTCCCCCTCTCCCCCTCTCTCTCTCTTTCCCTCACCCCCCTCCCTTTCTTCCTCCCCTCCCCCTCTCTCTCTCTCCATTTCTCCCAGACATTTATTCCTCCTGAGGCGTCTTTGTCCTAAATTTCTCACTCAGTTATTTTTTGAGATTTGACAGTTTGACAGTAAAGTATGTTGTTTGAACTGCAGCGAAAGTCTCAAGTTGTATTTTGACGTTGTTTTCATCTGTGTATGTGTGTGTGTGTGTGTTTTCATCTGTGTGTGTGTGTGTGTGTGTGTTTTCATCTGTGTGTGTGTGTGTGTTTTCGTGTGTGTGTGTGTGTGTGTCAACGCGGTCTCATAGCTTTCCTTCGAGAGGCTGAAAAGAAATCAGTACCAATCAGAGTGCCTCGCCGTTCAGATGTGACACATATATTTACCACATACACACATCCGCACTCACATTCACGTGCACATTCACGTGCACATTCGCACGCACATGCACATGCACGTATACACACATCATCACGCCTTGTTTCACGCTGCCATCAGTAATAGTCTTCTGAATTATAGCTTGTCACAGCCGCATAGTATTAATGGTGTGTGTGTGTGTGTGTGTGTGTGTGTGTGTGTGTGCGGAGTGGCTGTTGTGGGGTGCAGAGGTTAAATATCCCGTGTGCTTTTTTCGGTTGCCGGCGGTGATTCGAGGGCCCTCGTCGGGGCCGACTTGATTGCATTTGTGATTTGTGGGCGGGCGGCAAAGAGTGAGGGAGGGCTGGAGGAACGACGGCATCACGGAGAGATGGACGGGGGGGCAGGGGGAGGTGGACGGGGGGGCAGCGGGAGGTTGACGGGGGGGCAGGGGGAGGTTGACGGGGGGGCAGGGGGAGGTGGACGGGGGGGCAGGGGGAGGTTGAGGGAACGAGATGTTTACTGGTTTAAGAGATTGGTAAATGCTTCGGGTTTGAGAGAGAGAAAGACTTTGTAAATGGTTATATGCTGAAAGAGATAAAGATGTTTTTATACATGGTTAGTTTTTGGGGTTGAGACCTCATCACTCACCCAGTATCAATACATCCACCTCTGCTAGCTGAGCTGCCTGTCAGTATCATAACATAGTAGCCTGCTAGCCAAAATGCTAAAACATTCACCGGCAAAGCTTGAGACTGTAAGACTGAGCGAGCGAGCATCACTCAGCACGAGGAGAGAGAGCACGGTACAAATACTAGTATCGAAACGTTCATAGCTCATGTTTGGCGGTTGCTGACCACGCAGAGATTGACAGCACTCTGATCCAATGAGGATGGAGAAGGGCACCAAGGGGGGCCAATCACCTTTCAGAGGGGCGGGTGCCACCCCGTTGGCCTCACCCCTTGGTATACTGACCCCACCTAAACTCAGGTTACTCATCATTTTGCGCTGAAATAAAACTTTGTGATGTAAATCCACAGCACACGTCATAATAAGGGTCAGACTGATGTGAGCTACAGCTTTTCACGTACCACTCCATCGCTGACCGACCCGCCACCTGCTCCTTCGTCGTCAGACGCTGTGGGTAGGAGGATCGCCGATGCTCGCCGTTGAGCGGATCGAACCTGACGCCTCTTGTGGTTTTGAGAGTGGACGGTCTCTCCAGCACCCAGGCCGCCATGTCGCCACCCCCAACACCCCTGGGTCAACTTCCTTAAAGCTGAGTGGGCTGTCAGTCCTGTCAGTCCTGCCTCTGACTGCTACTGTCCTTGTGCCCTTGAGCCAGGCAGCTCCCAACGGTGACTGTGGTTGCACCGAGCAGCTCCCAGGTGTGAATGTGTGTTAAAAAAAGCAGCTTTCCTGCAGCCAACTTTCCCTGTGTTAAAGTAAAAAGTCAACTTTAATGAACAAAGGCACTTTCCTTTTAGGATAAGCGGCGCCCATTGAAACATCCTCTGAGAACTATACGGAGCTGTCAGTCTCTTTGAATGTGAAGCCATTATAGCAGAGTTATACATCCACAGAGAGGATGTTAGATGGAGATAGATGGATTACCTTCTGACTGGGAAAATCCCTCAGAGACTCCGACGAGAGCAGATAGAGCTGTCAGCGACAGGCTTAGAAATGCTACGAGGAGATAAGAAAGGGGAGGGAGGGGGGAGAGAAAGGGGGGAAAAAGGTGGGAAAACGAGCGAGAGAGGGATAGTAAATTGAGGGAGGGGGAGGGGGAAAGTGGGTAGATGAGAGAGAGAGAGAGAGAGAGAAAGGAGGAGAGATAATGGAGGGAAGGAGGGAGGGAGAGGATATGGATGAAGGGAAGGAGGGAAGGATGGATACGAAGTAGAAATATGTAAAACCTCTGAAGGAAGGAGGGGAGGTGGAAGATGGGGAAGGAAAAGAGGGATTTCTGGAATATCGTGGAATCTAGAGAGGTGGAGAGTCAGGGAATGTGATGGGTTTTTTACTGCATGCTTTGTGCATGACTGCTGCACTTTGGCTCCGCCCACAAGAGGAATTGTTTGTTTTGTTACAAGGAGTCGTCTGATTCAGTTACAAGGAGTCGTCTGATTCAGTTACAAGGAGTCGTCTGATTCAGTTACAATGAGTCGTCTGATTCAGTTACAAGGAGTCGTCTGATTCAGTTACAAGGAGTCGTCTGATTCAGTTACAAGGAGTCGTCTGATTCAGTTACAAGGAGTCGTCTGATTCAGTTACAATGAGTCGTCTGATTCAGTTACAAGGAGTCGTCTGATTCAGTTACAAGGAGTCGTCTGATTCAGTTACAAGGAGTCGTCTGATTCAGTTCCTACAGTGGTTAGTTGAGATTTACAAAGTGGCCATGGAATTTCTGGAATGTAGAGACAATCTGATTGGATATCTCTCTCACTGGTTTCTCCTTAGAGACAATCTGATTGGATATCTCTCTCACTGGTTTCTCCTTAGAGACAATCTGATTGGATATCTCTCTCGCTGGTTTCTCCTTAGAGACAATCTGATTGGATCTTTCTCTTTCCTGGTTTTTTATTTAATACTGTTGATATTAACTTTTTGTATTGGAATGTGTAGTACAGATTACATTGTTTGTGTGTGTGTGTGTTTGATTAATTTGAATGGCAGTGGTTTACACTGGCTGTATTTATCACTCCACAGTGCAAGTGCGTGTGTGTGTGTGTGTGTGTGTGTGTGTGTGTGTGTGTGTGTGTGTATATGTTTGTGTGTATGTAAGATTAATTAAAATTGCGTTGGATCTTGCTTCTTTGTTCCTGCCTCTCTGTTGTACCCTCCCACTGTTGTAGCTTTCATTTTTCTCATTTGAGTCTGTTAAACCCAACTCTCTCTATACACACACACACACACACACACACACACACACACCCACACACACACACACAAACACACACACACACACACACACACACACATACGATTTATCACACAGAGCAGTAAATGCCCATTTTTAAGACCAAGCCACCATATAAAAGCCTTGGACCACAGAAGTAATGGGTCCCTGTAGTGCAGTGATAACTTTGTGTGTGTGTGTGTGTGTGTGTGTGTGCGTGATGAGATAGAGAGAAAGAGAGAGAGAGAGAGAAAGTGAGAGAAACAGAAAAAGAGAGAAAGGCAGATTGAAGAAGAGACAAACATTGAGACAAAGGCAATAATGTCTGAAAATGACAGAGGACCTGAAAGAAAGGGGTGATAATGACAAGAAGAGAGAGAGAGAGATGGAGAGAGAGAGAGAGAGAGAGAGAGAGAGGGAGGGAGAGAAAACACAAAGAAGTCATTGACAGCCTCCATCTCGTTTTCCATCTCTGCCAGCTCCATCTAATCTGAGCCCCTGATGTGTTTCTCTTTTCATTTGCAGTTAGCAGTTAGATTATATACCCTACACCCAGCTGTGGGCTGGATGTGACTGTGTGTGTGTGTGTGTGTGTGTGTGTGTGTGTGTGTGTGTGTATGTCTTTATGAGGTATCATTGACATTAGCTGATAAAAATAGCCCTGATATTCCCTGAGTGATTTTGGAAGGCGGATGGAAGTGAAATGAGCTTTTACAGGGAAATGGGATCACGTTTACGACGAGACCAGCCTGTCATGTCTCTGTTTGAAACTCACTTTCATGTTCAGCGGCCACAGCGGCTGATGCATCCCACAATGCACCAAGCACTTTCACTTTTATACCAGCAAACTGGGTTTTTAGGATAGAATGAAACCCAACTGATGGATGGTTCACCAGCATTTGCCTGGTGGAAGTTTCCCAGCCTGGCTTTAATGGGTCACATGCACTTTAGGGTCATGAAAGGCAGCCTTCCTACAAATGACCTGATAAAATTTGACATTATCATCTTTGACATTCACCTAGATTGGAGCCGCGAGGTTTTTCTGCACTGGCAATGTGGGAGGCAGTTTTGTTAAGAAATGCGATTTTGGTGTTTCTAACCATCGCTTCAGCATCATTACGTCTTTATAGGGTGAAATCTTCAATCAATCCAACCATGAAATACACCATCTGAAAGAGTGGAATCTCACGGTTCTCTGTATGTAAACCATTTCAGGATCACTGTCTTACAGCAAAAATAATCCTCTCTTTTGTAACAGGAGTGCTAACAAAACTGGGTAACTCACCATGGCGACTCCTTAACTTCTTTATTCAAGAAGTCTGAAGACAAAATGAACCATGGTAATGTCGGTCTAAAGATCACGGTGGTGGTATGAGCTAAACTGTTTTGGTTTGGTATCCAGTGACATAAATATCATTTAGATAACGTTGGATACCATTAGGTCCAGTCGGACACTTGTTTGAGACTCCCAAAGGTTAGGAGATACTTGGAGAGGTGAAAAGAAACACTAAAATAAATAACATCTTTTTGGTGTTTTTTTATTGAAATAAACAAAGAAATATAGATTTGTATACGGCATAATATCATTTGGTGTTATTATTACACATTTACAACCAGGATTAGGTCAGATTCATGGTTAGAGATCCATTGATCTCTAGTCTGAGTTCATAAATAACAACCACAGGAAGCTTTTTATGCAATTGTTTTTATTTTTTACGTGGGAATAAATCTTCAATTTCCACTGTTTTGAGCCTCTGTTACTCTGCTTCAGTAATACTTAGAGTAATCCTGACACATGGAGAGAAAGCTGCAAGGAGAGACCACGGTGATGCATGTAGTCAGTCAAGAGCATTAGCCATTTTATTTCTGGTACGTCATTTTTAGCCTTGTGTTCACAAATCTGGCGGCTTTTTAGTGAAGTGAGTGTTGGATGAAGGTCTCTGGCAGGGGCAGAAAGTTTCCAAACCACAGATGATTCTGTCAGTGGAAAGTAAGTACTTCATAAGCAAAGGGCTTGAGGGCGAGGCATGCAGGGCATGTTGCAGTCTGCAGAAATAGCATGATGTGTGTGTGTGTGATGGAGGGTAATAAATATAGTATAAAACTAAACACCATATGCCATTTCATCTTGATAGGTAGACACACACACACACACACACACGCATGCAAACAAGCACATATGGGTAGACATGCAGGAAAATGACATTCATGCAAATGGGATTTCACACACACGCACACACACACATATATATATATATGGAGACAGATTGCACTGTTATGCTTTATGGATAGGCAGAAACATACAGGTTGATGAATCATGACTTCACTGTTGAATAGCGTCAAGAAAATTATCTTATTCTGGCGGCAGGTTTCAAATGTAGCCGTCTATCTAGAAACACGGTCCTGTGTAGCCCAGTCGGTAGAGGGTTAGGGGGTCGGTAAAGATGGAGGAAACAACTCTTTCCCTAACTACCCCTACTAACACTGGACACCCATTGAATTAGACAGAATCCACTCATAGCACCGACCATCAACAGGCAGCAATACTCTGTGCCTGCTAGCGTGCTAACGGGACATTAGCCGTGTGGGGCTAGCATGGCAGGAAGCCTCTGATCTATCTATCTATCTATCTATCTATCTATCTATCTATCTATCTATCTATCTATCTATCTGTCTGTCTGTCTGTCTGTCTGTCTGTCTGTGTCCACTTTATCTTTCTCTCTCACTGATAGACCTGCAGTGTCCTTGCTTCAAACTACTTTTCTGCTTTTGCTGATGAAGTGTCTCTCCCTCCCTCTCTCTCTCTCTCTCTCTCTCTCACTACCTCTCTCTCCCTCCCTCTACCTCTCTCTCTCTCTCTTTTCTCTGTCTGTCAGTAACTCAGAATTTTTCAAACACACCTCCTCGGTATGCTGCTCATACACACAAAAATCACGGTGGCCCAGAGGCAATACACACACACACACACACACACACACAGAGTTATGCACAAACATACACATATATCTGCAACACATGCGTGCAGAGACGTGCATATACATATTTTGCACATAGAGGAATACACACATATACAAGGAAAGACACACACACACACACACACACACACTAGCACTCCAATCCCCCAACACACCTCTAATCCTCTAATAAATAACTTCTTCATCCATCTTTCATCAGACTAGACAGACTTAATTCATATGAATGATGCCGTCCGGTTTGTTTGACTTCTGACGTTTGAGAAAGCAGCGATTGTTGTTTTCTTGATTGCAACAAGTCGTGCAGGAGTCCACAGGTGTTGATCGCCCAGTGAATACTGTCACATCAACACTGCAGGACGTTGAACCCACTGCAGTCTGAGTCGCTGATTCCAGCCAGACTTTTGAAATACATGAAATGTGAATTATGTGTTTCCATCAGCAGGTTGGAGTGAACAAACTGATCAAACAAACAAACAAACAAAACCCAATGGAAATATCATGCGTTCAAGACTTTATCCATTATCTATCAATACTTTATCCATTATCTATTAAGACTTTATCCATTATCTATCAAGACTTTATCCATTATCTATCCAGTATTTATCCATTATCTATCCATTATCTACCCAGTATTTATCAAGACGTTATCCATTATCTATCAAGACTTTATCCATTATCTATCCAGTATTTATCCATTATCTACCCAGTATTTATCCATTATCTATCAAGACTTTATCCATTATCTATCAATACTTTATCCATTATCTATCAAGACTTTATCCATTATCTATCCAGTATTTATCCATTATCTATCAAGACTTTATCCATTATCGATCAAGACTTGATCCATTATCTATCAAGACTTTATCCATTATCTATCCAGTATTTATCCATTATCTATCCATTATCTATCCAGTATTTATCCATTATCTATCTATCTATCTATCTATCTATCTATCTATCTATCTATCTATCTATCTATCTATCTATCTATCTATCTGTTCGTCTGTCCATCCGTCCGTCCGTCTGTCCGTCCATCTCTCTCTCTCTCTCTCTCTCTCTCTTCTTAAATGAGGCTTGAGAAGTCAAATAACTTGCTGGAAATGTGTGAAAATGCACAAGTCATTAAAAAGCCAATTACCCACAGGTCCAATACCACAGGGAGGAGCTCAGGGAATAGTGGAGAGCCGCCGTAAACCCAGTGATGTATGGAAACCAAATAGCTGTGTGTGTGTGTGTGTACCTCTGTATTTCTGTGGGTGCATGTCCGCAAATGTGTGGGATAGTGTGTGTTGTGTCTGCATACATTTGTATTTCTACGTGTGTGTGTGTGTGTGTGTGTGTGTGTGTGTGTGGGACAGTGTGTGTTTGTGTGTGTGTGTGTGTGTGTGTGTGTGTGTGTGTAAATCAATGTTTCAATGAGAAACGGATGTTTAATCTATTGTGTCATAAATCTGTGTTGCAGGGAACAATATTAAACTTTATTACCATTTATTACCTTCGCTTTATACTGAGTCATCTATCACTGTGTAAACACACACACACACACACACACACACACACACACACACACACACTTGCAGGCAGGTGGTTAGATGTGTACTCAAAAACACCTCACACTTACACACACCTGTACACACATACCCACATGAGGTCACACATACCCACACTTCCAGGCCGGTATATGGGAGGTCAGACACACACACACGCACACACACACACACACACACCATATTGAGGTTTACCATTTCGCTCCTATACACACACATCATTATCCACTTGTAATTATCTCTATGCTCCAGAGATCGAGGGAAAGATCACATAATTACACTCATCACATACACACCTCCTACACACACGCTACAGTGAGCATGCATCACACCCGGGGGAGTGCGTTCATTAAAGGGAAATACCACTGAACTCTACGGAAGAGGCACGTTCAGGCTTTGCTACAAGATGAGCGATAACAACGTTGGCAAAGTAAATCAGTGAAGGTTTTACGAGGTCTGGTGGACAAGCCGCTGCTCTGATGCCGGTTCTGAGCGCTTACAGGTGGCAAGCTACGACTCTGCTGTTCCCTTATGTGGGATGCTGGTTGTGATAAGCAAGTGCTAAGAGGAAGGGTCAGGATAGTGTTTCTTGAAGAGGAAGGGTCAGGATAGAGTTTCTTTAAGAGGAAGGGTCAGGGTAGTGTTTCTTTAAGAGGAAGGGTCAGGATAGTGTTTCTTTAAGAGGAAGGGTCAGGGTAGTGTTTCTTGAAGAGGAAGGGTCAGGATAGTGTTTCTTTAAGAGGAAGGGTCAGGGTAGTGTTTCTTGAAGAGGAAGGGTCAGGGTAGTGTTTCTTGAAGAGGAAGGGTCAGGGTAGTGTTTCTAGAAGAGGAAGGGTCAGGGTGGTTTTTCTTGAAGAGGAAGGGTCAGTGTAGTGTTTCTTGAAGAGGAAGGGTCAGGGTAGTGTTTCTTGAAGAGGAAGGGTCAGGGTAGTGTTTCTTGAAGAGGAAGGGTCAGGGTAGTGTTTCTTGTAGAGGAAGGGTCAGGGTAGTGTTTCTTGAAGAGGAAGGGTCAGGGTAGTGTTTCTTGAAGAGGAAGGGTCAGGGTAGTGTTTCTTGAAGAGGAAGGGTCAGGGTAGTGTTTCTTGAAGAGGAAGGGTCAGGGTAGTGTTTCTTGTAGAGGAAGGGTCAGGGTGGTGTTTCTTGAAGAGGAAGGGTCAGGGTAGTGTTTCTAGAAGAGGAAGGGTCAGGATAGTGTTTCTAGAAGAGGAAGGGTCAGGGTAGTGTTTCTAGAAGAGGAAGGGTCAGGATAGTGTTTCTAGAAGAGGAAGGGTCAGGGTAGTGTTTTCTTGAAGAGGAAGGGTCAGTGTAGTGTTTCTTGAAGAGGAAGGGTCAGGGTAGTGTTTCTTGTAGAGGAAGGGTCAGGGTAGTGTTTCTTGAAGAGGAAGGGTCAGGGTAGTGTTTCTTGAAGAGGAAGGGTCAGGGTAGTGTTTCTTGAAGAGGAAGGGTCAGGGTAGTGTTTCTTGAAGAGGAAGGGTCAGGGTAGTGTTTCTTGAAGAGGAAGGGTCAGGGTAGTGTTTCTTGAAGAGGAAGGGTCAGGGTAGTGTTTCTTGAAGAGGAAGGGTCAGGGTAGTGTTTCTTGAAGAGGAAGGGTCAGGGTAGTGTTTCTTGAAGAGGAAGGGTCAGGGTAGTGTTTCTTGAAGAGGAAGGGTCAGGGTAGTGTTTCTTGAAGAGGAAGGGTCAGGGTAGTGTTTCTTGAAGAGGAAGGGTCAGGGTAGTGTTTCTTGAAGAGGAAGGGTCAGGGTAGTGTTTCTTGAAGAGGAAGGGTCAGGGTAGTGTTTCTTGAAGAGGAAGGGTCAGGGTAGTGTTTCTTGAAGAGGAAGGGTCAGGGTAGTGTTTCTTGAAGAGGAAGGGTCAGGGTAGTGTTTCTTGAAGAGGAAGGGTCAGGGTAGTGTTTCTTGAAGAGGAAGGGTCAGGGTGGTTTTTCTTGAAGAGGAAGGGTCAGTGTAGTGTTTCTTGAAGAGGAAGGGTCAGGGTAGTGTTTCTTGAAGAGGAAGGGTCAGGTTAGTGTTTCTTGTAGAGGAAGGGTCAGGGTAGTGTTTCTTGAAGAGGAAGGGTCAGGGTAGTGTTTTTAGAAGAGGAAGGGTCAGGGTGGTTTTTCTTGAAGAGGAAGGGTCAGGGTAGTGTTTCTTGAAGAGGAAGGGTCGGGTGTTTTTTCTTGAAGAGGAAGGGTCAGGGTGGTTTTTCTTGAAGAGGAAGGGTCAGTGTAGTGTTTCTTGAAGAGGAAGGGTCAGCGTAGTGTTTCTTGAAGAGGAAGGGTCAGGTTAGTGTTTCTTGTAGAGGAAGGGTCAGGGTGGTTTTTCTTGAAGAGGAAGGGTCAGGGTAGTGTTTCTAGAAGAGGAAGGGTCGGGGTAGTGTTTCTTGAAGAGGAAGGGTCGGGGTAGTGTTTCTAGAAGAGGAAGGGTCAGGGTAGTGTTTCTTGAAGAGGAAGGGTCAGGGTGGTTTTTCTTGAAGAGGAAGGGTCAGGGTAGTGTTTCTTGAAGAGGAAGGGTCAGGGTAGTGTTTCTAGAAGAGGAAGGGTCAGGGTAGTGTTTCTTGAAGAGGAAGGGTCAGGGTAGTGTTTCTTGAAGAGGAAGAGTCAGGGTAGTGTTTCTTGAAGAGGAAGGGTCAGGGTAGTGTTTCTTGAAGAGGAAGGGTCAGGGTAGTGTTTCTAGAAGAGGAAGGGTCGGGGTAGTGTTTCTTGAAGAGGAAGGGTCGGGGTAGTGTTTCTAGAAGAGGAAGGGTCGGGGTAGTGTTTCTAGAAGAGGAAAGGTCAGGGTAGTGTTTCTTGAAGAGGAAGAGTCAGGGTAGTGTTTCTTGAAGAGGAAGGGTCAGGGTAGTGTTTCTTGAAGAGGAAGGGTTGGGGTAATGTTTCTTGAGGTAAGAAACAGCACAGCAGCGAGGGAAAAAGCTGGACTCACCATCTTATACACTGCAGTGGAAAACGAGCCCACAGCGAGTAAAAAGGTGAAAGGAGCAAAAACTGCCCAGGAAGTGTTTTGGGGTTCAGAGGGTTGAAAGGAAACCTCGGTACGATCAAGTTGAATTAGTTAAGAATACAGGATCACTTGTCACATAAAGGTAGCCGTAGTGAAAATCCTCCTTCATGCATTCCTCCTGCATCAACACGAGCGAGGCCAGAGGATTTCAGTTGAAAGGGGTCAATCTGAAACTCTGACAACTATTTCTTTGCATGGTTTTGTGAATCTCACACCGCTGGTTTGAACCGACATTGGGTCTAGGTAAAGTCACACAGGACCTTTGGAAAACTGTGATGTTTAACTAGTAACTCAACCAGGCCGTTTGTGTGTGTGTGTGTGTGTCTGTGTGTGTGTGTGTGTTGCGGTGCTGTTCTCCACAGATGGTATCTTTAGCACCTTAGAGACAGACAGCTGCTCTCAAATCCCCTCATTCCTCTCCTCTTCTATCATTCCCTTTCTTCTCCTTTCTTCTGCTCACTTTTGTTTTTTTGCCCCTTTTTATTCTTTTTGTCTCAAATGTATTGTTTTGTTTTGGTTCATTGGTTTCAGTGGTCTTTCCTTCTCTCTCTCTCTCTCTCTCTCTCTCTCTCTCTCTCTCTCTCTCTCTCTCTCTCTCTCTCTCTCTTCTTGATAGATAGCGGCACCTGAGGCCTACACACAGTTGCTACACCCTGTTGCTTCCAACACACACACACACACACACACACACACTGACGGATGAGACACTCGAGGGCAGAGGAAAACAGAAGCTGACCTCTCATCCATTGTCTCTGTTGTCAGCGGTCACATGATCAATCTTCAATCTCCTATAGGTCAACTCACACATGACCCTCGCAGCAAAGGCTTATGGGATTTAGTGTTCCCCCAGGAGTCAGGTCGGGCACAGGGATTTATGTGTCTAAGTGTGTGTGTGTGTGTGTGTGGCTCACTATTGATCACCTATCAATGAGGAAATAGGTTTCTAAATAGGGTGTAATCAATAAAAGCCGATCTCACTGTCTTTACAGCCTCATTAGGGAAGGATTACAGCAGCTCTACAATGGCCTATGGGTGTGTGTGTGTGTATATGTGTGTGTGTCTGTGTGTGTGTGTGTGTGTGTGTGTGTGTGTGCGTGCCTGTGATTGACAGCTCTTTAATTTACAAGTGGCTTATTGTTGACCACTCAGTCTGTTAATGAGCAGACCACAGGGAGGGAGGGAGGTAGTGGCACACACACACACACACACACACACACACACACACACACACACACACACACACACACACCTTGCCTCTATCAATATTTCAAAATGCTGATGTAAGAGCGTTTCAAAATGCTGATGTGTGCATGTCAGTGCAGTCAAGGCCGTCTTTCTCTGGACGTTTCCAGTGGATCAGCGTCTGTCAGCTCGTAGTGAAACTCCCTCCAGGACTTCCTCCTCCTCAGCATATAGCCACTTCTCTCCCTGGGTATTCAGAATACACACAGGAATATACCTTGGATATATCCGGGTACTGGGAGCTGCCCAGTACCACCACCGTCTTCTACTGGTGGCCACCTGAGCAGCTCCACTTGTGCAGCTGGAGGTTCAAGGTGCTATGCGTAGACCACATTTCCCATAAACCCTGTTGCTTCCTGTTGCTACTGGCTCCTCCTCCCGCTTGCTGGTGTATTGTTTGTTTTAAAGAGCCAGAAGAAGGATGAGAGATGATATCAGACAAGATAAGGTGAAGTTGGCACTGTGCAGTTCGATCAGTGGAACTGGAGTTGTTGTGGATTACTTGTCATAAAAAAAGTGATTTTCTGTGAATTCATACGATGTAAAATGCAGTGTAGAGGCCGCCAATGTTCTCGCCAATGGTCTTGGCTGTTTACGGTCATTCTACTACTGTCTGAATTTGAAGGTGCTACATGAAGCGTTCCCATTCACATTGACATTACTCTGAGCGACTTGCAGTAACTGAGGTGGAGTTCACCCTCTTACTCAAGGACACTTCGACAGGCGGTTGCTGGGATCGAACCCGAGACCTTCTGGTTACCGGACGGACTGGTCTAAACTGATGTTGTCAACCTTTTTATTTTAAGAATTTCATCTGCCCATCATAATAATAACTTTATATTATACGTACAATAGAAGAACAAAAGGAAGGATGCAACTTCATTTATTTGTCCAGCTTCAGCCCTACACTGATACATCCACCCTCATCTAACACAACACCACTGCTCCCCAGAGGTTGTCCAATTTGTAACTGAAATGTTTTCCTAGTTATCTTAATTAAATGTCAACTGAACATCCTTGGAATGTGTTCAGCACAAATTAGTCAGCGGCTTTCAACAGTGTTTTAATCCTTTAATGACAAGAGAGGAAGGAAAGTTCCCCGTATCCATTTACTATCCCGTCTATGCAGGGTCACTTGGGGTGCTCCTATCCCAGCATGCATTGGGTGGAAGGCAGGGACACACATATGCAGACAAACACACTCATATCCAAGCCTATGGGCGATTTTAGAGTCTCCAATCCACCTGACTCTCATGTCTTTGGACTGTGGGAGGAAAACCTGCAGGAAACCCACGCAGACACGGGGAGAACATGCAAACCAACCGCCTGCAACGCAAAGTTAGAAGAACAAAACAACAGAGTCCAGCAGCAGCCAGGGGAGATGCATGATGGACGTTTCCAGGCCATGCGTGGACACACAGCAGCGCCGCCTCACATCTCATCAGATCTTTTATCGCTGGATTTCAGAA
>JAXDDX010000039.1:2835000-2840000 GCA_034670405.1 Hoplostethus atlanticus | reverse complement strand
TTGTGTTGAAAAGTAACGTAAATGTGTGACACAGATGTTGAAATTGAAAAATTCGAATGACGTCTTCAAAAACGACGAATGCATCTGATGTTTTATCCCTTATTTCTCATGTGGAAATAAATAGACGTTATTCTATATATAGATGTTAGAGGAAAGGGGGGCGGGTGAGGTGGTGAGGTGGGGCATGCCAGTGGTTCAAACTGGTCATGGAAGTCCTGGAACATCATCCGATTTTTTTGAGGCGTGTTCAGACAGAGCAGGTCGGGGAATCTGATGAAGTCTCTGGAGAATATCGGGGAATTTTACAAATGCGTCACCTCACAGGAATTTTACCAGAATGTATTTTCCAGCTTGTTTCCCGCATCTCTCTCAGTAGATGTTGGTTTGGTTTCCAGCCCGACTGTGGTGGAAACTGTTCACCTCTTTGGAGATATCCAGAGCTGAAAAACAACATCGACAAACCAGGAGGGAGTCGCGTTTTTAGGTCATGCAAGCACTCTGACTTAGTTATGGAAACTTGTGGAAAAGTTATGGAATTTTACTTGGGGTTCGCCGTGGGAGCCCTGAGATTATCAAGCGGGCTCGTCTCGTTACAGACGTGTGTTTGAATCAGGCCTTGGACACCTCCAGCTAACCTTTATTACATTAACAGCATTATTAGCTTTTATTAGGCTTTTTAATTTATTTTATTAAGAAAATTCGAATTTATTACATAAACTGTTGAAACAGAACTTTTTTTATCTTGCATTTCAAAATAAGATGTCTGTGAATGTATTCATTGATGACTATACATGGCTATCCTGAAACCCTGACCCAGGCTATTGCAGCTGCAACATGTGAGGCTTTTAATGTGAAAGCTTTGTCAAGAGCAGCTGAATTTCTTTCCTTCCTCTGATGTCGTCGACCTGACGGCGTTCTGACCGTTCTGCTGCTGCAGTGGAAAAATAGTGTTTCTCAGTCCACGCCACGATTACCAGCCATGTAGGTGTGAGCCTGCCTGTCACTGGTCACTGGATTGATCCAGATTGATCCAGATTGATCCAGATTGATCCAGATGTGAATGTGTGTAACTGCATGAATGAGAAGCAGCTGGAACTAGCTCATCAGCTGCCCAGAGTTGTGATGAATCGTGACGTGCAGCCGACTCACCGAGGACCTGGCTGTAGGCAGGGGTGATGCCGGGGGTGATGCCGGGGGGTTGGTGCCTTGCTCTGAGGCACGTCAGGAGGAGCTGCTCAGTTTACTGCTGTCTTCTGTTGTTCACGCTTTCAGAGAAGAAAAGATGAGACGAGGTTTCGAACTATCAAGAGTATTTGTGAAAACAGTGAGTTTTATATAGCAGGCTGAGCTGAGTTGACCCAGTTGTTTTGGTGTGTGTGTGTGTGTGTGTGTTTATGTACATTTGTATGCTTGTGTGTGAGTTTGTGTCTTTTTTGGACGCATAAATGTGCGAGCTCTCGTGTTTACGTGTGTGAGTGGAGGAGGTGTTTGTGTGTGTGTGTGTGTGTGTGTGTGTGTGTGTGTGTGTGTGTGTGTGTGTGTGTGTGTGTGTGTGTGTGACAACCTTGTAACACCTCTGCTTCACCCCCTGAGACAGCTCCCAGGTGAAAGAGGTCAGATATCGTCTGGATGTCCAGTCGACTCAAGTCGGGTTTATTTTTATAAAGAGTTTTAATGAAAAACGTCCTTCAGCAGAAAACAAACATTAAGATATGAGGACAGAGCGGCGTGTGTGTGTGTGTGTGTGTGTGTGTGTGTGTGTGTGCGTGTGTGTGCGTGTGTGTGCGTGCATGTCTGTTGATATATATTGAGTAAAATGACTGCATGTGTGTGTGTGTGTGTTTCCGTACATGGGAGAGTGAATAAGAAATGTAATCAGAGCCAGTTCACCACAGTGAGACCTGGTTAGAGACCCTGGCTAGATTACTTTAACACACACACACACACACACACACACACACACACACACACACACACACAGGGCTTTATTGATTGATTCCATTTAGAGCTAAGGTAGACGTGATGGATAAAACCTCTTGTGTGTGTGTGTGTGTGTGTGTGTGTGTGTGTGTGTAATATCTCAGGCCACTATAGCAGAGCTCCAAATCCCAAATGACCTCAGTGACAGTTGGTTTCTCGTTGCATGCCATCGCTATTGCACACACATAAACACACACACACACACACACACACACACACACACACACAACACACACACACACACACACACACACACACTATCACATGCACTAATACAAACACATAAATGCAACATGAACACACTGATCAAGATTCACCGTGAACAAAATGTTATTATTTTACCTTTTTCCAATTTTAGTATGTGTGTGTGTGTGTGTGTGTGTGTGTGTGTGTGTGTGTGTGGCAGCAAGTTCATTCTCTGCTTCTTCCCACAACTCCTCTCCCTTCAAAAGTCACTGCACTGCCCTTTAAAATCAAAATGCCATGACATCCAGCAGCAGTTTCAGGTAACACGCATCCTGTAACAGAACTATTTTACACTGAACTGTCCGATCCACGTCCACAAGTTAGAAATGTTCCTGGGCATTGTGGGTAATATTTCCCATGGTCACATTTTGTGGCAACACATGTAACAGAATCAGAACATGTGGGTGTTTGGAGTTATATCAACTGAATGCCTTTAATTTAGAAATCATTCAGTTTACATCCTTTAAATGAAAGGATGGTCGATACTTAACAGACTGGATCCTCCGTATTATCTCACACACACACACACACACACACACACACACACACACACACACACACACACACACACACACACACACACACACACACACACACACACACACACACACACACACACACCTATTTGATTCAGTATCTTCCCTCTCCCTCTGTCTTGCCAAATAGTCCTCCAGTCTCTTCTTGCTCTGAGTCCCGAGTGATGGCAGGCAGCCAGACGGAGCCGGCCAGCCAATAAAAGCTCCATACTCTGCCATAAACCAGAGAGTAAAACACACTTAAACCGCGAGTCGACAGAGAAAATGTGTTTTACGCCGTAGTTCAGAACCCTCGGGGCGTGGATACATTAAGACATGGATTTACGACGCCGCTGGATGAAATGGCTTGCGGCGTTTTGCATTTTGCTGCATCACGCCTCGCCCAGGAAGTGGTGGAACCAGGATGACCAGTCCTGGAACCAGATGACCTCTGATACAGTAGAAACAGAATAGAAACCAGTCTAACCAGTTCTGGAACCAGATGACTTCTGATACAGTAGAAACAGAATAGAAACCAGTCTAACCGGTTCTGGAACCAGATGACCTCTGCTACGGTAGAAACAGAATAGAAACCAGTCTAACCAGTCCTGGAACCAGATGACCTCTGCTACAGTAGAAACAGAATAGAAACCCGGATGACCAGTCCTGGAACCAGATGACCTCTGCTACAGTAGAAACAGAATAGAATCCCGGATGACCAGTTCTGGAACCAGATGACCTCTGATACAGTAGAAACAGAATAGAATCCCGGATGACCAGTTCTGGAACCAGATGACCTCTGATACAGTAGAAACAGAATAGAAACCAGGATGACCAGTTCTGGAACCAGATGACCTCTGCTACAGTAGAAACAGAATAGAAACCAGTCTAACCAGTTCTGCAACCAGGTGACCTCTGCTACAGTAGAAACAGAATAGAAACCAGTCTAACCAGTTCTGGAACCAGATGACCTCTGCTACAGTAGAAACAGAATAGAAACCAGTCTAACCAGTCCTGGAACCAGATGACCTCTGCTACAGTAGAAACAGAATAGAAACCAGTCTAAACAGTTCTGCAACCAGCTGATCTCTGCACCAATAGAAACAGCATAGAAACCAGTCTAACCAGTTCAATTTGTGTCTTTTTATTGTGTTTTATTGTTTACCTTGTTATTTCATCCCTGCTCAAATAGAACTGTTGTTGTAACCGTGGTGACTCCTGGTCCTGCTGCCCTCATATTGTAGACCGTTGTTCTCTAGAGTTGAAAATGAAAGTAAAGGTTCTATTGAGTTAAATATAAGTAAACACAAGGACAGTCAGAATGCTACAGGTTCAAAGGTCAATGGTTAAAGGTTGTGCACACAAACACAAATAATCAACACAAAAATCAATTCAAGTCAGATCAATCAAAGGTTCTAAGTAAATAGAACCAAACTAAAAGGTATCGTTTGTCTCCTAGCAACCATGTGTCAACCCTCTCCTCCCTCTCCTCCTCTGCAGGCTCCTTCATGGTGGTGAACGCGTCGGGCCGGGCGTCGGGGCAGAAGGCCCACCTCTACATGCCCACCCTGAAGGAGAACGACACCCACTGCATCGACTTCCTCTACTCGCTGTCCAGCAGGGACGGAGCCAGCCCCGGGACGCTCAACGTCTATATCAAGGTGTGTGTGTGTGTGTGTGTGTGTGTGTGTGTGTGTGATGTGAGAGACAAGAAGGGAGAGATGAATGGATGGATTGATAGATGGGTAAACAGAAAACCCTCCTCTAGTCTCTGTTCAGTAGGGATGGAGCTGGGATACGGAATTTGTTATAAAAGTGTGTGTGTGTGTGTGTGTGTGTGTGTGTGTGTGTGTGTGTGTGTGTGAAGTCAAATGTATTTTTAAAGCAAACAGGCTTTACACAGAAAGTGGTACCAAAGCACACAAATGCAGACAAAAACAAAGAAATGATAAACCCAGCGATAAGAAGAAGTCAGATCTGTCCTTGTGTTGGTGCTGCCTCCCTGCAGGTGAACGGAGGTTCTCAGGGAAACCCGGTGTGGAACGCCTCTGACACCGTCACCGAAGGCTGGGTGAAGGCAGAGCTGGCCATCTCCACATTCTGGCCCAACTCATACCAGGTACCACACACACACACACACACACACACACACGCATCAATAAAAATGTCAGTGTATAAAAGCTGTCTCTGTCTTCGTCCGTCATCTGCAGAGAGAATGGGAAGAGACAGAGTAGATTCAGATGGGTTGTGGTTACGATG
>JAXDDX010000039.1:2827500-2830000 GCA_034670405.1 Hoplostethus atlanticus | reverse complement strand
CACCAAATTTAATGATGTCACATAGTAACAGCAGTACCTACTGACACACTGACATACATGAGACAACAGACTTAGACAGTAGACTGTACACATCACTACCTATATACAACACATTCATTTATCAGCATCACCAGTGTTGTTTCTCTCTCTTTTCCTTCCCTCTCTCTTTTCCTTCCCTCTCTTCTGTCTCATTGAGATGAATGTCAGACGAGCAACATTGCATCTAAACAGTTTAATAAAGATGTTTTTCTCTCGTTCTCCCTCGACCCTTTGTTTCTCCTTCCTCTTTTATCTCACTCTCTTCCTTCTCCTCTCTCCTCTTCTCTCCATTTATTTCCATCCCTTTTCTTCCTCGACCTTTCTTTCTTTCTTTCTTTCTCTCTATCTTTCTTTCTTTCTTTCTTTCTTGCTGGCACAGAACACTTAGGTTGTTCGTGCCGGTCTCTAATCATATAAGTCAAAGTGAGTGAATAGATGGTGGAAAGAGGGAGAACGAGAGAAGGGGTTATTCTCAGTGGAGGAAAGAAAATGAAGAAAGAAAACAGAAAGGAGGGGAGGAGAAAGGAGCACACAAAGAAATATTCAAAGGATTCAATATTCAAAGAAAAGTCTTCATTTCTGGGTCCTCCTCTGCGACATTAGCGTCAGGGTGAATTATGGTTGTTGAGTGATCGATGCATGCTCCGTTAGGCTCGTCTCTGTCTGCAGACGGTCGCAATGAAATCAACCAATGCCACGCCAAAGTCACCCGACGTCTGGCCGTCTGTCTGCCCCGCGACGTCCCCTCTGTCCAGACAATGAAATGAAGCCCTATTCGATCTGGTATTACTGGGGGAGGTCTGGGGGAGGTCTGGGGGAGGTCCTGCAGCTAAATGACCTAATGTTGTTTGGTAACTCAGAGGTCATGTGATAATGCAGTTGGTCTTCTAATAATACTATAGAACTAATATTACTGTAGTATTACTACTGCCCTACCAGCTGGAATAGCCTGGAGCGCTATTGGCCCAGGACTAGTAATACTAGCCAGGACTAGTATTGCCTGGGGACTAATACAATTATTTCAATCTGCACTGTCTGTAATTGGTAAAGTACCTGCCATATTTTGTTTTTGGTGTATTTATAATTTCTATTTTCCTTCTGTCTTGAAAAATTGAGTTTTGCTTTGCTAAAAGTGGCAATTAGTAAAACCCTGATCTTATACAACAGTACCTGGCCACTAGTGGTTTCAGTGGGTTTCATTATCCTGTGTGAACGTGTTTCAGGAAAGGCAGAGGTTGGGGGCTAACCCAGTAAATACATGAGGTCCCCACATCATACTAATACCTGCAAACAAGGTGTAATGGTGGCGGGGGGGCCAGGGACTTTTGACCTGCATCAGTGGAAAACATTACATCATGGAGATCTGGAAAAAATAAATTTCACAACTTCATGCAACATGTCTCCTGTATGGCAGCATTTGGATTGTTAGATGGTATATCATGACATTTTACATCCAGGCTACAAGCAATAATTTGAGGCTACAACTCTTTCAACCCAGTCTACCTTATATATATTACATGGAACACGCAACCTAAATGTTTACATGAGCTGTTTCCTGTGTGTGTTGCAGGTAAAGCGCCTCACTTCCTGCGTCTGCAGAACGTGGAGGTGAACGTGGGTCAGAACGCCACGTTCCAGTGCACCGCGGGGGGGAAGTGGTCCCAGCACGACAAGCTGTGGCTGCAGGTCAGTAACTCAGGTTATCATGCTATTGTTAAACTGGTCAGACGAAGAGTTTACTTGAGACTGAAGTGACCAGCCACGCTTTAAAACGTACCATCGTTTTTAAAGGTTCTTCTATCAATCATTTTTTTAGACTAATTGTCACTTTTTTCAACCAGTTTGGAACAAAACTCTTCAAATAAACCATGAAATAAATATATTGAGTGACGTTTTATAATGGCCCTAATCCAGTGTATTAACCTATGGAAAGGTTTGGTAAGTACTAGTAAGTAGTAAGTAATAGTACTGTGTCAGTGCTTCCTCTTTCATACTGTCCTATAGAAGGTATGTATTATATGTATCTATTGGAGGAACCTAACTTTGTGGTGTTGCTGCTCTCTTTTATTTGACAACGTCCACAGAGTCATCGTGTTCTTCCATGCATTTCCATAAGTTAATACAAAGGTTGCAACGCTGGAATGAGGAAGTCTTAACTTACAGTGAACAAAGACCACGGAGGCCAGCGGAGCAAATGCTTCTATTATTTATTGATGCCATTTTATTAAATAGAATTAAAGTAGATGGCAGCAAACATCCCCAGCGCCCCCCAGCCCTATTTCAGGGTTGATTAGAACCAGTTGGGCTGCTTCGCCCCAATGGTTCCATCTGTAAAAGTACAAGCGTGTGTGTGTGTGTGTGTGTGTGTGTGTGTGTGTGTGTGTGTGTCCGCACACGTGTGTATACCGCCGAGATGCCTGCCAGTGTACAATAATGACATTTGCAATGGAGAGCAGTGAGC
>JAXDDX010000039.1:2820000-2825000 GCA_034670405.1 Hoplostethus atlanticus | reverse complement strand
CCACCCCCTTGCTTCACTCTCCTAGCTCGTGGTAGTTCTGGTCTTTGGCTGGTGGACGCTGACACGCACCAGAAAACAGGCACCATAGTTTTGGTACGCTCGTTACGGTGAAGAGAGACCATTATTATAACAGAATTATTCTGTTATTCTGTACTCATAGGTACTCAATAGTCCCTTTTCCACCGCAGGAACCTCAACCTTTTGGGTACTTTTATGAGCAGGAACCTTCTCAGCAGGAACCTTTTTAGAGTTCAAGGTTGCTTTCCCACCGCATCAAAGTACCAGGAGATTATGCAAGTAAGGAGTATGTGATGCAACAAATAAAATACAGATCAGTCCTGGACCTCGTCGTCGGTCCTGGACCTCGTCATCGGTCCATTTTCCAGAACTATAAGATCTGCCAGACGTTCGATGAGATAGGAAATGAGTTTGCTACGGCGGTTGGTGGACTTGACGGACATTTGCGTGGCTTGTATTGACCAATCAGCGTTGTTCAGGACTGTAACTCCGCCCCAGCGGTTCCTGGTCCCCCAGAAAGTACTACCTCACTAGCAGGAAGTTTTTTTGGGTCCAGGAACTATCCAAGAGGAACCTTTTTCGGGGCTAGTACCAATAGTACTTAAGTTCTTAGTACTGAGTAAAGTTCCTGGAGAGTTCCTGCGGTGGAAAAACGACATCTTGTACTCCAGCCTTTTCCCTACAAAGTTACAAAAAGCTTCTGTAACTGCTGCAAGATGATTTTTAACACAATTTGCTTTGTTCAGATTTAAGACTCTCTTACCTCCCTGCCCTTCCTTTCTCCTCTCCTTTTACCTCTCCTCCCTTTTCCTCCCCCCCTCTTCCTGTATTTTACCCCCCTGATGTGATCTATGCTGCCCCATGCACACACTCGCCATAGGGACAAAATGTGAAGGAAATTCGTAGATTTGCCGGCCCACCCTTCTCATGTGAACAACAGGAAGGACAGCGCTGTCCTGCTGAGAAGGATATTGATGTACTGAGGACCTGGGCTAATGTTGTTGTAAGGCCTTTGATGCAATTAGAGCATCACAGCTATCTGTTGTTGTCAGACATAATTACATTCCTTTAGTGCTCCCAGTCTCCTTCTGTTTCACTCTCTGGTTTTAATTCTCTGTCTGTCTGTCGCGCTCTGTCTTCATGCTCGGCTGGAGGATGGAAAAAGGTTAAAAGGGTTGTAGAAGAAGAAAAGTGCAGCAGTTTGGTGTTGATTTTAACAGTAACAATGTTTAAAAAACGTTTTTTTTTTACTGGACCTGCTGAATGATATGTGAGTTTTGAGTGTGATTTTAACTGGATGGAAGGTCACTGTGTGTTTTTATGGTTTAACAGCCATTTATTTAAAGGTGACTTTAAAGGATGAAAAAGCATTGACAGATATTGATTGATATTTGGCGGCAGGAGAGACTGTCCTTTACAGGAATACACAGTGAAGCGACCATAGACAAAATCATCCATGTGTTCCAGTAGATCGTTGGCTCCACTCCATGCTAACACTTTAGCATACACTATGTTGAGTGATAGGAGGCTCCATGCTAACACTTTAGCATACACTATGATGAGTGATAGGAGGCTCCATGCTAACACTTTAACATACACTATGTTGGGTGATAGTAGGGCCCATGCTAACACTTTAGTGTACACTATGTTGAGTGATAGGAGGCTCCATGCTAATACTTTAGCATATACTATGATGAGTGATAGGAGGCTCCATGCTAACACTTTAGCATACACTATGTTGAGTGATAGTAGGCTCCATGCTAAGACTTTAGCATACACTATGTTGACTGATAGGAGTCTCCATGCCAACACTATGTAATAGTAAGCTCAAGTGTTATCATGGAGCCTCCTGTCACTCAACATGTGTGTGTATCTGAATGGAAGTTTATCTCTTAAATACATTTTGCCTGTCAGACGTTTAACTGTAAAGACACGTTGGCCTCAACGAGGTCTTCAATCCTGGCATGAATTATTCTGTTAACCTCATTTGGTGTGAAGGATGTTTTAATCTGCAGGGAGGCTGGAGTGTGTGTGTGTGTGTGTGTGTGTGTGTGAGAGTGTGTATTCTGAGTGGCATTTTGATTGGATGATAGTCTAGGGACAGAAACTGTCATTACCATCTGTTATCTGCACACACACACACACACACACACATTCTCAGGGGTACTGTGTGTGTGTGTGTTTGGGAATGTGTCTGATTATGTGTCACTCCCTCTGTGTGTGTGTGTGTGTATTTGCCTACCACACTGTATGTGTTCGTCTGTCACTTTTTGTGTGTGTGTGTGTGAGTGTGTGTCTGTCCCTTTGTTTGATTGAGTGTGTGTGTGTGGTGTGTGTGTGTGTGTGTGCGTGTGTGTGTGTGTGAGAAGCTCAGGTGCTGTCAGACATGCAGTGTGCCAGGAGCATAGGCGATGCCAACACAGAGAAACAGAGGTCTGCTACACTACACACACACTCACACTCTGAGACCCTGTGTGTGTGTGTGTGTGTGTGTGTGTGTGTGTGTAGTTTGTGTGACTTAATTTGTTATTGTCTGAGTGTGTAAGCCTTCATTTGTATGTATGCTTGTGTTTTCATTTGTCTATTCAGTCATGTGTGGTGTGATTGTCTGGATCTATGCAACTTAATTTGGCTGTGTGTGTGTATATTTTGTGTGTGCGTGTGTGTGTATATTTTGTGTGTGTGTGTGCGATCCTACCCTGCTAAGTGAAATCAGGGTTAATTAGTGTGTTGCTCAGCCAGGCGTGACCAGGGGAATCTGGAGAGAGACAGTTCTCCTATTACAACGCTGTCAGTACACTGTGTGTGTTTGTGTGTGTGTTTGTGTGTGTGTGTGTGTTTGTGTGTGTGTGCACTTGTGCCTACACTAACCGAACAGATGATGTCATCCATATTGACCACAATGACAACAAGACCAGTGCATTAGTTTTAAGTATCGGGAATCAAACCAGCAACCTTCTGGTTTGGCGTCTTATTTTGAAGGACAACGGATGACCTGGTTAATTGGTTAATTGGCAAATTGGTTAATTGGCTACGTTAGAAGACAGTTACACAATACCCTATCGACAACAACACTTTTAGCAAAAAATGGTTCTGTATAGGAGCAGAAATGGATCTTTAGGCTTCTATAGCAGGAAGCTCAACCTCAACATGAGACCATGAGGCAGGATGAAACCAGAACCAGAGACTTGATCTGTTCTAGCAGTAGAGGTAATCAATGCCCCTTTAATGATCGTCTTTGGGACTTTAAGTTGTTGCAGCAGCAAATAGTAAGAGGAGAAACATACTCAACTAACAAGAAACACTAAAACACCATCAGCCAGTATTGATTATGGTATCATGAGGCTAACAGAACGTCTTTCAGCTAACTGTCCTTCATATAAAATATCAACTGTTTAAAGTTTCAATTTTCACTTGTAAGATAGACCTGCCTTGAAAGAAAGAAAGAAAGAAGGAAAGAAACAAAGAAAGAAAGAAGGAAAGAAAGAAGGAAAGAAAGAAAGAAAGAAAGAAGGAAAGAAAGAAGGAAAGAAAGAAAGAAGGAAAGAAAGAAAGAAGGAAAGAAAGAAATAAAGAAAGAAGGAAAGAAAGAAGGAAAGAAAGAAAGAAGGAAAGAAAGAAGGAAAGAAAGAAGGAAAGAAAGAAGGAAAGAAAGAAAGAATGAAAGAAAGAAGGAAAGAAAGAAAGAAAGATAGAAGGAAAGAAAGAAAGAAAGAAGGAAAGAACGAAAGGAACATAAGTAAGAAGGAAAATAGGATGCAACGCTCGACTTCACACCTCTGCCTTCATCTCTCCATCATCCAGTATCCTGCCATCTCCTCTCTTCTTCACCTCCTCCTCCTCCTCCTCCTCCTCCTCTCCTTCACACCTCTGCCTCGCTTCACACCTCCATTAAAGGTAATGTGTGTTAAGGGAAATACGCAGCGACAGCTATTTGTCCTCAACACGCCCTCTCCCCTCCCCTCCTCGTCTCCCCTCCTCGTCTTCCCCTCCTCCTCTCCCCTCCTCTCGCCTCCTCTCCTCCTCTACTCCCCTCCGCCTCTCCCCTCCCCTCCCCTCCCCTCCTCCCCTCCTCGTCTTCCCCTCCTCCTCTCCCCTCCTCCCCTCCCCCTTTAAGAGCTCATATCTGCGTATCAGTGTCACCCACACACCCACACCGCTGTCATGAAAAATCAAACTGCCGCTTTGAAAAGAAAGGGATGAAAGGGGGGGAAGGAGAGATGGGGGGATGTAAAATCAGTAGGAATAAAGAAAGAGATGAAAAATAAAGATGGAAGAAAGAAAAGAAGAGAAGAAGAAAGTGGGAGGAGAGAGAAGAAGAGAGAGAAGAAGAGTGGAAACTGGCCATGAACCAAAGTGAAGAGAGAGAGGAGGATTTTCTGATTCAGTTCTTCTGCTTAGTTTGAAAAAGTCGAGGGAAATGATTGACATGTGTAATGCCACACACACACACACACACACACAGGTCCCAGTTTGATCGGACAATAAAGGATGTCCTTGAAGAACAGGTTAGTAATGATGGGAGTCTGCTCACACACACACACACACACACACACACACACACACACACACACACACACACACACACACACACACAGATGTTTTTATATGCTCCCGTGCATTTCTCATTTGTATGGCTCTTGTCGAACAGATGCAGCCCGAACCCCAGGGCAACAAGGTCTCAACCATACCCCCGGGGTGTGTGTGTGTGTGTGTGTGTGTGTGTGTGTGTGTGTGTGTGTGTGTGGGCATGCTTGTGGGCATATGTGCTTGTGTCTATGGGAGGGCGTGTGTGTGCCGTGTATCTGTCTGCGTTTGTGTGTCTCTACGTGTGTGAGCACTTGTGAATGTGTGTGTGTATGGGCATTTGGGGCATTGGAGTGTGTGTGTGTGTGTGTGTGTTGCGTGTGTATTGAGTGTGTGTGTGTGTGTGTGTGTTCTGTCTGTCTGAGATAAGACTCAGTGGGGCGTAGCTGAGATCC
>JAXDDX010000039.1:2812500-2815000 GCA_034670405.1 Hoplostethus atlanticus | reverse complement strand
CCCTGTTACATTCTAACCCCTGTTACATTCTAACCCTGTTACATTCTAACCCCCTGTTACATTCTAACCCTGTTACATTCTAACCCTGTTACATTCTAACCCCTGTTACATTCTAACTCTGTTACATTCTAACCCTGTTACATTCTAACCCCTGTTACATTCTAACTCTGTTACATTCTAACCCCACAACGTTTCACACTATTGTTCTTAGCACCGCGTTTCGGGGATAGCACCGCAAAAGCGGTGCTAACCCTGCTTCAAAAATGCAAGTGTGAAACGCTGCTTAGCCCGGGGTTAAATGCGTCCTTAACCCAGGGTTAAGAAAGACGTTAGCCCGGGGTTAAGTGTAGTGTGAAAAGCATATTATGTTATTATCTTCCATAACATATGCCACAATGTCTGTGGTGACTAACGCATCTAAAGTCATGTATCGGTGTTGCTAGGACTAGGACATGATGTTCAAGGGTGTGAGGTTAGTACGAGTCCAGATAAGACGGGAAAGATGTGTAGCCGGCGGCGAGACCGTGTCTCAGTTGTTGTTGGGAGGGTGAGTCAAGGTCACTCAAGGTCATTTGAGGTCTTTACACCTGTATGAGACATGTGCAGGCCTATGATCGCGTTGTTGTTGTCTGAAAGCACTGTAATGTGGAGCTTCATATATTCCTTCACAGGGCTTGTAAACCAAAGTCCCATGACTCCCCAGCAGCTGGTTGGTTGGTTGAGTTCTGGTAACCTGTCATCCCACCAGATTAGAGAGTCCAAACCAACCTGGTTCCAGTCTGAAACTTGATCTACCATGATGGACTTGTCTGCTCTTCTCTGGTGTTCATACCAGTTAAGAACACATGAAGGAACATCTGGATAGGAGCATCAGTCCAGACTGACCAAGTCTCCTTCTACCCATAATCCCTTGTGTTTTGGGGTGGTTTCCTGTAGCTGGTTGGATTACGTTCTCCCTCCTAACGAACCCCCACAGTTCTCTTGTTAGAGGAAGGAGGAAACGCTGCACAGTTTGATTAAACCTCTCTGAACATGCTCGTTGTGAACGCACCCTAAACTAAAACCTCCAGCTGATAAAGTCAAACAACTGAGATAAAAAAATCTATTTATTTGATTAATCATTTATGAATCATTGGACTCAGGTTGATACTCTGTGTTGTGATGTAGGAGGGTAAGCTAGGTCCATCCCTGATTACATCCTCTAACAGGTCACTGTTTAGTTTTTCATTTCTTCTTCTTCTTCTGACACCCTGCATGCTCCCGTAGTTTAAGGAGCTCTTGGAAGCAAAGGCTCATGGGATAGAAGATGATGTGATTTTTCTGTCTGGAAGTGGACTCAGATAGCTTGGAGTGCAAATGAAGTGTGTGTGTGTGTTTCTGTGCATATGTTGGTGTGTCTGTGTTTGTCAGCATGTGACACTGTTTGTGTGTGTAACCGTGTGTGTGTGTGTGTGTGTGTGTGTGTGTAACTGTATATGTGCGTCTGTTTTTCCGTCTGTGTGTCTGTTTCTGTGTGTGTGTGCATCTGTTTTTGTGTGTGTGTGTCTGTGTGTGTGTGTGTGTGTGTGTGTGTGTGTGAGTGTGTGTCTGTATGTGTGTGTGTGTGTGTGTGTGTGATGAGGTAGCAGGTGTCTGCCACAGTGAGTTCCTTGTGAGCAGCGGGGAATCAGATCTCATTTCCCATGATTCTCAGCTCCCCCCTGGGTGTAAAACACACTTTGTCTTCGCCCCCCATCTCTCTCTCTCTCTCTCTCTCTCTCTCTCTCTCTCTCTCTCTCTCTCTCTCCCTCTCTGTCTCTCTCTCTCTCTCTCTCTCTCTCTCCTCTCAAGGTTTGTAGTAGATACCCTCCATATATCCTTTCTTTCTTTCTTTCTTTCTTTCTTTCTTCACCTCTCATTCTTTCCTTCATCTCTCTCTTAGCTTCCTCTCTCTCTCTCCCCCCTTCTCTCTCTCTCTATTGCTCTCTCTCTCTCTTTCTATCTATCCACTGTGATAAATTGTGGCTGTTTCATTTTGCTGTGAGTCTTTTGATTAAAGCATTCTTTGTGACCAGGCAGTGGAAAGGAACATTCCCACTGTGTGTGTGTGTGTGTGTGTGTGTGTGTGTGCGCATGTGCATGTGCATGTGCTGAATTCATTATACCAGTAACAGGCCTGAGGGAGTTTGTAGTTTGTTACTCACAGGTGTATGCACACACAGACACACACACACACACACACACACACACACACACACACACACACACAATGCATACTGAAAGCACTCAGTCCCCTGGACCTGGAGAGTAATGTGTTTATATGAAAGTCAGTAGCAGTTGTGAGTTGGTAAATAATACAGAGATTGAAAAGAAAGAAAGAAAGAAAGAAAGAAAGAAAACGAAGAACAGATTTTGGATTACCCATATATCCCTGCTGACAGGTCAGTCAAATACTGCAGCTCCCAAACTTTCATATAATTAATTAAATTAAATGTATCAGAGGGAAAGTAAAGTAGTAAAT
>JAXDDX010000039.1:2802500-2807500 GCA_034670405.1 Hoplostethus atlanticus | reverse complement strand
GGAGGAGCTGAGTCAGTGTTGAAACGCTACAGCACCATGAAGACGCTGCTGGAGAATTAACATGAAACTTTTACAATCCATAGTTCAGACGTTCTCTCCTCCACCGCTATTCCAACGCTCCTCCACCGCTCCTCCACCGCTCCTCCAACGCTCCTCCACCGCTCCTCCACCGCTCCTCCATCGCTCCTCCAACGCTCCTCCACCGCTCCTCCACCGCTCCTACAACGCTCCTCCATCGCTCCTCCACTGCTCCTCCAACGCTCCTCCACCGCTCCTACAACGCTCCTCCATCGCTCCTCCACCGCTCCTCCACCGCTCCTCCAACGCTCCTCCATCGCTCCTCCACCGCTCCTCCACCGCTCCTCCAACGCTCCTCCAACGCTCCTCCACCGCTCCTCCACCGCTCCTCCAACGCTCCTCCATCGCTCCTCCAACGCTCCTCCACCGCTCCTCCAACGCTCCTCCATCGCTCCTCCAACGCTCCTCCACCGCTCCTCCACCGCTCATCCAACGCTCCTCCACCGCTCCTCCAACGCTCCTCCACCGCTCCTCCACCGCTCCTCCAACGCTCCTCCACCGCTCCTCCAACGCTCATCCACCGCTCCTCCAACGCTCCTCCACCGCTCCTCCACCGCTCCTCCAACGGTCCTCCACCGCTCCTCCAACGCTCCTCCACCGCTCCTCCATCGCTCCTCCATCGCTCCTACAACGCTCCTCCATCGCTCCTCCATCGCTCCTCCAACGCTCCTCATTCACGTCACTGAGACTGTTACTGCTGCACGACTGTTACAGACACATTGATACTGTTGGACTTATTGTGCTTAGGCCGTGCGCATTTAATTCACTGTTTAACGGATGCGCTGCGTCACTTTTTCTAAAAATTAAAAAAAAATAAAAAAATAAAAAAATAGTTGATGCAACATCAACAATTTTTTTTGCCAAATTATATTACTTTATTTTGAAAAAGTGACCCAGGGCATCCATTAAACAGTTAGTTAAATGTGCATGGCCTTGCGTGTGCAGATAACACGTGTCACTATACTGAACGTTATTTTACCTCATTTTCTGACATGAAAACATTTCATTGGTGACTCAGAGTTGTTGGTGTAATACGATGTTCAACGTGGAGGAGACACGACTAGAAACAGGAATGGGTTTGATGTTGAAACAGTGCAGTGGAAAGTAAGGTGTGGAGGTCGGGGGGCGGAGACGTTTACCTTCAACGACCTGGGTTCAATCCCCAACTCATGCTAATTCCTTTTCTGTGAGTGAAGTTTTTATTTTTTGTGAAGGTTTTTCTCATTTCACCAAAACGTACAAGTGGAGTCACATGATCTTAAAATCTTCTTTACCTCAAAACGTGGAGAAATCTGCAAACGGGGTGAGATCACTTTGCATCTTGATCTTCTTGATTTTAAGACATGAAGACATAAATGAGAATATCCTCCGTTCACTAAATGTAAAACCTGATCTCAGTTCAGTAATTGATAGCACAAAAAACAAATGACACTTTAAGGACAGGAGGTAAACGGAGTTGAATAAATGATATATCAGAGATACTGAAGGATAAACTGCTAGTGATCTACTCCTCATATCATCTTGAAGGTATTGATACTGCTCAGGAAACATGATTTATTTTCATGTGCACTAAGAAAAGCAGAATTTAAGACTACATGTCTAATAAATAAAGATTTTTTTTTTTACGGTGTGCTGAACAAACCCCAGGACTAAATCCAATCGATCTTCATGAGTGTTAGAGAGGGGAGCGATCCTTTACCATGACCTAACTGCACCTAACACAGGCAAATACATGCAGCACACACACACACACACACACACACACACACTTTTTATCTCACACTCATGCATTACGATGGTTGTCATCTTTCACACACACACACACACACCTCCATAGAGCTGAGATGGATTGGTGTGTGACAGCTGATGCATCGGTCCCTCAGCCACCATGCATATTGTAATGGGGCCTTGAGGAAAGTTAAAAACAAGACTTTGCTTTTAGACAGCCGGAGGAGAGGGGCCATTATTCTTAGCTAGCATAACGTAGCTGTCAACTGACAAAGCACCTGTCATACAGAAAAAAGAGATTAATACTAAGAGGCCCCGGGACTCCATCGTAAGACGGCTGTTTTAGTCGCAGCTGTTGGGAAAGAGTGAATATGGAAGGTCCTGTAGACGCCTGGCGCCTCGCCCTGCGTCGAGTCTGCATCAGTCCTGCTAACGTTATACAGGAGGTCCACGTTATCGCACGGAAGAACTAAACTCTGATGTCTCTCCGACTAGACAACCGTCGCTTGCAACTTCTGACGGCTGAAAAGAGCAAAACTTTGTGTGCACTGAAAAGTGGGACTCATATGTCACTTTATAAATCCATTTAAAAAACGAGATGTCGAGGAGCCAGTCTGCAATCTGAAAGAAATACAAATGTTGTTGCATCGTCTTTATGCCGTCCTAGAATCACATTCCTGCACTGGCTTCAAACATTCTGTCCACGTGACACGTTTCGGGGGCTCTGATTGGCTGAAGGAGACACTGGAACACACAAACTGGACCTGCAGGCTGTATTGTGTATTTTGTAAAGACTGGTGCAGGCCAGTTAAGACGAGACTAATGCGTGTTTGGAATAAAGACTTTGACCAGATATACTTGCCATCGTGTTTCAGTGTTAATGATGGTAACAACATTGTAACATGAGCTAGGTTTTCCCTGAAGGTTTTCCCTGCAGTGTCGGCTTCATGTGGAACTATAGAAATCTGCTGAAGCGTCTTTAAAACGTTCCCAGTGAGGTCAGGCACCATGTTGTTCCTGCTCCCCATGTTACGGCAGAAAGAAACAGATTCCTGTTTTTATTTTTCACCCTCTTGCCTCACTTTTCTGAAAACAAATCCCTGTTAAACGATGTGTACGGCCTTAGTCATGTACGTTTGAGTATTGAGTATGTTGTGTCGTTTTGTTCTCAGCGCTCTCCCCTCCTTCAACAGCTGCTGTCAGTTTGCCCTTGAGCAAGGCACTTCACTGGAAGGCTGTGTGTTATACTGGGCACAGGCCGATGCAGGCCTGTGCTTTTAGAGCGGTGGAGAGAGGCCATTATTCTAAACTAGCATAACCTGAAGGTCCACGGGCGGAGCGGCTGTCAGCAAGGATTCGTTCTCTAACGTCTCCTTCAGCTCCTAATGGCGGCTATTTTTAGTGCTCTAGTTACGCTGCATTTACCTGCATTCACCTCCCGTTTACATCGTACTGTCGGGGTTGAGACGCTCCGATCCAGAGGCAGAACGAGCTTCACCTCCTACATCACAGGAAATTAACGTTAAGGAGCGCAAGGGTCAGGAGGCGGAGTCAGGAGGCGGAGTCACGGCGCCCCGAGAGAGACAGGCCAGGGACAGACATGAGAAATAACAGCAGGGGCAGGTTTGGTATTGAAACGATATCTACCTATTGACATTGTGGTCAGTATCCATTTAGAGTCAGAAAGCAGCCAAATGTTAGAGTTTCATTCAAGTCAGTGGATATTTGTATTGGTTATTGAGCAACATAACACCATCCCTCTCTGTTGTCTGTCTCTCTGTCTCAGACTATCTATATTTGGAAGGAAGTGTGTGACGTCCTTGATTGGGGACTATAGATCGTCTGCATCCATGTGCTGCTTTTCTGACTTTGAAGAAACTTAGAAACGTTTCATCTCATCACTGCGTTTCAGCATTGTCAGACTGACTGGCCCAAGGGGGGCGCTATAATTACAGGTCAAAACATGGTGACATATTTGTTGCTGATTGGCCCAGAGGGGGGCTGTATCTCTCGAGGGGGGGGTGACATGTTTTGTTGTCTTGAGTGTTGAACTTTACTAAACCAAATGTCTCCATTCCCTCTCCACAGCTCCGCCCACACCCATCGCCCCCCCTGAGCTGCTGGCCGTTGGCGCCACCTACCTGTGGATCAAACCCAACGCCAACAGCATCATCGGTGACGGGCCGATCATCCTGAAGGAGGTGGAGTACCGCACCACGACGGGGAACTGGGCGGAGACCCACGTGGTGGACGCCCCCACCTATAAACTGTGGCATCTGGACCCGGATGTGGAGTACGAGATCAAGGTGCTGCTGTCCAGACCCGGGGAGGGAGGCACCGGACCGCCGGGACCCCCCCCTGGTCACCAGGACCAAGTGTGCCGGTGAGTGATGCCGCTTTCATTCCTTCTTTGTCTTTGATTCTGTCTGTTTTTTTGTTTTTTTATTTGTTTTTATTTTTAAATTTGATTATTACCAAATTTAATTGAATTAGTTTAGAATATTTAGAATATTTAGAATATTACTATTTTACTATATGTACTATAATACAATATATTTTATGGTTTTTAAAAAATATAAATACTTAATTTGATAATTACTGAATTGAATTGAATTAGTTTAGATATTTAGAATATTTAGAATATTACTATTTTACTATATTTACTATAATATAATATATTTTATGGTTTTAAAAAAATATAAATACTTAATTTGATAATTATTAAATTTAATTGAATTAGTTTAGATATTTAGAATATTTAGAATATTACTATTTTACTATATTTACTATAATACAATATATTTTCTGTTTTTTAAAAAATATAAATACTTAATTTGATAATTACTGAATTTAATTGAATTAGTTTAGATATTTAGAATATTTAGAATATTACTATTTTACTATATTTACTATAATATAATATATTTTATGGTTTTAAAAAAATATAAATACTTAATTTGATAATTATTAAATTTAATTGAATTAGTTTAGATATTTAGAATATGTAGAATATTACTATTTTACTATATTTACTATAGTATCATATATTTTATGTTTTAAAAAAAAAAATTATATATATATATTTTATTTCTCTATATATTAATTTTTCTTTCTGTTTTCTTTCTGTATTTATTTGGCTGTCTGCTTGGTATCCATTATTCTTGCTGCTGCTGTTCATATTGAACTCAAGATGC
>JAXDDX010000039.1:2770000-2797500 GCA_034670405.1 Hoplostethus atlanticus | reverse complement strand
TCTAGCCGCAGTGCTGTGACTTCAACATGACGTGGGAAACGCCCAGTTTTTCCCCCGGTCACCCCCAGACTCCATCGCTGCTCCGCCGTCGTAGTGGCTGTTGGACCGTCGAGAGGCCGAAGCTCCAAATAGGATCCGGCCCATTTCCCCCACACCGGCGGCTCGGCGGCTCGGCGGCTCGGCGGCTCGGCGGCTCGGCGGCTCGGCGGCTCGGCGGCTCGGCGGCTCCGGGGGATTGGCCGGCGGTCTCCATCCGTGTGCTTCGTCTAGCGTGGCACATTTGCGCGAGCGGTGTGAGCAGCGGGTCGGGGGGGCGGGCTCAGATGAACTCTCCGCTCTGCCGGAGGAATGGCGAGGACACGGCCTTGATCATGATGGATTTCATCATGCACCTCCTTCACCTCCTCCCACCCTCTCGCTCTCCTCCCTCCCTCCCTCCCTCCTTTTCAAGGCTTTTGAACAGATATATCACCCTGTTTCATTTGGATCATTTAGCTATCTCTCTGTCTGTCTGTCTGTCTGTCTGTCTCTCTCTCTCTTCCTCTCTCTCCTCTCTCTCTCTCTCTCTCTCTCTCTGTCTCTCTCTCTTCCTGTCTCCCCCCCTCCCCCCTTGTCCTTCTTAAGAAGCCATATTTTTCATAAATGACACTCAGTGGACCGTACTTGCCTCAATTCTTCATGTCTGCTGTGTGTGTGTGTGTGTGTGTGTGTGTGATACCTCCATGGTTTCGCGTCGCCTCTCTCTCTCTCTCTCTCTCTCTCTCTTTCTCTCTCTCTCTCTCTCTCTCTCTCTCTCTTTGTCTTTCTGTCTCTCTGGTTTCAGGCGAGGCTCTTTCTCTCCGATTCATCCCCCGCTCATCTTTCTCTCTTAAGTCATCGACACACACACACACACACACACACACACACACACACACACACACACACACTTAGACATTTTGCCGTCCACCCCCATGGAGAGAAAGCCAGTCTCCTCCTGTCTCCTCAGCGTCCTCCTCCTCCTCCTCCTCCTCCTTCAAGGTGTTTTACTGAACGCTGCTAACACCGTTCTATGAAGACAGGCTTTTAGCTTCACCTCCCTCCCCCGCTCCTTATAAATTACTATCTTTATGCCGGGGATGATAGTGTAAGTGTTGGCCAATACGTTACCCCATAAAGACGGACCTTAAATTCAGCCGCTCTACATAAATCCTCCCCCCCCTCCCCTCTCCTCCCCCCTCAGTTCGTCTCCCCTCTCCTCCTCTGGAGACAGATGCTAATGTGAATATTGGCTAATATGCAGCACTCTATAAAGATGGACTCTTAATTCACCTGAGAGTTATATACTGCATCCCTCCCTTCCTCCCTCCCCCGCTCTCCCCCATTTCTTATAAAGTAGATCTTTATGTGAAGGACGATAATGTGAGTGTTGGCTAATGTGTTACTCTATAAAGATGGGCTTTTAATTCACCTGCTGGGTATATACTGATTTGGCTGACGCCGCTGCTCCGCCGTTCTGCCTCGCCAAGCAGTTTAGACGCCGTTAAGAGAGAGAGCATCTTTCCTGCATCAGACGCCGGCGAATCAAACTGTGAGGTCGAGGCTCGCGGCGGCCATGTTCTTCTTCACGTAACGTGCTCTGGGTGTAAGAAGTGGCAGGAATGTGTTTCCCCCGTCTTAAAGAGGATTACGTGGAGGTACGACACGCGGAGAAGAGACTAGAAACAGGAAGTAGCTTGACGTTAAGACAGATTCAAGATTCAAGAACTTTATTTGTCACATACACACTCGGGGTGTGCAGTGAAATGAAGAAGTGGCAATGCTCAACGGGAATGTGCAAAGGGCAACAGTACACACTATTTACAATAAAAAACAACACAATATTTACAGTATTACAGTAAGAGCTCTATATAAAAAACAACACAGTATTTACAGTAAGAGCACTTAAAAATATAGAAATATGAGAAATAGTATGTATGTAATATAATATAAATTATGTGTAGTCGTTACCTAAGTGTGTGTGTGTGTGTGTGTGTGTGTGTGTGTGCATAAGACAGCACTATGGAAACTAAGGGTGTGGAGGTCGGGGGCATTTACAGCTTCAACTCTGATGACACGGGTTCACTTCCCAACTCATGAAGTTCTTCTTATTTCCTGTTTCATTGCCGAACGCTAACGCTACCCGTCAGCTAGCCCTCTCATGTGATGAACACGTGAACATGGCGTGTCAGGAACGTCTCTCCCGTGTTAGTGCTACATTGCTAGCCATGCTAGAAGTCCCTGATCCTGCATCTCTCCTAGTGGTGCTGCAATGTTCTCCTGTGGTAGAAGACCCTCCCCCATCATGCATCTGTCCTGCATCAGCACTTCAGCAGTCGCTGTAGGAAATTGCGGCTCACATTTTACCCAGTAAATCATAAATCCTCCTTGTCCTCTCTGTCACCGCCCATAGCTCCGCCTCCTCCTCCTCGTCTCTGTCCGGGCCCATTCACGCCTGGTTGTTGGTCTTTGAGGCATGGTGAGCCGGCATGGCGTCTTCCTGCCGTGATGGAGGACGATGTCAGAGAGCTTGTCAACGTTGTGCTAGGTGTTGGTGGTGCAGAGAGCCGGGTCCGGCTGGTGGAAGCTCAACGAAACCAAAGAGAAGTTTTCCTAGTGAAGAAAATCAGGAAAAAAAAGATCCTTTCTACGTTCGTTGTTTCTTCTTGTCTCTCTTCCTCTGTAGTCCTCCTGCCCTCCTTCCACCTCTCCTTGTTCATCCCCCACTCTCCTCTTCCATTTCAGCTTCTATCCTCCATCTTCTTCTTCTACAGTCCTGAGCCTGCATGTTGACCGATCTCTCCAGTCGTCCCTCTTCCTGCCTCGTTCCACAAGTGCATTTGTTCAGAGCAAGTGAATTAAAAGTCCAGGGGGGAAACACACTGTAGTCAACACTCGTGTTATCGTCCTCCACATGGGACGAGATGAAAGAGAAACCCTCAACCTCAACGCACCTCATATAAAACAACCTGCTGTTTGCTCTCTTTCTTTCCCTGCATCTCTTTCTTTTTTTTTGTTTCATCTCTTTACCACTTTCTATGAGTTCTTCCCCTTTTTCTATGAATTCCTTCATTGCTCGGTCTCCTGTCTCCTCCCAACTCCTTCCTCCTCCTCTCTCTTTTAATGTCCTTCCTCCACATGTTGCTCCACCACAACCCAGCGTCCTCTCATCCACAAGACCGACGACCCCGCAGAGCTCTTTTAAATCCTTCTTCTGAATTCACCCTGAAGTCTTGTCACTCTTCCAGCGTCGTCCTCATCCTGGCTTCGTTGCTCTGATTCTGTGGTGATGAAATCCTGGTTTCTCTTCACCTCTGTAACGAGTGAAGCGGTGAGTCAGTTTGAAGGAGAAACTCCACTTGGTGAAAACAGATGTTAGCAGGGTCACGTGACCTCGCCTCCATCAGCAGCTGCCTCCGTGAGCCGTCCTTGTTTCTTCCACTTTCTTTGCTATTAATAAAAAATGACAAACCTGAGTTGCGTCACTGGTGGACAGCTCAGTAAGGAGGTGCAGTATGTATCAAAGGTACGTTTACATGTTGAGGTTGAGGTTGAAGCTTTTAGCAGGACTCTTTGATTCCTCCCTCCAGACAAAAAGCATGGAAAGCTGCCAGCTGGCCTCGCTGACGGAGCAGTAGGTCATCTTTACTACAGGGGAAATAAACCATGATCCCACTAGGCAGCACTGGTCGCCAGCTTTCTGATGACATCAGAACGTACCCATAATGCAGTGAGACAGTCAGCACAGATGGTGACACTCAACGGTGGGAGGAGACGGTAACGCCGGGCGTCTTAACCAGGTTTCTCCTAATGGGAGTGATGAGCTTCACCAGGTTTCTCTAACCCGGTCGTGACGTTTACATGCACTGACCCAGAGTAGCTGTGTGCATGCTCCACTGTGAGAACGTTCTGGTAAACTGAAATATTGCTTTAAGCATATCTCAAGCTCTAATCCTCACGAAATTGATGTCTCACACGAAGTTGATTGTAAATCAGGGTGAGACTGTGTGTGTGTGTGTGTGTGTGCGTGTGTGTTCAAGTGTGTGTGACTGCCGGCGACAGACAGAGATTAAACTGATCTGCTTCATTTTCCGTTTGCAGATAGACTCCATCGATTCGTTCTTTAGGAGACTTATGGCTGCGGTGTGTGTGTTTATATCTGAGTGTGTGTGTGTGTGTGTGTGTGTGTGTGAGAGTGTGTGTGTGTGTGAGTGTGTGTGTGTGAGAGAGTGAGAAAGAATGAAAATAATATCCTTGTGTGCGCTGAGAGAATAAGTCTTTCATGACACACACACACACACACACACACACACACACACACACACACACACACACACACACGGTGATCAGACATCATGAAGCCAGCTGAGCCTCATCATGACCTTTTCACATCTTCTATTTAAAGCAGAGTAGATTCAGATTCCCTCTGCACGTTGTCCATCTGCTCCTCTCTCCTGCTCCTCTCTTCTGCTCCTCTCTTCTGCTCCTTTCTTCTGCTCCTCTCTCCTGCTCCTCTCTTCTGCTCCTCTCTCCTGCTCCTCTCTCCTGCTCCTCTCTCCTGCTTCCTCTCTCCTGCTCCTCTCTCCTGCTCCTCTCTCCTGCTTCCTCTCTCCTGCTCCTCTCTTCTGCTCCTCTCTCCTGCTCCTCTCTCCTGCTCCTCTCTTTGCCCGGGTGTCAAATCTTGTTTCCTATTGGAGAGGAATATCTCGGTAGCTGTTTTAATGTTTCATCTGGCCGTCCTCTCCAGGATTCTCCCCTCGGTTCAGTTCAATTCTTCTGGTGTCTGGTCAGATCTGGTCGGTGTCTGGTCAGATCTGGAGCGGTGTCTGGTCAGATCTGGTCGGTGTCTTGAGGGTTAAAACAGAAGCATCATGTTCTTGATTGAGGCCATCAGAGGAAATACAATATTTTGGGCCGGCGTATGAAACCAGGGCCGCATGAATCAAACATCAGGACTCCGGCCGGTCGATGTGTTTGCCCCAAGGAGAGACGAGTGTGTTTGTATATGCATGTGTGTGTGTGTGTGTGTGTGTGTGTCTCAAGAGCGAAGCATCTTTTCATCAAAACATCAATCGGAGCGAAGGACTCAGGACAGGCTGTAAATACCAGATCTGTTAAAACACCATAAAGAAACTCAACACGTCTGAGAGGAGTGACAGGAAACTCAACACCCACTGCTGAGGCGCCCCAGGGCAAGGCACTCACCCCCCCCCCCGACCGACGGTGTCAGGGTCGCCTTCGTCATCCTGCATCCGGCGGCCATATTTGATTTAAGTCATACCTGGTGTATAGAGGCTAACCCGACCGGTCTTTGGACAAAACCTTTTTATATTTTATTTGGTGTATTTGACGTATTTCAATATACACCGAAATTCTCCTTTCATACTGAGAGAGGATCAGAGCTGGAGGCCACATTACAAAATAAAAGCCTCCAGCCAGACAGTGTACACACACTATTCACACCAATATCTTACTTCTTGATTTGGGCAAAACAGCGTAACGTTTGAGGACTTGGTTAGCCACGGACAGAAGTGACTTCAAATTGGTAAAAAAACGATGTTGTTTAGCAGCCGCTCCCATTTCTCACATGCACAGTTTGGTGAAATGTGATATCAGTGATGAATGTTCAGTATTATTGTGAGACAGATGTGCAGCAGCTGGATTGAAGGAACATCCGTTATCCACAACGTTGCTAATGTTAGCAGTCGGCTAATTCGTGTTGTTAGTGTTACTTTTTATTTATTACATGTGATGATCTGGTGACTAGTTGGTCAAGAGACATTTGAGTTGTATGTTAAAATAGAAGCATCCCTGAAATGTACTTTATATTGCAACTACTTGCTTACGGTATTATAGTTGATATTTTGTGCCTGAACACCACATGGAGGCTTACAGTCAAATACCACACGCTATTCTTCAGAAGGAAGGTTCATAAATATTACCCCCAAAAAAATGTATTCAAAGGTCATTAAATGTCATTTAATATTGATATGACACTGTTGACCTTCATGAATCCAATCTGGACTCAGACATCATAACAGATATTAAAAAATAAAAGAACATCCCATACAGTCCTCATAGAGTTGTTCCTGCTGAGGAAGTGACATCATGTGGTGCAGGTCAGACGCACTTTGTTATTGGGAGGAGTTTCTTTATTTATTTCTTATTTTTATTTATTTATTATTTTATTATTTTATTTTTTTATTGAGAGATTTTGTTTTACACCATGCAAGTGAAGCTGCTCAAACCCCAGCAGAAAATAAAATAAAATAAAATAAATAATAATACATTTAAATTCAATTAAAATTCCATGGCGCCCAAGAACCAGATTACATAAAGATCAATGAATGCTTAGGTTAAGCATGGTCACCCCCTCCCCCCCCCAAAAAAAAAGAATACACACACACACACACACACACACACACACACACCCGCCACCCGCGAGTTAGTCGACAGTGATTTCTCAGACATACATAAAACATAAACATAAAATGGATTATTTCACTCCTAATGTCTATTGGCAATGAATGGCTGTGTGACATTTAATGTTCATACAATGAAACATGAAGACAGTTTATATGTAAATTAGGTGATTTTATTGTTTTAAGTAGAAATAGAAGGCTAAGTGAAAGTTATTTAAAATCCCAAAATACATAATTTCATCTATGAAAATACAAAAAACATGTTTAACATGTTTATACATGTGAGATATTTCCCACGGACATCAAATGAACTATAGACGTACCCATGTAACGTTCAAGTGTCTGCAGTACTAATGCAGGATACATACAGAAGGACCCTGACACTGACTTCCACAGTTACACCGAAAAAACAAAAAATAAACAATAGTAGAAATCTGCTTGGATACGGCGGCGACACGTCAAATCTTCCTAGTAACAGACTCTATTCTGAGGGAGTGTTAGTTGGAAGAGGAGTGTGAAGTTTGTCTGTCTGGGAGGTGAAGTGAGATCTGCTTAAAAACCAGCGACAGACTTGAACACACGAGACAGGAGTCAGATTATTCAGCACAGAAACATGAAGGTACGCTGGCAGTGTACGTGCACACGCACACGCACAACAACACAAACACATGAGAACGTGTGTAATCACACAGACACACAGGGGCGGGGTTACTGTGTAAAGTGTGTGTGTATCCATTGGTTTGTGGAACTGTGTGTGGAGTGTGTGTGTGTGTGTGTGGAGTGTGTGTGTGTGTGTTCCTCCACGTACGTAAACATATTGAGGATAAAAAGATACGTGCACGTTTATAAACACACACTCACATGTAGGTGTGAGTGTGTGTGCATGCGTAGGCGCACATAGACTCACGTGAAATATAAGCTCACTTTCCATACTTGTACATGTACAGGCGGACAAAAGTGTGCGTGCGCACACACACACACACACACACACACTCTAACTGTCACACAGTTTCAAAAACACATGGATACACACACACACTTATTCTCTCTCTCACAGCAGTGTAGCGGTTGTAATCAACACTTGAGAGAGCTGTGAGCAGACAGGATGAGTAACACCAGGGGTGAGAGTGTGTGTGTGTTTGTGTGTGTGTGTGTGTGTGTGTGTGTGTGTTTGAGAGTGTGTGTGTGGGTGCATTTGAGGGTGTGTGTGTGTGTGTGTGTGTGTGTGTGTGTGCTTTTGAAAGAGAATTTGTGAGTGAATCTGCGTTAATGATTGTCTAGGGAACTAGAGACTTATTATAACACCTTCTTGAAGGGAAAAAACTACAAATCCCACAGTGCAACTACACACAGGGCTCACAATACGATCACACCACCGTGGGCATACGGCTCCCATAATCCTTTGGGAGTCTGGTCCTCTGTGGGCATCGTTTTCTGTCCCTTTCCTCTCCTGTGTTTCTATCTGAGACTTCTTGTAACAAAACACAGTGGATTCTGGGTAATAAACTACTGTAGAGCCGAGGGCTGCGAGACACACACACACACACACACACACACACACGCTCACACACACACATGAGGGGGCTGCGAGACATACTACAGACTTGTAGTAATAATTTGAGGAGGGGAAATGAGAGGACCGCAACACACACACACACACACACACACACACACACACACACACACACTCACACACACACACACACACACACTGAAGTAAAATGTGAAGAGGAACCCAGGCGAGCACAAAAGAAATAGAGGCTCTTTATTAAAGGAAAATGTTTCCCATTTTGCCCGCAAATAAGTAGCCCTGACACACACACACCCACACACACACCCACACACACACCCCCACACACACACACACACACACACACACACACCGCTGCAGTACTCTCCTTTGTTTCAAAGCCATCAGGATCCAATTTCTCCTTCATTAGCTTTGGGTAGAAGGCAGGATACAGTAGTACCCCCGCTAGGTAGCTAGCCCTGTCCCCGTCACACACACACACACATACACACACACACACACACACACACACACACACACACACACACACAGAGCCTAAATGCCCTTATCTTCCTCCAAACCAGAGACATCAATAAGGGCCTTGTAACAACAAAGCTGGCACACACAGGGAAAATTTGAGGAAGCAAGATGAGAGGGCCACAACACACACACACACACACACACACACACACACACACACACACATAGACACACACACCAATAAGTGTGCTGTAATGACACCACTAGTTCCCTCGAAGGAGAAATAACAAGTTCTCTGACAGAGAGTTAGAGGGAGAGAGAGAGAAGGAAAGAGGGATGGAGAAAAAGAGCGAGAGACATAGAGAGAATGAGGAGAGAGAGAATCAGTCCATGTGTCTTTAATTGACCCTTATAAATTACTCATTTGATGGATGAATACACTGGCATAATGTCACCTCTCTCTCTCACACACACACACACACACAGACAGATGAACACACACTCTCTCTCAGCCAGTGATGCTCTCTCGCCCTCTCCCCTCTTGTAGTTATACTTGTTATTGGTTGCAGCGAACAGAGCCAATCCCTTCTGCATCAGTCTGCCTCTTACAAGTCAACCGGTGGTGAGTGGATGGTGCACACACACACACACACACACACACACACGCACACACACACACACACACACACACACACACACTCACGCACACATGCACACTCGCAGCATGGTTCCCCTCTAATAAGTTCACAGCTGCTTTAGTTGGTGGGTCGTGAGGGTCAGCCAGTTGGATGGTGTGTGTGTGTGTGTGTGTGTGTGTGTGTGTGTGTGTGTGTGTGTGTGTGTGTGTGTGTGTGTGTGTGTGTGTGTGCTATCCAAAGGCAGACAGGATAAAGCCCATTAACGGGAAGAGGGTCTGCCTTTAATTGGTGCTCTTTGGTAATTGGCCTGTTGGGGCTGATTTACATTGTTTCCAGGGCAACAAGCTCCTTCACTATATCTAAGCACAGCGGGAAAGAAAGGGATGATGGATGGACGGAGGGAAGGAGGGAGGGAGATTGAGAAAAATGGCGATGTAGAGGGAGGTAAGGAGTGGAATAGAGGGTGAGGGAGGGAAGGAAGGGTGGATGAGGAAGAGAGGGAGGTAAGGAGTGGAAGAGGGGATGAAGAAGAATGAAAAATGGAGGAAAGGGAAGGAGAGAAGGATGTGAGGAGGAAGAGGAGGAAGAGGAGGGCAGGATGATTGCATGGAGGGAGAATTGAGAGTGATGGAGAGATGATGGAGAAAATACAAGGATGGGTGGATGGAGGGAGGTATAGGAGGGAAGGTAGAGAGTGATGAAGAGAGAGGATGGAGAGAAGGAAAGGAGTGAAGGATGCTGGCAGAAAGAGGAGGGAAGGATGGGTGGATGGAGGGAGGCAGGGAAAGAGAGGTAAAAGAGAGAGCAGGGAAGGATGGGATGATGGAGGGGAAGGAAGCGAGGGAGGGAGGTTTTATTCGTTTAGGGACCCGGGCCATCCGCTAAAAGGGAAACGTGGCAAGAGCTTCGATTTTCTGACTCTTTTTTACTCGTTCTTGTACGAGCGGTGGAGGTGAACGGAGCGATTAGAGCTGAGCGCTGCGTTCACTGACACGGCAGCCAGCACGGAAAGTCAACAGCAAAACACATCGGCTTGGACATGCCGCGGAAAGTGGGCCAATTTCCATCACCCCCGCTCCGCGTGAACGTTTGATTATCAGTGTGTGTGTGTGTGTGCGTGTGTGTGTGTGTGAGTGTGTGTGGTAAAGCAAAGTAAAAATTCTTCAGAAAACCCTCAAATTTGTCACAAAACGCCTCACAGAGCGATCACAAATACAGATAAGAAACACAAGATAAAAGTACTTCACAGACTTCAAGATATGGAGCCACTGTGTGTGTGTGTGTGTGTGTTAATGAGTGTGTGTTTCTTTAAATTGACCAATTGAAGCGATTGGGGATTCAGTTAATGAATAGACTATCATCCTCTTTGCAGACAGCAATGATTGAAATTCAGTACTGTGTAAAAGTCTCAGGAACCCTCGATTGTTTTTATATCAATTTGTTATTTTTTTGTTTTCTGCAGTGTTTTTTCATGCCAGATGTCTGTATGTGGGTGTGTGTGTGTGTGTGTGTTAGTACCACTAACCTCTCTTAACTATGAATATATGTTGACTGAAAAGTAACTTAACAGTAAAAAACAAAGTTATCCACATGAATATATTTCTTTGTGCATCTCCATGTGCTAACAGACTGACATGTCTGAGAAACCTGCTGCTGTAATTTCCACTGCAGTGCCATTGGAAGATTGCTTTTTCCCCATTTCCCATTTCTCTACCAGTCAAATTGCTTGTGGAAGCGTTTGATTAACTTCGAGTTCCTCCGGTTTCCTGGTACGTCTTTTTACAACATTGGATTGTTTGAGGTCTTGCATGTAGTTTGCTGAACTTCACTGTCGCTCGCTAAATGTATGTTAGCAGTAACGTGGTAGCAGTTAGCTTTTCTTGGTGACATGAAGAGAGGTAAAGAGAGACGCTGGCATCAGGCAAGTAGTGCGTTTAGTGGTAGCCATGGTAGAAGTTTCCCATCATGCATTTAGTGGTAGCCATGGTAGAAGTTTCCCATCATGCGTTTAGTGGTAGCCACGGTAGAAGCTTCCCATCATGCATTTAGTGGTAGCCACGATAGAAGTTTCCCATCATGCGTTTAGTGGTAGCCATGGTAGAAGTTTCCCATCATGCATTTAGTGGTAGCCATGGTAGACGTTTCCCATCATGCATTTAGTGGTAGCCATGGTAGAAGTTTCCCATCATGCATTTAGTGGTAGCCATGGTAGAAGTTTCCCATCATGCATTTAGTGGTAGCCATGGTAGACGTTTCCCATCATGCATTTAGTGGTAGCCATGGTAGAAGTTTCCCATCATGCATTTAGTGGTAGCCATGGTAGAAGTTTCCCATCATGCATTTAGTGGTAGCCATGGTAGACGTTTCCCATCATGCATTTAGTGGTAGCCATGGTAGAAGTTTCCCATCATGCGTTTAGTGGTAGCCACGGTAGAAGTTTCCCATCATGCATTTAGTGGTAGCCACGGTAGAAGCTTCCCATCATGCATTTAGTGGTAGCCACGATAGAAGTTTCCCATCATGCATTTAGTGGTAGCCACGGTAGAAGTTTCCCATCATGCATTTAGTGGTAGCCATGGTAGAAGTTTCCCATCATGCATTTAGTGGTAGCCACGGTAGAAGTTTCCCATCATGCATTTAGTGGTAGCCACGGTAGAAGTTTCCCATCATGCATTTAGTGGTAGCCACGGTAGAAGCTTCCCATCATGCATTTAGTGGTAGCCACGATAGAAGTTTCCCATCATGCATTTAGTGGTAGCCATGGTAGAAGTTTCCCATCATGCATTTAGTGGTAGCCATGGTAGAAGTTTCCCATCATGCATTTAGTGGTAGCCACGGTAGAAGTTTCCCATCATGCATTTAGTGGTAGCCACGGTAGAAGTTTCCCATCATGCATTTAGTGGTAGCCACGGTAGAAGTTTCCCATCATGCATTTAGTGGTAGCCACGGTAGAAGTTTCCCATCATGCATTTAGTGGTAGCCATGGTAGAAGTTTCCCATCATGCATTTAGTGGTAGCCATGGTAGAAGTTTCCCATCATGCATTTAGTGGTAGCCATGGTAGAAGTTTCCCATCATGCATTTAGTGGTAGCCACGGTAGAAGTTTCCCATCATGCATTTAGTGGTAGCCACGGTAGAAGTTTCCCATCATGCATGTAGTGGTAGCCACGGTAGAAGTTTCCCATCATGCATTTAGTGGTAGCCACGGTAGAAGTTTCCCATCATGCATTTAGTGGTAGCCACGGTAGAAGTTTCCCATCATGCATTTAGTGGTAGCCATGGTAGACGTTTCCCATCATGCATTTAGTGGTAGCCATGGTAGACTTTTCCCATCATGCATTTAGTGGTAGCCATGGTAGACGTTTCCCATCATGCATTTAGTGGTAGCCATGGTAGACTTTTCCCATCATGCATGTAGTGGTAGCCACGGTAGACTTTTCCCATCATGCATTTAGTGGTGGTTGACATGCTATTTCTCTGCTTCATATTCTTTCAGTTTCTCTGGGGGTTTGAACCGGCAACCTTCCAGTCACGAGCCCGTTATGTGACTTATAACTTCAGGTTGTTTTTTTCCCAGCAGGTTCTTTGGCGTTTCTCAACGTCTTTTAGCTCGGGTGAAGTGAAAGTGAGTGTGCTGATGGTGTTTGAAGCGAGCGGCGACGTGGAGGTGTTGTGACAGGGCAGACGGGCCTCTCCAGATCGTATTAGCGGTGTTATGACAGGGGAGGTGGCGGCAGCGCGTGATCAAAGGGCAGAGTGGGCCATCGCTGACATTTACAACATCTCTGATCTGTCACGCTGGACTAGATCTCTGATAATAGGGATCTTTTATGTCCGCGGGTGTGTGTGTGTGTGTGGGCGGGGGGTGTTCAGGGTGAAAACCTGTGTGTGTGTGTGTGTGTGTGTGTGCTTCATTTCTGTTCATCTAACGTTGTATGACAAAACATTATTGAATTGTTCACTAATGATTTTTTTGATTGACTCGACTTGTTTTTTGACCATAAAATATAACAAAATCAACAAATAATCTAATAACACTCTGACATCTCTTTAAATGTCTTTTCCACATCCGGTGACACTAATAGAATTATTTAATTGGAATATAATTTTAAGATTTTTTTATATTATTGGATTTTTATTTCGTTATAAGCTTCATTACAGTTGAAGGCAGCTGCATCCGCCTCTCTCTCCTCTCGTTTTTCTCCTCTGTTCTTATGTCTCTCTATCCCTCTCACATGGAGGCATGGAGAGAGGTAGTGATTGAGCAGAAACAGGGGAGATAGAGAGAGAGAGAGAGAGAGAGGAGGGAGGATAACAAAAGAAGAAGGGAGAGCGGGAGGAGAATCATCAACTTTGTCTTCTGCCTCGGTGCTTTGGGAATAGGTGCTATCTGGGAGATGGGGAGGAAATTGAACTCCCTGTCTCCCACACACACTTTTTAGTCCATTAGTGTGTGTGTGTGTGTGTGTGTGTGTGTGTGTGTGTGTGTGTGTGTTTTGGCTGCACTTTGGTATACTCCCTTGGTTATACACTTCATTTACACCTGGCAGTAAAATGTTAATGTGCCGGTGCGTTCTGTCCGTGGCTGTCGACTCCACCAACCATCACTCGGTGGTTCTGCATCTCGTTGCCTGGCAGTGAAAGTAGCTGATCAAATCACAAAGAGAGACAACGCTGTTCAAAAAGTGTTCATGCAGGATCCAGCATGTATACTGCCGTCGTACTGCAGATAACTCTTGACTGTTACAGAATAGAACAAGGGGCTCGGGGAGAAACGGCTTCAAGTTCATAAAATAACCGTGAAGTTTAAAATGAGGGGGCAAAAAAGTCCCCTGATGGTGAGGAGCCCTTTTGTTGCATTTCATGCTGTTCACATTTTATTCATTTAGTTTTCAAATAGTCACGTGTGAATACGACTACTGTCCCTGTGTGGGCCACCGTAGGTGATTCATCAGAGCCTATGACTGGGCGATTCTTTCCAGTGTGTCCCAGGTCAGAAAGATTTAGTATTTTTGACCCGAAAAAAAAGCGAGCAGCCTAGAGCTGTAGAGACTGTTGGCTCCACGCAGCCAGCAGTAAAGAAATACCACAACACAAACCACCGGGTCAACAAAAAATAAAACAACCAATATGATAAAAAACTAACAGTGGAGACAGAGAGGGGAGGAAAACAGATCCATCCTCTTCTGTCAGACCTGCCGAGTTTCCAGCAGTGGGGAAGAAGCAAAGACAAATCTCAGTGGTACAAAGTGAGTTTAGTTGTCAATATGCAATACAAAGTATTATTTTATAGTTCAATAAAATTCCACCTAAAATGACTAAAAATGACCCAAAAATCAGATTAAAGGGGTAAAGAATTCCCCTTTTCTTAACCTGCAATAGAACCAAACTAGTATTACAACACAGACGTGACAGATTATCCCCCCTGACCTCCAACTCTTAAAACCAGAGAACAAAACCTCTTTCCCCAACTTCCTCTTGGCTAGTGAATGTGCAGCATTAGTTCAGCGAACATAAAGCAGTGAAGTAAAAAAAAGAGAAACTTTCTCTCTCGCTAAAGTGAACTCTACTGCTGAGTAGGTTTAATTGTCACAGCATGGATGTTTTATTTCTGTTCTCACGAAGACGTTGAGAGAAGCATTTCACTCAAAAGACTCCACCGAACCCACTCGTATTCCCGAGACGTGACCTTTTTCTGGAACGACGAGCTGATTGCAGCCGTATTGACATCGGTGAGCCAGACTCGTTACCACGCCGACGCCACCAATGACCGCCGGCGAGCCTCAGACGCACGCAGACCAGCCGCAATAATAAGAGCAATAATGATAATGGCAGAGGCTTGATTGTTCGTTTTGTTTGGGGTCGGGTTGAGGTGGTAACGAGTTGCGCGGTGACGGTGAGTTCGCTTTGTCCTTGATTGGCGCTTAATGAGGACCTACTTGACAGCGTCAGAGAGAGAGAGAGAGACATTTGAAGAGAGCTGAAAACAGGGAGAACATGAATAGAGGAGGTTTATAGAGAGATGAAGAGAGGGTGGGAGAGAACATGAAGAGCGAGGGAAGGAGGGTGAGACAGGAAAAAAGAAGAGAGGGAGCGATGAAGAGAGGGTGAGACAGGATAAGAAGAGGACGGGAGCTATATAGAAGAACGAAGAGAGGGTGAGACAGGAAACGATGATGGGAGAGACGAGAGAGACATCAGTTACACCTTTGCAGTGTTTCATTAAATTGTCAATTAAAATCTGCTCCTGTGTGTGTGTGTGTGTGTGTGTGTGTGCGCACGCATCACCAAATCACATGAGTAATTACAAAGACATGTCACGTCTCAAAATATGGTTGTGGCAATGCTATAGAGGCTTCTCCACACGTTAAATTAATGTGCATGAACACACACACACACACACACACACAAACAAACCTCTCAATTGATTGGATGCAAAGTGTTCTCTCTGCTCTTTGACAGGAAGTGATGTATGCAGGGACAGGATGTGATGTATTAGAGCCATGACACCCGGCGCCAGCCTGCATCATTAGAGTGGGATCTGACTGTCAGCATTAAATCACAATGCTTAAAGATGTGGCCTTCACCCTATATATCACACACACACACACACACACACACACTGATGAAATTTGCTTAAACAGCATTCAGATCATCGTCAGATCAACATGAAAACTCTCCACTAAAATCATGGGACACTAAAACTCTCCATTGAAACCCAAACTAGTGAAATTTTCTTAAACAGCATTTAGACCATTTTATGAGACTAAAGCTCTCCGCTGAAATATATATTAACTTAATGATTTTCTAACAGCATTTAGACCATCATGGGACACTAAAACTCTCCATTGAACCCTAAACCAATGAAACAGCATTGAGACAGTTATGGGACACTAAAGATCTCCAATTTAACCCTTGCTAATTGCATTTCATTAAACAGCATTTAGACAATCATGGCGTACTAAAACTCATCATTGAAATGCATATGAAAGACCTGATCACATCTCCCCATTGAAACCCACACTAATGAAAGACCTGCTCACATCTCCCCATTGAAACAACACTAATGAAAGACCTGATCACATCTCCCCATTGAAACCCACACTAATGAAAGACCTGATCACATCTCCCCATTGAAACCCATACTAATGAAAGACCTGCTCACATCTCCCCATTGAAACCAACACTAATGAAAGACCTGCTCACATCTCCCCATTGAAACCCATACTAATGAAAGACCTGATCACATCTCCCCATTGAAACAACACTAATGAAAGACCTGCTCACATCTCCCCGTTGAAACAACACTAATGAAAGACCTGCTCACATCTCCCCATTGAAACCCATACTAATGAAAGACTTGATCACATCTCCCCATTGAAACCCATACTAATGAAAGACCTGCTCACATCTCCCCATTGAAACCCATACTAATGAAAGACCTGCTCACATCTCCCCATTGAAACCAACATTAATGAAAGACCTGAACACATCTCCCCATTGAAACCAACACTAATGAAAGACCTGCTCACATCTCCCCATTGAAACCAACACTAATGAAAGACCTGATCACATCTCCCCATTGAAACCAACACTAATGAAAGACCTGATCACATCTCCCCATTGAAACGAAACCCACACTAATGAAAGACCTGATCACATCTCCCCATTGAAACCAACACTAATGAAAGACCTGGACACATCTCCCCATTGAAACCCATACTAATGAAAGACCATATCACATCTCCCCATTGAAACAACACTAATGAAAGACCTGATCACATCTCCCCATTGAAACCAACACTAATGAAAGACCTGATCACATCTCCCAATTGAAACCCACACTAATGAAAGACCTGATCACATCTCCCCATTGAAACCAACACTAATGAAATACCTGGACACATCTCCCCATTGAAACCCACACTAATGAAAGACCATATCATATCTCCCCATTGAAACCCATACTAATGAAAGACCATATCACATCTCCCCATTGAAACCCACACTAATGAAAGACCTGATCACATTTCCCCGTTGAAACCAACACTAATGAAAGACCTGAACACATCTCCCCATTGAAACCCATACTAATGAAAGACCATATCACATCTCCCCATTGAAACCCACACTTATGAAAGACCTGATCACATTTCCCCGTTGAAACCAACACTAATGAAAGATCATATCACATCTCCCCATTGAAACCCATACCAATGAAAGACCATATCACATCTCCCCATTGAAACCCACACTAATGAAAGACCTGATCACATTTCCCCGTTGAAACCAACACTAATGAAAGACCTGAACACATCTCCCCATTGAAACCAACACTAATGAAAGACCTGAACACATCTCCCCATTGAAACCCATACTAATGAAAGACCTGCTCACATCTCCCCATGGAAACCCACAGTAGGGGCTAGGTGGGGTAGCAGCCCGCTACATGCTCGATCTTCCCATTTATGTTGGAGTTAACTGTGGCAGTCCTGGGCAGCTCCCAGGTGGGAGAGCGAGTCTGTCTGAGTAAGCCTCTCTCGCCCCCCTACAGCCTTCTTCCTTTAAAGGAGTTCCTTTAAACGCTCAGACAGGATGGGAAGCATAAATATTGGATCAGACATCAGTGGGAGGCCAAACTGCCTCTTCTTCTCTCCTCTTTTTGTCTCCACTCTTCTTCTCTCCTCTTTTCTTCCTCCTCTTTCCTTCCTCTTCTGTTCTCTCCTTGTCTTCCTTTCTCCTCATTCTCCTCTCCTTTTCCTCTTTCTTCTTCTCTCTATTTGCATATTCTTTGCTTTCGTTCTCCCTTAATCTGTTCTTTTCTTTTCCTCTCCTCTCCCTGTAGTCTCTTTTTGTTCTCTGTTCTTTTTCCCTGCTCTCCTTCTTTTCTGTTCTCCTCTTATTCTCTGTCATTTTCTCTTCTTGTATTCTCCCCTACTCCTCATTTTCTCTCCTTTTCTTCTCTGCTTTCCTCACCTCTTCCTTTCTTCTCTCCTCTTATCTTTGTGTCTCTATCTTTTCTTCTTCTTCTCCTCTCCTCTTCTCTATACACACCAACTATAAATCCAGAGTGAAACATCTCTCCATCTCTCTGTGGTAGTACTGAGGTATCAGGATATTTCTCTCTCAGTTTCTTTCTCTTCTCCCTCAGGCCGTCGCTTTAATGGGGGAAAAAAACCCTAAGTCGAGCAGTTTGGATAACGAGGTAAAGAAGAAGAAGAAGAAGTCTTTATTATTGGAAATTTCATGCTACTTTCATGTTGTGGTTCCCACGTAGCGGCTGGTCCACGGGATGCAGCCGTGGCTGTTTGAACCTCTATCTGTCTCAGCGGTGGGTCCAAGCCGTGGCTCCGTCCACGCTGGGGAGTCGCAGCGGGGCGCAGGTGGGTCGGCCAGCAGGGGAACACAAGAGAAATAATACAATGGGCGAGATGTTAAAAAAAAACAACACAAAACAGAGACAAAGTTTGAAATGCTTTGTGGTTCCCCAGTGATATAACTAAGTCACCAAACAAATGTCACTATTTCAGAATGACAACATATTTCTAGGACTATGGGTCAACCCTGATTCCTCAACTTTCCCTGATCAGAATCAGAATCAGGTTTATTGCCAAGTGTGTTTTTGCATACAAGGATTTTTACTTGGTGTTTTACATAGAATAAAAAACAAGAATAAAAGCAAGTAATGTAAAAAGTATAGGTCAAGAATACAATAGAAAATAGAAAAATTCACACTAAATATATGAAAATATATAAGAAATATATAAGTAGAATATGTACATTTTTGTGCAGAATGTGCAGAGATATTAACCAAGGGGGCACTACAGTTAAAGGTCATGAGTTCTAACTGTGAAAGGCCCTGCACCATGAGTTCAACTTCCTTACCAGTTACACCAATTGGCCTCATGGGGGCGCTGTAATTAAAGGTTAACATTTTTAACTGAAGCGTGACACCACTGGTTAGATTTTGACGCAACTTGGAGGGATGATGCATCTCAGCGCTGTGCTCTGGCGGTTAAAGAAATGGCCTCGTTGGCCTCATGGGGGCGCTATAATCAGGGCAAACTCTGAACTTTGAACGGCCATAACTGCTACACTATTGATCCAATTCTTACAGAACTTGTAGGGATGATGTTATACGTGTATTGGCCTGAAGGGGCGCTATTGCTACACGTCAACATTTTAAACTTTGACTTCTACACCACCGGCGTGATGTTCATGAACCTGGAGCGATGGTGGTAGGAAATGACGTGTTGTCTTTTTCTTATTCTCTTTCAATGTCTCTCCATCCCTCTCTCTCTTCCTCTCTCTTCCTCTCTCACTCTCAATTGAGTGAACTTCAGTTGCAACATGATGTATTGGTGTGACTGTCCTGCAGTAGCAGCGTTGCCGAGGAGGTCTGCAGTTTATTACGATGTATAAGAATCACATCAAAATAATAGAGAGGGATGATTAGGCCAGTTACTCTCGCTCTCTTTCTCTCTCCACGCGAACGCCCACGGACTCCCTGGGCTAATAAATGTGCACAAGGGATTTACCAACACACACACACACACACACACACACACACACACACACACACACACACACGGAGGTGGAGGTTGTAGGCAGGAATTGATGCTTCCTGATATTCAGTTAGGGCAGTCATTACCGCAGAGCAGCTGTGTGTGTGTGTGTGTGTGTGAGAGTGTGTGTGTGTGCGCGTGTGTGTGTGTGTAGGTGTGTGTTTGATTGATTCCGAGGCAGAAAGCTGATTGCTTTCTCAACTTCTATGCTTCTTTGGAAGGCACAGTAATAACGACCAAGATCTTCATAGAGGAGTGTGTGTCTGTGTGTGTGTGTGTGTGTGAGCGATGGAACTATATGCATGTTGATTACTGTTGATTTACTAGGATGTCGCTCTGTTTGTTTGTGTATGAGATGTTTTTTAGATTCAAGGGTTTACTCGCTGTGTGTGTGTGTGTGTGTGTGTGTATGTATGAGAGTGTGTGTTTTTTGTCCTTGCTGATTTATCCTCCTCATCCTCTATTCCAATTGGTTTTCTCTTTCTTTCCCTATGCACTTATTAAAAAAAACTTTTTACTTTTTCGTTTTCATTTAAGAGGAATACACACCCCTCGCCTGTGTGTGTGTGTGTGTGTGTGTGTGTGCGTGTGTGTGTGTGTTATAGCTACTCTTAAGTCTATCAAAATTCTTTGCAAAAATCGAGAGATAAATAAAGGATGGGAGGAAGAAGATGAAGAAGAGAGAAAGAGGGAGAGGATGAGATGTGTGTGTGTGTGTGTGTGTGTGTGTGTGTGTGTGTGTGTGTCTGTGTGAGAGAGAGAGAGAGAGAGAGCCTCAGTGGAGCTTAAACCACACTCAGACAGTTAATGAAGGCACACACACACACACACACACACACACACACCCAGGTAATCTGGCCAACATTAGTAGTGTGCTCCATGCTCAACTAATTACTGTGGGCTTGTAGCTGGTCACACACACACACACACACACACACACACGACACACACTCGGACACACACACCCTCCTATCTATAAAGAGAAAGTGAATGGGATTCACCCACCAGAAAAGATAACAAGAACCAAATGAGAGACGGAACGAAGGACGACTGTGAAAGAAGAGTGTGTGTGTGTGTGTGTGTGTGTGTGTGTGTGTGTGTGTGTTTGTTTGTGTGTGTGTGTGTGTGTGTGTGTGTGTGTAGATGTGCCTCTCTGTGCAAGTGCAAGTGTGTACTGTATGTCTACAAATGAACTTGTGTATGTATGTGTACATGCATGGGTGAATGTGTGTGTGTGTGTGTGTGTGTGTGTGTGTGTGTGTGTGTGTGTGTGTGTGTGTTGAGCTCATTAAGAGTAGCCAGCAGACTTCAATGACCTCTCTGTTCTTTGGCCAGTTTCTATCTAACTACTGATGAGAGAGAGAGAGAGAGAGACAGAGAGAGAGAGGGAGAGGGAGAGGGAGAGGGAGGGAGAGACAGAAATGAGGGGGGAAAGTTGAATAGGAGGAAGAGGAATGGAAATAAAGACAGGAGAGGAGGTAAAGAAAGAAAGAAAGAAAGAAAGAAAGAACGGAAAGAAGACATACAAGAGCAGGACAAGAAAAAAGAGGAAGAAGAAAAATGAGAACTTCTCTGCTGAAAGGTTTTATGTGTGACCGACTTCAAGCTCACGATGATGTCATACTGACAGAGAGGAAGGAAGGAAGGAAGGAAGGAAGCAAGGAAGGAAGGAAGGAAGAAAGAAAGAAAGAAAGAAGAGAGAGACAGAAAGAGAGAGATTTTTTGAGTTTTAACAAAACTTTATTAGCAACATGGTCACCAGTCGGTCAATGTTACAACACAACACTGTTAAAAAACAAAACACACAACAACAACAACAATCATCCCACAGCAGCTCCCTGACTCCCACTGCATCTGCAGCATCATTCATCATCAACCTCCAGCGCTTTCATCCTCCTATAGTATTAATGATCTGTAGTCTAACTGGTGACTGGTACACCCCTGTTCCCCTGTACCCCTGTACCCCTGCACCCCTGCACCCCTGTACCCCTGTATCCCTGTACCCCTGCACCCCTGTACCCCTGTATCCCTGTACCCCTGCACCCATGTACCCCTGCACCCCTGTACCCCTGCACCCCTGCACCCCTGTACCCCTGCACCATTGTACCCCTGTACCCCTGTACCCCTGTACCCCTGTACCCCTGCAGCTTCTCTCAGGTCTGCCCAGTCTTTATAGTCGTGTTTCCACTGCAGGGACTCAGTACTATTGGTACTTCGTTCCAGGAACTTCAACCTTTCCCACCGGGGGAACTAGCCCTGGAAAAGGTTCCTCTTGGATAGGTCCTGGACCCAAAACAAGTTCCTGCTAGTGAGGTAGTACAATAGCAGTGAGTAGCAGTACTGAACCATGCTGATTGGTCAATACAAGCTGAACTAAAATGGTTCCTGCTGAAAAGGTTCCTGCTCCAAAAAGTAGTCCAGTCTACTCCCTCCACTCCTTCCACAGTGGAGAGCCTCAGCCGTGGGGACAGATCCTCAGGGTCCAAGTCCCCATCCTGGAGAAACCTCCAGTCCTCATTCAGTCCTCCTCCAGCATTTGGCCAGCTGCAGAGAGAGAGAGAGAGAGAGAGAGAGAGAGAGAGAGAGAGAGACATTGTTAACGTCTCATTGTCTGAATCTCTTCATGTTGTGTTTGCTTTGGCAACAAGTGCTTTCTGCTCGGTGCCAGATCACCACCTTTGAATTGAACCAACTGAAACAAAGGGCCGAGTCACTTCAGAGACCTCCAGCCCAGGTCTCTTCTGGTCCAAAGTCCTTTGTTTGTGATTTCCCTCGTTCCAGATCTCCGCGTGATAAACCGATACGAGGCTTTTTCTTTAAGCAGCGTGGCGACGGAATCCGGGCCCGGCGTTTCGGACGCGATAATAAAAGCCGGTGCTGATGAGAGCTTTGTTGAGCTGTAATGAAAGCTGGCCCGGCGGCCTCAGAAGGCCTTCCATCATAACACCACCATTCATTCATCAACAGTTCACAACATGAATACAGTGAAGGTGAACCCGGCTTCAGAGAGGTTGAGCTTCAAGTGTCTAATATTTGGTGTTCATGAGAGTTGGTCTGAACTTTTCTCTTGTTTTTCTCTCACTCTTTCACCCCCCCCTCTCTCTTTATCTCTACAGCCTGCTGTCTCTCTCACTGTTCTTGCTTCCCTTATCTTTTCTTTCTCTCTCTATCTCTCTCTCTCTCTCACCCCTCTCATCACTGTCTTCCTCTCTTTAGCTTCTCTACTCTCTCTCTTTTCTTTCTGTATATCTTTCTCTCTGTCTCTCCACCATCTTCCATACTTTCATCCCTCTGTCTTCCTCCACCCTCTCCTCTCTCTCATCCCTCCATCCTCTGTTTGTATATTCCTGAAGGATATTCTATCTAGTTTATAGTTTCCTTGTGGTATTTGTATAGTATCCTTCTGAAATGTATTATAGGATGACTATAGTTTTATTTATTTATAGGGGAAGCATCTTGCAGTACCACTGGGAGTTGAACCCTCAACCCTCTCTCTCTACCTCCCTCTCTCTCTCTCTCTCTATATATGTTTTTCTTCAAGACGAGGACGATTCGATAAATCCCATTCTGCTGTCGGTGTTTCCTATAGTGGGAGGCCATGTAGTGGGACGCCAGTCAATACTCCCCCCACTTAGTGGACAAGACAAAAATCACTGCACACACACACACACACACACACACACACACACACACACACACAGGAGAAATTAATGTGCACAAACACCCCTATTCATTCACTACCTCACACAGAGGTGTAAACACACAACACACACACACACACACACACACACACAAAGAAACAGTAGGTGAGTGCCCAGACGCCGGCTCGATGTGGCGGAGGTGTTGTGACATTTGGAGAGGAGCATCTCAGCACAAAGACAAACAAGTTCCTCTCCTCTTGTCCCTTCGATCTGCAGACGCTAAAAAGAAAATAAATAAATAGTTTAAAGGAAAAACATTTTTGCCGTAAACGTTGAAAAGGCTTTTCTTTCTCCTCCTCCACTGTGGCTGAACATGAAAAGACAGCTCCTCTGTTAAAGGAAAACGCTCCCGGGTGATTCACCTGTTGGTCAACTTGTCCGTTAAGTGGCATTCAGGTTGTGTTGCATTCAGGTCATATGGGATTAACCGGGAATATGAGCTCCCGGCCTGCTAGTGGTAATTACAAGTAGGACACATGGGAATCTTTGTAGGCTCCAGTATCTCCACCTTCACACCACAAATTGCGGACGTGTGTCAACACAGGCGGCAAACCACCAACGTCGACAGTCCAAGGTGATAAAAATCAAAATGATCAATTATATTCACAGTAATAGACTCAACGTGAAGAATATCTGCTGCAGTTAGCTCATGGTTGATTTTAAAGCAACTTGTTAACGAGTTGTTACAATAGGCTATCGATGCAATGGTCATCTTCAATGTGGGCGTTGAGTTAAATGCATGAACACTTCCAATTTGTAGTAAGAACCATCCTGTTCTGCCACTTCTATATTCTTCTATGTTACATGAGCATAGCAGTCATCATGTGTCGCTCCAGGGATCCATGCTAACACTTTAGCGTACACTATGTTGAGTGATAATAGGCTCTATGCTAACACTTTAACACACACTACTATGTTGAGTGATAGGAGGCTCCATGCTAACAACTCTTTATTACTTAAAGGTCAGTCTCCTTACTGTGGATAATGCTAGTCTCATCCCATCACTCACCATAGTGCATGCTAAAGTGTTAGCATGGAGCACTGGTGCCAGTGATCTACCGGGGACACGTGCATGACTTTGGTGTCGATGTTCTTGTTACTTAGGTTAGTTGGTTAGTTGACCAACTGGCCGATCTCCTAGTAACTTCCTTTAAGGCGGCATCAGGACGTGTTGAACCTTTTTTCCGCCCTGAGCAACTTGATCTGATCTGGACGAGACTTTAGTCTCCTGCCACGCTGGCTCATTAAATCTGTAAATCTGCCCCGTCAGAGTGATAATTCTATTTAGCCAGTGGAAACTTTTAGTAGCATTAAATGCTGCTCTTTCTTTAATATATTTCACTTTACTGCATTATTCATATCCTTTATTACCTTTTTATGCACGTCCTTTATTACCTTTATTCCCCATTTCTGTTCCACTCTCTGCTGCAAGAGCTCAATTTCCCTTTGGGGATCGATAAGCATCATCATATCTTGATCTTATTATCTTATCTTAAAATATACGAGTGCTACTCTGCAGTACATGGACCTGCTGGAAAAGGGCCACGGCATGTTCTTGGCTTGTGTTTTATAGGTTAGGGAAGGAGGAAATAGGGTTAAAGTGCTCTTTAAAGGAGAGCAGATCTGAGAGAGGGGATCTGAGATATAGGTAGATAGTAGTGTAGTAATGAATGGACGTGATGATGAAAATAGCAGAAAATAAAGAAAGGAAAATGCCAGATTTTTTGAAGCCTGTCACACCGCATGCATTTTCACACCAGCGCTTTTGTTTTGGAGAGATTTTGGACAGGAAATGCTTAATACCCGCTCTGCTCCCCGGCTCTGGCACCGCAATCAAAAGCGAAACCTTAAGCTGCTTGTCAACAAGACAAAAAAGAGTTGCGAGTACGACTCTCTGAACGCAGTGAGAGGGATCTGGAGGAAAGGGTTTCTGAAAAGAGACCATTACTCACAGCCCAGACCACGGAGGAGATCTCTGGAGGAGATCTCTGGAGGAGGTCTCTGGAGGAGGTCTCTGGAGGAGATCTCTGGAGGAGGTCTCTGGAGGAGGTCTCTGGAGGAGGTCTCTGGGGGAGGTCTCTGGAGGAGGTCTCTGGGGGAGGTCTCTGGGGGAGGTCTCTGGAGGAGGTCTCTGGGGGAGGTCTCTGGAGGAGGTCTCTGGAGGAGGTCTCTGGAGGATGTCTCTGGAGGAGGTCTCTGGAGGAGGTCTCTGGAGGAAGTTCTGTTGTAACTCAGTCAGACTGCTCTGGGGTGAATGGCCAAGTGACTTTATTGTAACGAGGGGATGTATTCATGCTTTTACTCAGAGACCCCAGACTCTTCTTTCTCATCTGTTCTTCTTCTTTCTCATCTGTTCTTCTTTCATATCTGTTCTTCTTCTTTCTTATCTGTTCTTCTTCTTTCATATCTGTTCTTCTTCTTTCTCATCTGTTCTTGTTTCATATCTGTTCTTCTTTCTTATCCGTTCTTCTTCTTTCTCATCTGTTCTTCTTCTTTTCTATCTGTTCTTCTTCTTTCATATTCGTTCTTCTTCTTTCATATCTGTTCTTCTTTCTCATCTGTTCTTCTTGTTTCTTATCTGTTCTTCTTTCATATCTGTTCTTCTTTCTTATCTGTTCTTCTTTCCCATCTGTTCTTCTTCTTTCTCACCTGTTCTTCTTCTTTCATATCTGTTCTTCTTCTTTCTTATCTGTTCTTCTTTCCCATCCGTTCTTCTTCTTTTTCATCCATTCTTCTTCTTTCTCATCCGTTCTTCTTTTCTATCTGTTCTTCTTCTTTCTCATCTGTTCTTTTTCTTTTCTATCTGTTCTTCTTCTTTCTCATCCGTTCTTCCTTCTCATCTGTTCTTCTTTCCCATCTGTTCTTCTTCTTTCTCATCTGTTCTTCTTCTTTCATATCTGTTCTTCTTCTTTCTTATCTGTTCTTCTTTCCCATCCGTTCTTCTTCTTTTTCATCCATTCTTCTTCTTTCTCATCCGTTCTTCTTTTCTATCCGTTCTTCTTTTCTATCCGTTCTTCTTCTTTCTCATCTGTTCTTTTTCTTTTCTATCTGTTTTTCTTTTCTATCTGTTCTTCTTCTTTCTCATCCGTTCTTCTTTCTCATCCATTCTTCTTTCTCATCTGTTCTTCTTTTCTATCTGTTCTTCTTCTTTCTCATCCGTTCTTCTTCTTTCATATCTGTTCTTCTTCTTTCTTATCTGTTCTTCTTCTTTCCTATCTGTTCTTCTTCCTTTTCTCGCCCCCAATGACACTTTTCTGAGACTCAGGCGTTCACATCCCTCTGTTCCGATTCCCTCCTTTCTCTCTCTCTCTCTCCTTCCAGGTCGTAACCTATGTCTCTCTGTCTGTCACTCTGTCATTCTCAGCCAATTACTGGCTGTCTTCAGGTGTTTAACCCCGGGCCTCGCCATCAATTGGCTCATTATAGTGCCGCTTTAAATCTTTCTCTCTCGTTCCCTCCAGCTCTCTCCCTCTTTTTTTATTTTTCTTGTATTTCTGTCACTCTCTAACGAGTATCTGCCTCTCTCTTTCTGTCATGATGTCTCACTCTCTCTTCTGTCTGTCTCATCGTCTTTATATTTTACTTCTCTACATCGTCTCTCTTTCACTTCCCTAGCATCTCTATCTTTCTGTGTCTCTCCTCTGTTATTGCCTCTTTTACTTAACTCACTCCTCTTTCTGTCTCTCTCTCTTTCACTTCCCCTTCATATATTTTTCTTATTTGCAAATGAGAGTTTCTAAACCCCGATCTTGAAATCCCCTCCATCTCTCACTTCTCTCTCGCCTCCTCGTTCCGCAAATGGCTACAACTCAATTGTCCCCCGCCTGCCTATAGGCGGTAATGGTATTAATAAAGTGGGATTTGAATTGGATTTCCTCTCCGCTCCATTTTGAATTACGTTACTCTGTGGTTTCGGCTCTGAGCATTTTTCACCCTCCTGCCGCTTTGCTGCTGCTGCTGGTATCACCATTATATTCTCCCTGTATGAATCCTGCTTCAGAACTACGGTGGTAGAAGTGGCTAATACCGCATCTCTCCTGTGTTAGCACTATAACATGATGCTTTATTGATCCTGGGAGGTCAATTCCCTTTTCAGGGTCAGGGTCAGATACAGAGCAGCACCTCTGGATCTGGTAGTGTCTTCAGCAGGGTAGTCAGTCTGGCCA
>JAXDDX010000039.1:2755000-2767500 GCA_034670405.1 Hoplostethus atlanticus | reverse complement strand
AGTGTGATCAGGTAGATTTGTCTCCAAATGTAGGTTACTGTGACTCAGTAAACTGTCTTGTCTTTAGCCCTAGTCTCTACTCCAAAACACTCTGAGTTGGAGCTGGAGAAGAGTCAGCTAGTTCACCTGAACTAACTGGTAGCTAGCTAACTAGCCAGCAGGCTAGTTTAGGACCTCCAATATGGCAGCCGGAGGAAAGGAAAAGAAAGAGAAGAGTAGAAAACTAGTCAGGAGTGATGAAGCAAGAGAGAAGGGAAGTGGGCCGAGAGACTGCAACGACTGAGAGAAAGTGGAGAGAGAGGCGAAGTCCAACAAAACAGAGATGGAAGTGTTCATGGAACTGGAATATCATGGGATTTTGAGAGGTGTATACCGGACAGGGAAAGGTGTATACTTTACACCTTGCTTCACATATTGATGGCATTAGACGGTAGTTTTTTTTTCCTCCAGACTGTTCTGTCCTTTAGAGCTTTTCTGAGATGATAAACAACGTCTAGGATCAACATCTAGGAAGGGGAGAACATTTGAAAGTCATGAGTCTGCTCCAACAAAAGTCCTGGAAAAGACTTGGAATAATTAGACACCGAGGGAACACAGTGGGAACCGTGATCATAGCAAAGACAGAAAGGGCAAAGCGTGGGAGGGGAGTGATGGAGATAGTGAAGGCAGCACAAGAGGAAGATGGGAAAGGGCAAGGAGGGATAAAGGAAACAGAGAGCTGGTAAGAGAAAGGGCAAGGACAAAAAAAAGAGAGATCGGAATGAAAAAATAACAACTGACAAACAACGGGAATGAAAGCAAAGGACGTGGCAAAGCAAGAAGGAAGGGCGAAGAAAGAGGAAATGGAACGAGAGAGGAGAGAGGAGTGAGGGGTTGGGTGGGGGAGTCATGAAGATTGATTTCCCCTCCTCCTCTTCCTCTTCTCCCCGGTTGCAGCTCCCTAAAGCCTTTGGATTAATGGTTCGGTTCCTGTTGCTCATTCATCAGCATCAGGAAGCGATCCCAAAACACAATCCCTCACTAGGAACCTCGCCTTAGCTAGATATCTACCCGGCACGTCCGGTAGGCCCTCAAGTACTTTCAAAGGCGGGGAAAACAACTTTATCTCTACCTCGGGTCAACACAGGGGGGAATTAACAGCATCCGCCGGCCTCGTACTTGTTAGCTCGCAGACGGTCCAACCTTTATTTGTGCGGGTGGACGGGTCGACCAGAGAGGAAGGACCTGGAGTCCACATGTTCAGCATCGAGGCTGGTGTATCTCAGCTGTGGGTTTGAAGTTGTTCTTCTCTGTCAGACACTTTGGGAGGTAACCATGTTTTTGGAAGTCATCTTCTGCCCCGAAACCTCATTTTGCTGGACAGTGAATAAGGCTGTTGTGTACGTTCCTTGACCGAGCAGTAAATGTCACACAACCGGTTTCCTAGGCTGATTCTACGGTTTTCTTTGGCAGGTCATCGGTCTGTTTCTCAGGAATTGTGCTGTAGTGAAAGGCCATGTGCTAGTTGTATCAACACTGCCTCATAACATTTTGTGAATTGAGGATGAACTCTGATAGAGGAGGATACCAATCATGTGAACATTACGTTCACCATGACCTGGATTATGTGCCAATAGCACCAATTGGACACGCCATTTTCCCTGTTCATCACGTGAAAAGGTTAGCTCACAGCTAACAGCTAACCTAAAACAACTTGGTTAAGGTTAGGGTAAAAGTTTGGTTGTGGTTATATAAGAAAAACTTCCACCAAAAATGAAAACTGTTAGGCTAGCTAGCCATGTGCTAGCTGTAGCTCACGTTGTCCTGTAGTGAGAGGCTAGCTAGCCGTGTGCTAGCTGTAGCTCACGTTGTCCTGTAGTGAGAGGCTAGCTAGCCGTGTGCTAGCTGTAGCTCACGTTGTCCTGTAGTGAGAGGCTAGCTAGCCGTGTGCTAGCTGTAGCTCACGTTGTCCTGTAGTGAGAGGCTAGCTAGCCGTGTGCTAGCTGTAGCTCACGTTGCCCTGTAGTGTTAGGCTAGCTAGCCGTGTGCTAGCTGTAGCTCACGTTGCCCTGTAGTGATAGGCTAGCTAGCCGTGTGCTAGCTGTAGCTCACGTTGTCCTGTAGTGAGAGGCTAGCTAGCCGTGTGCTAGCTGTAGCTCACGTTGTCCTGTAGTGAGAGGCTAGCTAGCCGTGTGCTAGCTGTAGCTCACGTTGTCCTGTAGTGAGAGGCTAGCTAGCCGTGTGCTAGCTGTAGCTCACGTTGTCCTGTAGTGACAGGCCATGTGCCAGCTGCAGCAGGCCACCTCTGGGTACAACGTGTCTCTCTGCTTGGCCTCGTCACATGGTGCTCCAGCGATGCCATCTGAACCCTCTCACAGCGTGTGCTAGCTAACACGCCAACACGCGGCCCAACCTGATTAATGAGGCAGGATGTTTCGCCCAGCGCTGGGCCCATGCCCTCCTGGTGGTACAGTTATTGTTGCTCCAAACAGACGGACAAGTCCATCCATCCATCCATCCTCCCTCTCTCTCTCTCTCTCACTGTTTGTCTCTGTCTCTCTATCTCTCGTCCCCTCATCATTTCACCTCGTTGTGTATGCTAGATAGATCTAACATAACGAGAAGACGGCGGGTAGTGCTAGAGGGAGGGAGGGATTCCTGGAAGAGAGCTGCAGTGAGGGATGGAGAGAGGAAAGACGTATTTAGGACTGAAGACGGAGAGAAAGAAGAGGAGAGGAGGAAGAGATAAATCAGAGGCATGATGTGGCGGCTGCGTCATTTGTCACGACCAAGGGCAGCCTGGGAGACACCGCCGTCGACCTAACGATGTAAACAAAGTTATAATTCAAATAACCTCTCCCCCTCTCTTCCTCCCCATCCCTCCATCTCCATCCATCCACCACCGTCTGTTTTGCTCTCTCCGTTCTCTCCACCTCCCTCCCTCTCTCTCTCTCTCTCTCTCTCTCTCTCTCTCTCTTTCTCTCTCTCTCTGGAAGCCCAATTTGAGGCTTTCTGAGACCCTTTTCATGCTCAATTTACAAACCGAAGTAAAGCAACACCTCTGAATGACCAAAGCTAATGAAACTATGAACGAGGGCAACAGGAGATTAATTGTTAAGGGACAAGAAGTCCAACTGAAGTAAAGCAGATAAATGTTGTCCTACTAACCCACAGCACAAACAAACCTGTCAGACTGCCAATAACATTTAGGATGCCCTGCTCGCTCTACTTCTTTCTCGTTTGATTCTATTTAATCTCCTTCTGTCGCCCCAATATTGGATTTCTTATCCAAAACAGAAATTAGCAGTCTGTTTAGGGGGGCTCCCGCTGAGCGCTAGCCAGATTAGCTGCCAGATTAGCGCTAATCACACCCCACTGAAGATACTGGGGGATTTGGGGGGGCAGCGGTGGCGGGGTGGGGGCTGGCTGGTGTTTGTTGTTTTTGGCCCGTTTCCTCTCCGGATCTCACAAACACAAATCTGATTTCGCTAAAGTGGTTTGAGTCTTTGGAGAAACGGGAGTCGTTGCGATGAGAGGAGCTTTGATTTATTTTTGTTCTTGGGGAAAACAGGTTATCTCTCTCTCTCTCTCTCTCTCTCTCTCTCTCTCTCTCTCTCTCTCTCTCTGGCTCTGTGATGAGTGATTATGTTGTTGTAATTGAGGAATTACAGCATTGCGTTCGTTATCGTCCCTGAATTAGTCTGAGCACGCAGAATTACGAGTTAATTCACATTTGTTCTCTAGAGGAGTTTGACTCTGAATACAAGTTTCTTCACCCTGGTTTTAACCTGCGGTGCTGTAAGACTCTTACTTTATGTTGTCGTTACTCAAAATACTGCAGTGTGTACCAACATTACAAAATCTATCTCACTGACAAATCTCTTATAGCCTCAAAATACATGTTTTGTTTTGTTTGGCATTGAAAAGCCTGAACAATGAATCTTCAAACCACTAATCCCAAAATAAACACCGATAATAAGCAGCATATTTTCATTTTGATGAAACTACAGATCGGCTCTTTAAATCAGCATCACTGTTACTTTTCATGTTCTGGAAACGTCGACACTTTTACCTCCAGGTTCACTTGATTCTGCAGAAATTCTGCAATGCACCTAAATGCAGGAATCACAGTCCAGGCAATATGTGGACGCCATGTGGATATACTGTGTTTACTCTGTATAGCGTCATGTTGACTACAAGAACAAATCATGACTTTTGATCCCAAATGAAACCAAATTGTAGTGAAGTATTCTTGTACAGTGCTTTGAACGCTTCAGTTCATCGGCATCACTCTCAGGTAGAAATAGAAAGGGTCTATTTTCCAGGGACAGCATGTGGTCTCGGTGGAAGGATATCGCCCGCTGTGCTGACCTGAGTTATGGGGCTATACGGTGGTTATATCACGTCCCCCCTACGGGTGTCTCGGCTGCTGAATGCCGGTCGGCCCGGTCTCATCCACGGCGGCTGCAGATTACTTTATAGGCTTCGGCTTTTAAGTAGGAACACAGACTCTTTAAGCCACACGGCACCCTGGGAAACCTGGACTCACCCAAACACACACACACACACACACACACACACACACACATACAGATAGACCATGATACAGGCATACAAACATGGATAAGATACCTTATTCACACACACGCACACACACACATTCAAACACTCACAGACAGTGGTCTCCCATCCTGATCCTTCGCTTCCTGTACACACACACACACACACACACACACACACACACACACCCTGACCAATCCAAACATCCCGACCCTCTAAGAAGGCTTATCCGTGAGGCTGATCCCAGCTCTGTTGGAACAATCCTGTAACCGTAACTCGCCTGTTGTCATACACACTCAAGAAAGGTCACGAAACGTCGACATTTACTTTTAATTACTTTTTGTTTATTATCTTTTACTTTTTGATGCATTTAATTGTTTAAATTCAAATCTCTGCCTTCCTGGGCGGTAAACAGAAACTCAGCGTGTTAAATGGTTCACGTTATTTTATTGTATTTCTGTGTAATTGCACGATTCACAGTGGAGAGTTACAGGAACGGTGACGTGATGTAACCTCAGCTGTGATTCAGACTCAGTAAAACCATTTACCTCCACGTTTAGCTCTGAGATGAGCAGTGCTGTGTTCGTTCGGAGGTTGAGAAGACGCTGTGTACTTTAAGGTGCAGCACGCTACAGATTTTACTTTACAATTTAGAAAGGTGTTGGGTTATGAAACAAACTCAAAATACATATATATTGGACAAAAATATATATAAAAGTATCATTTTTTTCCTTGTAGAGTAATTCTGTCTTCTATTGCCTGTCCTCCACAGGGAGGTCAAAGGTCAGGCTCAGTTGGGTCAGGGTCCTCTGGTTGAAGGACAGTTACTCTAACCGTTAGGCCACCAAGTGACCATGTAAACTGTCAATAATAGGTGAGGAAAAGGGCAAAATTAGGTTATTTGTCCCCAGGGTTTGACTGGGAAGGTTTCATCAGGCGCTGGCTGTGATGCCACACGGCCACAAGAGCTGAAAAGTTCTTATTCCAACGCTTTTCAAGTTCAGCGTTTCACAAAAACAACAATACAGACAGCAGCTTCCTCAGAGATGTCGCTAATTCATTAGCAAAGTTGAAAAGTAATATTACACTAGTTTTACTTTCATGTCTGAGAAGGAGTTATTTTTGTTCAGATTTTGGATGTTTCATGTAGTTGTAGAAGTAGCTGCTACAAGCTGTCTGACTCTGCAGGCTGATGGAGTCTAATTGAGCAGATAGAGAGATTTCAACGAGCTCGTTAGTGTGCAGTCAGCCGTGGTACACAAACCTGGGGAGGAGAGCCTAACATATGGCTGTGTGTGTGTGTGTGTGTGTGTGTGTGTGTGACATATGGATAAGCCTGTAATACCAGCTCCAACAGATCAATACCAGGACTTAATACCAGAAAAATAAACTTCTCTTCTACTGTGTGATGGTGCGGACTAGTGGTCAGACAGTAACTGAAAGGTCAGCGGTTCGAACCCCTTAACAGCCAGTGTGTGTCCATTGTACGTCTAGTTAGCTAAATGTGCAAAATGCATCATGGGAATTATCATCAGTGAGCTAACTTTTATAAGTTGGACACAGTAACTGGTGTATCCCAAAGCTCAACTAAGTTTTGACCTAGTTTTGTCTGTAACTGGTCCTCCTCTGTTGATGGGGGGTAACTTACACACAGTTGTTGAGGGAGGAAGTGGAGAACGGACCATTTCCTGTCCTCCTGTCACACCCAGATCTTTCCAGGTTCAACAATCACAACCTCGCTTCTCCAACCATAGAGTCAACTAGAGAACTAACCCTGCTCTGTCTCGTCTCCTCCAGATCCGGTCCACGGCCCCCAGAGCGTCAACGTGGTGGACATCAGAGCTCGCCAGCTGACCTTACAGTGGGAGACGTTCGGCTACGCCGTGACGCGCTGCCACAGCTACAATCTGACGGTATTTATGTTGTGGATATGATGTTGTGTCTGATGTCTTTATTTATCCTGTACACAGCCTCTTGACATTCCTGGAAGGAGAAACAGAGATTACATGTTTTGGAACCAGATAATGTGAAGATTAGATTCCTCCACCATGAAAGGATTATCTGACAACAGAATTGGACACGCCGTTTTCACGTGTTCGGCACATGAAGAGGTTGGCAAGTAAAACAACATCAGTTGAGATTAGCTTTAACCCTCTGAAACGACTCTGGGCTCATTTGTCACCTGCATCTTTATGGAAGCAGCACAAGCTACAAGACATATGACAAAAATGATCCCACACAAAATGTCTTTTGTGATATAAACCAGCTATAATGTCATAAATCATAAAGAAAGAAAAAAACAGAAACTGAATTTCTTTGAAAATCTATTTTAAAAAAAAGAAAAACAACAGAATCTCCATAAACATTTTTCTCCCTCATGTCTTAGAAATGTTGAAACCCAACCGGGGCGTCCACATTCTTTATATACTAAGATATTTACACCTTTACAACTGCTACAGACGTTCAAGGATCTCTTCAGGCACCAAGTTACCAAGACAGTTAGCTCTTCAGAGATTCAAGCAATTGTTGCAACGTCACTGAAAATGGCAGCGGAAGCATCTAGAGTTCCCCTGTTGCACCGAATAGTGCAAAATTTCCTGTTTTTTTACAGAATCTAGCAACACAAACAGTTTATTTTTGGCGAATTTCTAAATGATGCATGTGGAATCATTTTTAATCTTAGATGTGTTTATTTTTCCTGACGCGACCGATACCGAACCAGGAAGCATTCAGCACCTTCAGCATGTTCACACCTTGGAGCTGCGCAGTAAAACGTCAATCGTCTACTCTCGGCAATTCCACCTGAGTGATTTGGGGTTAAGTGCCTTGCTCAAGGGCAACAATTGACTGAATGTACTCTTTCTCTCTCTCTGTCTGCAGGTGCAGTACCAGTATGTGTTCAACCAGCAGGAGTTTGCGGTGGAGGAGTTGATCCAGACGTCGTCCCATTACACCCTGAGGGGGCTGAGGCCCTTCGTCACCGTCAGACTGAGGCTGGTCCTTAGCCAACCCTGAGGGCAGCAAGGAGAGCGAGGAGATCGTCAAACAGACCGAGGAGGATGGTGAGTACACGCCCTCTCACACCCCCAGGAAATACCACATCTAACAAGTCATTTAGGTATGTTATAATCCACAACTTTCTCAGAAATAAATGTCCAGTTTCCTGTTCTCAACACCCGGTGTCAGGGAGGTCTTTCCCTGGTGCACAGGAAGTGATGCGTTTTCCATTTCTGGTTTGTTTGGAATAATTAGAATAACTGGGTAGTTAGCATGAGCAGCGCTAGCCACCGTGGCTGAACAGACAAAGAAAAGAGCGCCACCTACAGGAACTCAAACTCCATCAACAGAAAGGAGAAAGGAGAAAGACGTCACAGTACTGGACACACTGTTTGATTGACAGGTGATCTCTGGGGAGGAACATCACAGTGAGGAACACCACAGTGAAGAACACCACAGTGAGGAACACCACAGTGAGGAACACCACAGTGAAGAACACCACAGTGAAGAACACCACAGTGAGGAACACCACAGTGAAGAACACCACAGTGAGGAACACCACAGTGAGGAACACCACAGTGAAGAACACCACAGTGAAGAACACCACAGTAAAGAACACCACAGTGAAGAACACCACAGTGAGGAACACTACAGAGAGGAACACCACAGTGAAGAACACCACAGTGAGGGACACCACAGTAAAGAACACCACAGTGAAGAACACCACAGTGAGGAACACCACAGTGAAGAACACCACAGAGAGGAACACCACAGAGAGGAACACCACAGTGAAGAACACCACAGTGAGGAACACCACAGTGAGGAACACCACAGTGAAGAACACCACAGAGAGGAACACCACAGAGAGGAACACCACAGTGAAGAACACCACAGTGAGGAACACCACAGTGAGGGACACCACAGTAAAGAACACCACAGTGAAGAACACCACAGTGAGGAACACCACAGAGAGGAACACCACAGTGAAGAACACCACAGTGAGGAACACCACAGTGAGGAACACCACAGTGAAGAACACCACAGAGAGGAACACCACAGTGAAGAACACCACAGTGAGGGACACCACAGTAAAGAACACCACAGTGAAGAACACCACGGTGAGGAACACCACGGTGAGGAACACCACAGTGAGGAACATCACGGTGAAGAACACCACAGTGAGGAACACCACAGCTATGATTGATTATCATGATGAAATAACCATAAGAGCACCCTGGGGTGGTACGGCGGCCTGGTGGTTAGTGAGACAGCCCCGTCACCACAGGATCACAGGTTTGATCCCTGCAACAACAACACTCCACCTCTACCTACCTGTGAGTTAACATCAGCAGTTCATTGGTGCTTCTGCTTCTCGACAGCAGGCCTCCAGCCCGACTCCATTAGAGGACCAGTTAAAACCTCTCTACTGATCGCCTCGTCTCGTCCTCCTCCTGAGGGATCCCTGTTCTTCTCATAACTAATATCACCTCAGTTTAGCTTCTGGGGAACATCAGATCTCAGACTGAAATTCCTACCTCCACCACCTACACACACACACACACACACACACACACCGAGGTCTCTCAGCCCCTTAATAAGAGCTAACATTACCGGGAACAGCAATGGCTTCAGGGGAGGAAAAAAAAAAAAAAGAGTCCTAATTGTTTTGTTCTTAATTGTTTTTTATTTAACCGCCGTTAATCTCCTGGTTGTAATTCAGTAATTAGAGGAACAGAGCAGCGATTGTTCACACGGAGGCTAATTGCTGTTTGTACGGTAATGGCTTTATAGCGCTGGGGCTCAGGCACTGGAGGCAGCTTCTCCCCACACACACACACACACACACACACACATATATATACATATATACAGTATGTACTATACACACACATGAAATCACAAACATGGAATCACACACAGATACATGCATATATACTATAGTCACAGTAGCAAGGCTCTCTCAAGTCCTACTGATCACTTTTCTCCAACATGTTCATATCAACCAAACAGTCTTATTAACAGGTTATCAATACCCGTATTAACAGGTTATTGGTTATGTTAGAATCTTTCCAATCACATTGAAATCATCTAATTGAGAGGCGAGCGTGTCTTGGCGTCTATCACACATGGACAGAACTGAGTTGTGAAGGCTACTGCAGCCACGACTGGCCTAAAATAGAAAATCAGTCAGACGTCAATTTATTGGCCAAACTGCATCAATACTCAGGTTGTCACGTCTCGTCTGACTAGCAGAAGTAAAGAGACACGCCGACGACACCGGCTTGGAGAAAACATGTGCTGCAGGTCAACCTGGAGGGGATGCATGGAAACCAAATGCTGGTCTGCTGTTTCTGATGCTGTAGCGCCACATGGATGAATCCCCCAGCCTGTCACATCTCACTTCACTACAGGAGCCAGTCCCAAGAGGTATTTTGGCCACATGGGATGCCGTACCCACAACACCACCTAGGGACAGGACTGAGAGAGCCTCGCGCTGCTGGGACGAGTGTTTTCCACTCACATTTACCAATTTCCCACATTTACATATATACCTACATGTACACACGACATCGCACACACACACACACACACACACACACACACACACACACACACACACACACACACACTCGCCTTCCAATTACCTCCGATTTCTAATCCCTCCAACCTCTGGTGATGATTGGTATTTAAGAGCTATTCAGGTTTAATCATATATCATCTTAATTGTTTTTATCTTCAAATGGTTGCATACAAGCACACACACACACACACACACACACTTCACCCAGACACATTCAGTTATGAACCCTTAAGTGTCTCTCTGTGAGGCGCGCCACGTCGTTGATTTGATGCATCCACTGCTGTTGAGAATCGTGCTGCTCTCAGTTTCATGCTGATCAGAAGTCAGAGGTCTGACGAGTTTCAAACCAGGAAGTTCAAATGTCTAAAGAAATACAGAAGTCAGAAAGTTAAAACATTAAAGATGATAGAGAACTGATACAGAGCTGTTTGAACAGCTTGAACCTGTTCAGGTACACACACACACACACACACACACACACACACACACACACTTCCAATGCTTTGTCTGAGCATTGTGGACACTTCACTAGAGTTAACCTGGAGACGTGGGGGAAGTGTGTGTGTGTGTGTGTGTGTGTGTGTGTGTGGCTACCAAACTGTCTCCTGTCATTATGAATGGGTGGATAACTGGAAGGAATTGAAGAGGGGGAGGGGACACACACACACACACACACACACACACACACACACACACACACACACACACACACACACACACACACACACAGACCTGCCTCAGAGACAAATGTCATGTCCGTTCATTGTACACTGGCCTATTAGCCTAGCCATGAAACACCTATTTGTCAGGTAGCTGTCAGGACAACCAGTACAGCTTCACCACCTCAACCACAAAGCCACTTATTTATCTGATATCTGTCATGGGAACTCAGTACGCCAGCTAACATCTGGTCAGGGGGTGTGACGAAGAAACACCTCCTCCTCCTTCACCAGCTGCCCTTGAGCAAGGCATCTAACCCCAGCAGTAGGAGCCACTGGTTGTACTGGGCCGCTCCCAGTGTGTGAAAGGGTTTAACGCTCCATGAAACCACCTACTTATTAAACTTCACTCAATAGAGGCTGTGACGTATCACACACTCTGGTGGCCATATTGGAGGTCCTCAACTGATCATTTCATCACTGATACATCTGATTGATTTAGTGTTTAGCTAATGTAGCTTGTTAGCTAGCTAACCATAGCATCTGGTCAGCTAACCGTCACTGTCTTGTTGTTAACACATCTGATTAGCACAGATAACGTATCTAGTAGAAGCTAGATACAGTGGCTAGTAGAAGCTAGTAGCAGTGGCTAGTAGTCCCATGTTAACAGTAACTAAACTAGCCTGCTGGCTAGTTAGCTAGCTAACGTATCTAGTAGAAGGTAGCGTTAGCAGTGGCTAGTAGTCCCATGTTAACAGTAACTAAACTAGCCTGCTGGCTAGTTTGCTAGCTAACGTATCTAGTAGAAGCTAGCGTTAGCAGTGGCTAGTAGTCCCATGTTAACAGTAACTAAACTAGCCTGCTGGCTAGCTAGCTAGCTACCAGTTTGTTCAGGTGAACTGAGCTGACTCTTCTCCAGCTCCAACTCAGAGTGTTTTGGAGTAGAGACTAGGGCTAAAGACAAGACAGTTTACTGAGTCACAGTAACCTACATTTGGAGACAAATCTACCTGATCACACTGATCACTTTTACTGAGAACGTTACTGGATGATCTACAGACACACCACAACAACCTGGTTCAGCTAGCTCTCTTCTTCTAGCTGCTTGGTTTATATTTAGTTGTTATGAGTGCACAGCTAATTCTCCATTGGTCCTCCATGATGGTTTCAACTACAAAGCCTCTATAGAAACATTAGAAATAGCTCAACACATTTCACACATTCAGTATTCAGTGTGAAATATGAGCTAACAGCAGTTTGGCGTCTCGCTAAAATAACCTCCATCAGATCCATGAGATGACATGCTGTTACTACTACTACCACTACTATTAACAACAATGCAACATGAGACATGATTCATGATTCATGTTGTTTTCATCTATTAGACATCCATCTGCCAGTGGTTAAGCACATTTAACTCAGACTACAGCAGATGGGAATATTAAAGACTGATCTCAGTTCGCCATGTTTGTGTCATGTTTATATCCTTGAATGACAAACGGGCTATTACTATTAAGAAGAAAAACGTTCTCCTTTCTCAGAGGACAATCACAGTCATTCACATTTAATAATGCTTTCATCTTCACAGTGCGGCGCCTTCTCCAAGATCACAGTGGGAGGGAAACAACACAATCAGACGCATGAGCTTTTGTTATTTTCTTATTTGTGTTTCTCAACAGCTGTCATTTTTCAAAACAGTGATTCATCAAAGTGCATTTCCAGTT
>JAXDDX010000039.1:2747500-2750000 GCA_034670405.1 Hoplostethus atlanticus | reverse complement strand
TACCAGCCTCTACCAGCCTGTCAGCCTCTACCAGCCTCTACTCTCGATTTGGAGGGAAATCTGCTGGATTGCTTTACGGCACCAAACAGGAAGAGGGCGCTGTTCTTCCAGCGCTAACGGAGCTAAAGATAAAGAGTTTCTGGAGACGACAGATGGAGGAAGGAGAGAAAGGAAGATGGAGAAATCACTTCCAACGTGTTGATCCTCTTCAGGAAAGACAAAGAATCTGGCCAAAAAATCAGGTTCATGGGAAATGTAGTCTTAATTTGGAGAAACACTAGCGCTAACAATACCGCTAGATAGAGGCTACCAGGCGTCTCCACCGTGGTCTCATTTGTTTACAGTAATAACAGGTATCATTATTAGCTTGACAACAATATATTGATGTTTAAAAATGCTACATGTAGCACCTTTAAAAAACATCACATGTCAAAGTCTCAATGTAATTCACTTCAACAAGCTTGAACGTATTGGTTGTACATATACCTCTGCTGCCTGGTGGCGTTTCGGTGCAAGACATCAAGACCATTACCAAGACATTTCTAAATGCCTTGGACTGTTTTTCTGTGATTCCTCTGATTTAATAGATCTGAATCTTCCCCAGCACCATTTCAAAGAGGTGTGCACGTTCCATATTCATCAGAAGTATTGGACTCAGAAATAACGGTAGAAATGTATATCAGTGTGTAATTAAATATTATTTTGAACCTCTCTGTCTCTCAGTGCCTGGATCAGTGCCGATGGAGTCTCTCCAGGATACCGCCTATGAGGAGAAGATCTTCATGCAGTGGAAAGCTCCCAATGAAACCAACGGGGTCATCACACTGTACGAGGTCAGTGCAAACTTCACGACAGTATTTTGACAACTTTGCGAGCTGTCGAGCGAAAGGTCGTCGCTTCACATCCCCGGGCTGTGGCTGCACCGGGCAGCTCTCGGTGTGAAAGCGAACGAGAGTGAAGCGAGGTGTTGTTGAGTGAGTGTGTCCGTCAACCTTCCCTGCATTATTCTACTTTCACCCAACGCAGATGTAATTCAGACTTGACATCTCGACCATTTGAAACATTCAAAACCTTCTATGATAAAATGACTGATAGCATGAAAGTAAAACTCACTCACAAATATCAAAATATCTTTATTAAATATCGTTTTTAAGGGTGTAATCATCTGCATTTCTTATGTTTAGCATATTGCATTATGTTGGATATACATGTTCTTAGATGTAAATACAAATATTAGTCGGTAACACTTGAAGTGGTTCTCATAACACAGAACACATTGAGTGGATGATAATCAATATAATCTGTATAGTTAAATGATATTAAACTGAATGTAATTTTCTGATGTTTATCTGATGATTATATTGTCAGCAAAGTGCATCTATGCTGCTCATGGTCTTATAATCCGCTTCACTTCAATGCACTTCAACTGAAGTGTTACAGGATACTGCAGAATTCACTATTTTAGTTTCAGTGAGTTTCGGTGCAATGAAGTGATTTTGAACTAAAACTTAAATTCAGTACCATCAGTCGTGAATATCAACTAAATTATAAGCTAACACAAAATAGTGGCATTTGACAGAGTGCCTTTAAATATAGTTTTAAAATATCAAGCGACCAACATCAGGCGACGTCAGGCTGCATGTATCCATCATGTTGGAGTGACACCATGGGGTTATGAGTGTCTGAAGAGAGTTTGATCCCCAGTCACCTCCCTTAGTGATGCTGTAGTCCCAGGACTTTCATTTCATCCTGGGAGGCCAGCCGAGGTGCAACGCTCTGTCAGTCTGCAGCCACACACTGCTCAGACCTCTGTCAACCACCGAGAGAAGGATCGAGAGAGAGAGAGAAAGTGGGATAGAGGTAGAGGGAGAGAAAGAACGACAGTCATGCAGAGATACAGAAATGGAGAGAAAGGGAAGGAAGGAAGAAAGGGACGGATATTCAGATAGAATGCAGAAGCAGGAATGGGGAGTGACTAAGGTAGGGATAGAGATAGAGGGAGAGAAAGAAAAAGAGAGAGAGAAGGGGGGTTAGAGAGACAGAAAGAGGGAGAGAAGTAAAGCAGAATTGAGAAAGAGAAAGGAAACAAGGGAAATAGACTGAAAAAGAGAGTCAGAGATAGAGGAGGATGATTTCTGATTTCCCCCTCACATGCGACACATGCGATCTGTTCTCCTCTCATCAGTGTGAACAACTAAAAGCTGCATGGAGTCGCATTCATTTCAATTCTGATCTGCACTGCATGGATATGAGGAACGAAACCAGACCCTGAGCAGACCGACATGCAACTTGTGTTTAACTGCTGAAATCAGAATCGTGTGTCATTCACCAGAGACAGCTGATGTCGGTGATGTCGGTGCCAGCGTTACCACAGACGACAACCAGACAGAACAATGGAAAGGAACACAAATAGAGACTTAATTGGTGTTTGGAGAGACGCCTCAATTTAGTCAAAATTCAGAGGCACATATCAGAACCAAAAAGTGTGAGAAGTGTAGGT
>JAXDDX010000039.1:2725000-2742500 GCA_034670405.1 Hoplostethus atlanticus | reverse complement strand
CTCAAAACAGACCTGGGTGGATCTGACTGAGTATTGTTTCACACCCTGCCACTGTATCTCCCCTCTATGAACCCTGAGCTAATTCACTAGTACACACACACACACACACACACACACACACACACACACACACACACAGATCATGACCTTGTCAATCCCTTTTCTAATCACCTCATCAGACTCCCTGAGCACTATTGATCCTCTCAGTTAGCCAGCTAGCCTCCCTGCTAGCCCCGAACCCCTGCTAGCTACACGGATGAGTTAACAGATGCTAACACTGATCGGCAACTAACCCACTGATCATAATGTCATTGATTAGCGGTGGTCGTACCAACCACTCATTTTTTAATCTAATCTAATCATTGGTGTTGTATAGGACGGTCTGATCAATAGCTGTGAACACCAGAAACCTTTTCTGGTTATTGTTTTGGGGTTAGCTCAGGAATAGGAAACACAACTAGAGGTTAGAAAATGGTTTGCCAAGAGACGGACAACCAGCTAACTAAACGTGGGTGCAGGTGGCTGTAGCCTAGAGCGAGAAGCAGCCGTGTAATTGCAAAGTTGTGGGTTTGAATCCCAGACTGGATGGAAAAATCTGCATCAGGGAAAGGGAAGGATCGCTCCCCCGTCCCTCAAACACTACCGCCGAGGTGCCTGTGAGCAAGGCACTTCACCCCCAGCAGCTACGGTGGAGCTTCTCATCGGCCACCAGCAAAACAAACAAACCCTTGAGCAAGGCGATGTTCAACCCCTCACCTACTCTGGTGATACAAGTGTATAGTTCTGGTCTGGATTGTGAGTAACTTTACTCTCCACTTCTTCTTCCCCCCAAGTAGGGCCTTTAATCAATCACAAAATCAATACTGGCAACCCGCCTGGCATTTATTCCGGTCAGTTCCTCTGTTGCGAGCCGCTGATTCCTGTGGAAACACCAGACATATAGTTGTTACATTTTCCTCCGTTATCGCCGGTTCCTGAACCGAGTAATGATTGACTCTCATTAGGGGGACAGCGGTCGCCTGAGGTGAACTTGCCATCGATCCGGTTTGATCGCGGCGGCTCATCTCACCTCGCTACGCTTTCAGCTTTAAAGTTAAGAGCAGATAAAAAAAAAAAACAGGCTGGATGATGAGTGGAAGACGACGGGGCACAGGGCGCCACCCCACCCCACCCCACCCCACCACCCCACCCCAACCCTCGGACAGATCTCTAAACTGTGAAGGAGGAAGATGAAGGTTTTGGGCAGACCTCAGAGTCACCGTAGTTTAAAACAACCTGATTTCAAGACCTAATGAAGCATTTTAATGATGTTTATGATGCAGAACGTAGAGGCACCATCCTCCACCCTTCTCCCCAAACGATCTGTTGTTTACACTTCAGGATTATAGGATTACACTCCAGTAATCCAGCCTGGAAATATAATATTACACTACTCTACTGTGAAAGTAATCCAAAGTAAAGTAAAGTAAAGACCAAACGTTACGCTACTGGATGTACTGCTGCCAGCTTGTTTGAGGATTTGACCTCAGTTGGCTCAGTTAGCCCGACTCACCGACTAAGACGGTCTGTTTTACCAGGAGTTCATGCTGAGTGTGAGGCGCACACACACACACACACACACACACACACACACACACACACAGTGCTGATTAAGATCGGAGAGAGTGTAGGGAGGATCCCTGCTGGGCGCTGGGCAAGGTGTGTCCTTTAGAAAACAACTTAATGCTACAGAGTCATCAAGACTTGGAAGGAAAGAAAGAAGAGAGACAGATAAATGGACGGACGGACGAAAGAGAAAGACTAGTACAGACAGACAAGACATTGATACTGAGGACTGGGAGGCAATCTCCTCCACAACTTTCATCTCCTCTCCATCTCCCTCTCTCCCTCCCCCTCTCCCTCTCCCTCTCTCTCTCTCTCTCTCTCTGTATAGTTTTTCATGTCTGTCAATAAGATGTTATATTTCGAGCAGCTCTCAGGTCCTTGAGCTGCTGACCCCATTTACTCCTCATTGCCTTTCTGTTTGCCTGGGTACTTGTGTACTTATGTGCCTTTGAGTGTGTGTGTGTGTGTGTGTGTGTGTGTGTGCTTGCGCGTGTATTATGTGTGTCTTTTGTGTGTCTTTTATGCTTTTACAACCTCATGGTGTCCAACTCCCCCCTCGAAAATAGTCAGCTAAGAAACGAGTTCACTTTTACTGTTAGAATTACAGGTAAATATGATGTTTCTAATATTATCATGCTGCTTGAATGTGAAATGCTGTGAAATATAACAGGCAGAATCAACAGTATGAGCAGAATATAGTGTGATAAGTATAGAGGCTCTACAGTTGCGTCACAAATCTCCCAGCAGCCACCTGGCTCCATCATGGAGGACCAATGGAGGATTATCTGTGTTCAAATAACAACTAAATATAAACCAAGCAGCTAGAAGAAGAGAGCTAGCTGGACCAGGTTGTTGTGGTGTGTCTGTAGATCATCCAGTAACGTTCTCAGTAAAAGTGATCAGTGTGATCAGGTAGATTTGTCTCCAAATGTAGGTTACTGTGACTCAGTAAACTGTCTTGTCTTTAGCCCTAGTCTCTACTCCAAAACACTCTGAGTTGGAGCTGGAGAAGAGTCAGCTCAGTTCACCTGAACAAACTGGTAGCTAGCTAGCTAGCCAGCAGGCTAGTTTAGTTACTGTTAACATGGGACTACTAGCCACTGCTAACGCTAGCTTCTACTCGATACATTAGCTAGCTAACTAGCCAGCAGGCTAGTTTAGTTACTGTTAACATGGGACTACTAGCCACTGCTAACGCTAGCTTCTACTAGATACGTTAGCTAGCTAACTAGCCAGCAGGCTAGTTTAGCTACTGTTAACATGGGACTACTAGCCATTGCTAACGCTACCTTCTACTAGATACGTTAGCTAGCGTGCTATACCTATACTATACTATAAATATATTATGACTTACTAGCAGCAGTAGCTAGCAGTTAAGCTAACATTAACTCAAAATAAAATATAGTAACAAATATAATATAATGTTGTAAAATAATAATATTAATACCAACGAGAACCATGAGGTTCTCAGAAACACTCAGAAACCAAAGAAGTGAGACGGCGCTAATCTGTCTGCCGGTAGTCAAAGAGTAGAGGATTATACACCTAGTCACATGAACACACACACACACACACATACACACACACACACACACTCTCACACACACACTGGAAATAGACAGGAGAGGATTATCCATCTAGACTCCCACTCTTACTCTCTTCCTGCAGACACACACAGACACACACACACACACACACACACACACACACACACCTTGAGGATTATCCCCCACACTTTAAACTCTCAGCACTACCACTTCCTGCCCTGCAGCCAATCAGGGCTTGTCTTCCCATCTCTGGCCAGTCATCCTCTGAGAGCCCCACCAGCCAATCACCAATCCACTGGCACATCAGCAGCAAATCACACCACCCTTGACGTCTTCTTCCCTCACATTTTTATTTTCCTTTCAGATATTTTCTATTTCTCCTTTATTACCTCGGCGGTGAGGCCGGCTCTCCCTCTCCTGAGTTTAGTTTTTAATGATATTTTTGTTGTTCTCCTTTATTACCTTCGTTGCACGGCCAGTTATGTCTCCTTTGAGTTTATTTTTCAGGTATTTTTAATGTATTGCCCCTTTACCAGAGCACCGTGCAGCCAGTCATATCTCCCCCGACAGGTTTTCCACGTCCAGTCATTGAAGTTGGAGTGTAATTTCCTGCCTGAAGGCAAACTGCGCAGCACATGTCCACCATAACATCTAACCTCATATAACCTGGTATCCACTCCAAATCTGAACTTTCATAAAACAAGAGAAAGCCTCTCCTTACCACTTATTTTTATTTATTTTTGTAGCATTTCTGTTTACAGGAATATTGTCCGAGTGCTGTGTCTCTGACCCTTGACTTCCTGACTGGTGGTTACGATGCGGTACTGTTAGAGTCTCAGTTCAATACCGAAAATGAAAAATGCAAGTGAGACGATGTAAGTGAGACAATTTCACTGGTTTTCAATGCAAATCAAAGAGTTTAAAGAGTTTCTTGTACTGTGTTTCAGTAAGACAGGTCACTCGTCACCCCCAGCGATACAGTGGTGAATTATGAGGTGGGTGAACTGTGACCTCCAGTCGGTGATAACCACGAGGCAAACATCCAAACACCCACGAGTATGAACAAAAATCAATGAAAACTCTCAGAAAACTGTTGATTTCTGCTTCTTATCCTCACATAACTTCTATCAGTTTGATGCTGCTCATGATTTTAACAATGGATTCATATCATGAAGAATCATATCTAAAAAGATGAGTATTTCTCCAGAGGTGTAGAACTCCGGGTTCAGAAAATAAAAGCCCTGCCAGGATTTTTCTCCACCTGTGATCCCTCCACACGCTGTAGAATAGAGCGAAGTAGAAAACCAGAATAAAACTCTGGCAAGTACTTTTACTTTCTGAACCTGGATTTTACATCATTGGTAACAAGCAAAATAATTCTTGGCTGATTTTCTCTTGTTTTAAGAATTTGAAGGTTTTTAATCTGTGTAACATTATTATGTCAGAATAAAAGCGCCTTATTAGTCTAGTTCACGGGGCTGCGACAGAGAAGCCTGGCCCCTCCCCCTTCATTGAGCCGCTGTAGATTTCCTCCTTTCACCCCGATTAAGTTTTGTAGTCGGTAGGTGCACTGGAGGGAACGTTTTCTCCGAGCACAGGAAGTGACGAATCGAAACTTCTGAGCCGAACGCACACAGCTCCGAAACGCTCTACAGGAAGCTCAGCGTGGTGAAGTCAAACATACAAACAGTTACCCCTCGCTGCCACTGGGGGCCGCCAATGACTAAATTACAGAAAGCTATAGTGCAGGTTTAATACTTCAGAATAAAAGCGTTCGGATGGCCATATTTTAGGTCCCACGGTCCAACGGAGCAGCTTTTCTTCACGGCTCTAAGTTGAAAAGTTGTACCGGGGTGGATGCATGGAAAAACACACACGGCAGGTTTCCATTTAAACTCGATGTAACGAGCGCCGATCTGCGCCGAGCGGCTTGACAGCACGGTGGTTTTCCGGTGTGGGAGCGAGGACGCGAACACGTGGACGGCCGTCTGCAGGGAGCACCGCCCTTTAAGGTGATGTCTGTCGCTCGTCTTCGCTCAGCCGGCAGGAAGTTGCCGCGGGGGCTGTCAGGCGGACGTCACTCAAACCAGGATCCGGGGCTGTTTTTTTCCCGCCAAGCTTTGCTGCGACTGCGGTGATGTTAACGCTCCGTCGCCGGCCAACCCCTCAAGTTCCCCACCCAGAGAAACTCTCCTGCGTCTGATGTGAACTTTCTGGTGCAGCTGGGCTTCCGTAGCAGACAAATGACAGGATATGAGAGCAGTATCAGAAAGACGTTTTATTTTCCGGCACCCCCCCCTGCCGCCCGGCTGCTGAATGAGAAGATTGATTAAGCGATTGAGGCCTTTGTTAGGAGGACAGAATCCCTCGGGGGGTTTCGGCTTGTTTCACAGATTAGCAGACGGGTTATTTATGAAACTGGAATATTATTGGGCTATTGTTCAGCCCCTTCTCTCTCTCTCTCTCTCTCTCTCTCTCTCTCTCTCTCTCTCTGCTTACTTATCTGGAGGAGAACAATAGAGGATGTATGGCTTTGAAATATTATCAGGCTATAGTTAGTCTGCATCTCTCTCCGTCTGTCTGCTCTGTTTGGGAATCAGATGAGAACAATAGAGGAAATATCAACGGGCTATTTTAGTAGCTGTCTCTCTCTCTGTCTGTCTGTCTGTCTGTCTGCCTCTCTCTCTGTCTGTCTGTCTCTCTCTCTCTCTGTCTGTCTGTCTGTCTGTCTGCCTGTCTGTCTGCCTCTCTCTCTCTCTCTCTCTCTCTCTCTGTCTGTCTGCCTCTCTCTCTTTATCTCTCTCTCTCTCTGTCTGTCTGCCTCTCTCTCTTTATCTCTCTCTCTGTCTGTCTGTCTGCCTCTCTCTCTCTCTCTCTCTCTCTGTCTGTCTGTCTGCCTCTCTCTCTCTCTCTCTCTCTCTCTCTCTCCATTTCTCTCTCTCATGTCTGCTCATCTAGATGAAAAGAGGTCCCATTCTTCTGTTTGTATATGAATGTGTGTGTGTGTGTGTGTGTGTGTGTGTGCATATGCATTCATGTGTGTGCATTGGTGTGTCTTCACATGTGTGTGTGTGCAGCTGTCAATCAGCATCGATCTGTGTATGCCTTTGCGTCGTGTTGTTACGTGCATGTCCATGTGTGACTCTGTGTGTGTGTTGTGTGTGTGTGTGTGTGTGCGTTTGCCTCTCTATTTTCTGGTGACCCAGAACGGCTGACATTTTAAAGTCGGGCTGCAGGAGAACAGCCCGTCCTGGATGGGAACTTCTAAAAACAGAAACGCTGGAGCTTAAAACAACAGGCGTGTCGAGCGTGTGTTGAGCTGCGGCGCGTCGAGCCGCGGCGGGGCAGCAGGTGTCAAGACGTTGTTCTATTCTGTTGATTGGAAACTTGAAATTGATTCTCTCAGTTTGTCTGTGTTGTTGAGGGTTGGAGGGCAGGGAGCAGGAGGAGGTCTGGTGCTGCTGGGTGAGACTTACTAATACTGATGTAGTGATCGGAGGGTCTTTCTTACCGTCCCGGTCTAGACCCAAGACCTCCCTTAGTCTGGACTCGACACCGTGCCTCAGACGAGACTTGAGACTAAAAGGGATTTGGGTTTTTCTTTGCACTTTTCTTTATATTTTACTATTCCTTGTCTTCCCGTTTCCAAGTCACTTTGTAAACTCTGCTAAGTCTCCAGAATAGTGGAGGGAGGTCAGCATGGTGGGGAGAACAGCAGCATCCCCACTCCACCTGATGGGAGTGGACCAGACAGGGGAGAGGGAGAAACAAAGGTAACGGGGGAGTGAACGAGAGAGGGGAAGCGAGAGAACCGGCCGTAAAAATACAGGAAGTCAGAATCGGCGCCCTTGATGTGCAAACCAGAAATCCAGTGGATGAAATGGATGATGGTTTATGGATGTGTTTAAACAGAGAGGAACAGTGTGGAGGGAGTCTGTGTTTGCCACTTTAGGAAACTGATAACGTTGATAAATGTGAACTGACTGTAACAAGCCAGGAGACTTGAACTGGATTCATCGGTAGCCGTCGTCTTGGAAACCAGCGTCTGGAAAACGTCGTACAATCAAATCCGACTTTTCCACTCGACTAAATGAAAACGGAGCGTAGTTTCTACTTCATCAAACGCAACGTAAAGCGACGACGATGAGACGGCGAGGAGCGAAACCGCCGCCGCACACTTCCTGAAGAGAAACGAGAGAGAGAGAGAGTAAAACATGAAGGACGACCGAAGAGAAGTGAGGCGGCGGCGGCGTCTCGTAAACATCCTTCACTCCCATCGGGCAGCAGGACACACACACACTGATGGAGAGAGGTGTTGGGGAGAGCATGCACACACACACACACACACACACACACACACACACACACACAGGAGGAATGTGGTGTAGCCAGAGAACCTATCTGGCGTCAATCTTTTGTTTTTTCTCTCCTCCAAAAAATTACTCCACCATTTTTCTCTCTCTCTCTCTCTCTATTTATCTCTCTTCCTCTCTCATCTTTCTTCTATCTCTCTTTCTCTTTCTTTGTCTTTCTCTTTCTTCTACCATCTCTCTCCCATTTCCTCTCTTTCTCCGTCTCACTTACTCTATCTCACTCACACACACACACACACACACACACACACACACACCGCCATCCCTCCAGTGAGTTATCCCCCATAGACGCGCACTCTATTACCCAAGATGCACTGCCCCGCTGCGCGCCTGCCTTTTCACTGGCCAATAAAACAACCTGAGCTTTATGGCTCTACCGCTTCCAAGTACATCAACTAGAGAGAGAGACGGGCGAGAGAGAGGGCGAGAGAGAGAGAGAGAGAGAGAGAGAATACACCTGAGGTTTATGGCCCAAACCCCAGCTAGTGAGAGAGAGAGAGAGAGAGAGAGAATGGGAGGGGAGATCAACCACGGAGGGAGAGAAAGAAATGGAGAGAAAATAGAGGAAATAGAGGAGAAAGAGAAGATGGGAGGGAGGGGGAGAGAAGTGAGCTAATGCTAACCACGATGAGAGAGAGACTACTACCTACTAAGACGGAGAGAGAGAGTAGGTGATACGAGGGTGAGAGAGGGTGAGAGAAGGAGAGAGAGGGTGAGAGAGGGAGAGAGAGGGAGAGAGCGTATGGCCCATAAAAACACAGAGAGACGTTCATGACTTATAAAATAACAGCCATCGATGTGCAAACCAAAACTGCAGCGTAGATGAAATAGATGATATTTTATTGTCCCGAGTCCCGAGTCCCGAGTCCCCGTCCGTATAAATAGCTATTGATTTAACATGTTTTATTCAGCCAGGCCCACTTCCAGGCCTGGGAGACATTAGATGCTTGTCGATGGCGAGGCTATTGCTCTGCTGAGGGCTTTCCACGGACGAGGGAGGGAGGGGGGGGGAGGGAGGGGAGGGGAAATAGACATTATAGAGCACAGACACCCATTTGGCGAAGGATTCGTCCCCATCTGAGGGAGATATAACAGTGGGGAGAGTGAAACCTCAACTTGTGGAACTGAAATCAAACTAAGGGTGCGTTCACAACAAGCATGTTTTCAAACTCTCCTCCTTCAGCTCGGTTCGAGGCACCAGATCACCGACTGAGACGCCAGGGAATGAGTCTCGGTGTGTGGCGGTTCGTTAGGAGTGAGAACATAATCCGAACTACAGGAAACGACCCAACAACGCAAGGGATTGTGGGTAGAAGGAGACTTGGTCAGTCTGGACTGATGCTCATGTTCAGATGTTTCTTCATGTGTTCTTAACTGGTATGAACACCAGAGAAGAGCAGACAAGTCCATCATGGTAGATCAAGTGACAGACTGGAACCAGGTTGGTTTGTTTTGACTCCTCCCCCCCGCCGCCGGTCCAATCAACAAGCTGCTTCAAACGAAACAAACGTAACTGGTGTTGTGATCACAGCTGGCAGGACACAGCTCTCCTGGACGGTTTGTTTGTTCCGCTGTAAAACGTGAACTCAAACGCATCTGAGCCTGTTAGCCTTTTAACCGGCCAGTTGTTGTGACGGTTATTGACGTGGTACCAGACACTCCTCTTTCTTCCTCCTCCACTTTCCTCTTCTGTCTCTCCGCCCTCCTCTTCTTCTTCTTCTCTGCCCCTTCCGTGGCAGCTTAGTAATGCTCCTGAGAAGGGGATACACACACACACACACACACGCACACACACGCACACACACACACACTCTCTGTCTTCCTTGTGTATGCTCTCTTTGGTTTCTCTTTCTCTCTGTCGCTTCAGCCTCCTCTTTCTCGCCATCTTTCCTGTTTCATCATTTTTGTTTTTTGCTCATTCACTCGCTCAATCTTTCTCTCTGATGCACACACACACACACACACACACACACACACACACACACACCCTCCAGCCTGCAGGCCCAGTCACAGTGAGGCACCCAGCTGTCATTGCCTTTGATTTGAGTCCACTAATGGAGCGTTGAGGGCCGCCAGACGTCCGCCAGTGTACAGAGCAGCACACACACACACACACACACACACACACACACACACACACACACACACACACAGACACTCCCATCCTCCACCCAACCACTTACCAACATCTATCTCCATCACCCGCCGCCGCTCTCTCTCTCTCTGTTCTCTCTCTCTCTCTCTCTCTCTCTCTGTTCTCTCTCTCTCTCTCTCTCTCTCTGTGTCTCTCTGTCTCTCGTCCACTCTCGCCTCAGTCAGTTTCTGTCTCTCTTGCTTTCTGTCTCGATTATTCTCACACCCAAAAACACAACAACAAACAAATGTTTTATGTATCTATTAAAACATTTAAAAAATAAAATAAAATAAATAAATACATTTGAAAATAATAATAATAATAATAATAATAATAATATAAATAAAAAATATAAAATACATTATAGTAATAATGACAACAATAACAGCAATCATGATCACTATTATATTATTATTATATTATTATTATTATTATTAGTCTCATTCTGCCTCAGTTTTCTCTCTCAATTCAATTCAAAGCTTTAATCACATTCAATTCAAAAGTACTCGTTTCCAAAGTGAAAACAACAACTAACCAGATTGAGTTAGCAGATGGATCGATCAGCAACAATAGACAAATTGATCGCAGCTGTTAACACCCTCCTGTCTGGATCATACATGTTTTGCTGCATCGTCCCTCCCTCATTCCCTCACTCCTCGTCTGTCCCAGTTAATGCCTTTCATTCATGCTCACTCTGCCTCTCTCTCTCTCTCTCTCTCTCTCTCTCTCTCTCTGTTTTTCTCTTGGTTTCCTCTCTCGCTTGATACATCTTTATTTTTTCACATTTTGAGGATGAAAGATAAAAACTGAAATGCACTTAGAGACACAGAGAAAAACAAACGCGTACACAAACAAACATAAAACTCCCTCATCTGACAAAACACACACACACACACACACACACACACACACACTGTTCTTGTTGAAGTGTTGTAGTGGATTCAGAACTAAATCTCCACTCGTGTATTTTCCCAGCGAGTCAATATTCTTTTGTGTTGACGTCGTTCACCATGACAGTTATTGACAGTTTGTTGTGTGGTTTGTGTGTGTGTGTGTGTGTCTGTGTGTGTGTGTGTGAGTGCGTGCACTAATTGACGCGGCGTGTGGAAACTTGCCGGTAGCAACATTACGACAGACATTGACGGTTCTTTTAACAGAGGAACTATCAGAGTGCTTCGCCCAGTTTACTGGCCGCGGGTCAATCTGACTGAAGGGAGCTCCACGGGTCTCAAACTCCCGGCTCCGTTCGGACTACTTCATCTCCACAATTGATTTATATGACGTTTAATAGACAGTTTAATGGCCTGTGGTCGATTTGCTCAATTGGCTCCAATCTGACGGGGGACATATTGGAGGTCAAACTTTCAGTGATGTCGGCTAAATTCTTTCAGTTACTTTTCAACTACTTTGCCAATATAAAAATGAACTGATTTAATAAATGAAAAAATAGAGAAATGAGTATAACATTGCTCCAATATTTGATCTGTACAGCCAAAGGTTGAATTGTTTCCATTGTGACAAGGAGGAGGTGGTTTGGTACTATTTCTTTTAATGGTAATCTGAATATCTGAATACTTTTGGATTACTATGCCTCCAAGAATTTAATGTAACAAAATGCTAACACTTTTGCAGACTGGATCTTTTATATTTGAGACGTATTGACTGTTGAACTTCAGAAAATGATTTATTCCCCCAACATGGACATATAATGTGTTAAACAGAACACAACTAAGATAACAAAGCCAAACTAAACAAAGATTTACTAAAATAAACCAAACTAAACAAGGATAAGCTATTGTAAACTAAGCTAATCTAAGTTGTGAGCTAAACTGAATTTAACTACTTCAAGCCAAGCTAAACTAAGCTACACTAAACTAAGCTACGCTAAACTAAGCTACACTAAACTAAGCTACGCTAAACTTAGCCAAACTGAATTTAACTGAACTACTCCAAACTAAGCTAACCTAAACCAAACTATACTAAAGTAAAACTAAGTTGCGCTGAGCTAAATTAAACTGAACCAAGTTAAATCTTTACATAACTACTCCAAACTAAGCTAACCTAATCTTTAACTAAGCTAACCTAATCTTTAACTAATCTTTACCTAAACTAAACTAAACTAAAGTGAACTACCCTGTGTCCTGTGGCCCCTCCAGATCACCTACAAGGCCCTGAGCTCGTTGGACCCCAGCGCTGACCTGACCACCCAGAGGGGACGGGTGTTCAAGCTGAGGAACGAGACCCACCACCTGTTCGTGGGTCTCTACCCAGGGACCACCTACTTCTTCACCCTCAAGGCCTCCACCAACAAGGGCTTCGGTCCACCCGTCACCACCCGCATCGCCACCAAGATAGCCGGTAAGGAGTCTGTACATCTATCTATCTATCTATCTAATTGTCTATCTAATTGTCTATCTATCTATCTATCTATCTATCTATCTCTCTCTCTCTCTCTCTCTCTCTCTCTCTCTCTCTCTCTCTCTCTCTCTCTCTCTCTCTCTCTATCATCTATCTATCTATCTATCTATCTATCTGTCTATCTGTCTGTCTGTCTATCTATCTATCTGTCTATCTATCTATCTAATCTCATTGGTGAGTTAAACCTCAACAGGTAGATTGAGTTGTGATGAAAGAGGCTAGATTGTAGACTGAAGCCCATTGAAAAAGGTAAGGGGTAAGAGAGGAAGTAGCTAGGTTAGCTAGTTAGCCTAACTGGCCGTCCAGATTCAAATTAGCCATACTAGCCTCCAGCTATCTAGGTAAGCTAGTTAGCCTGATGACCTTCCAAGATCATGAATGTCATGGTCATGGATGAATGAAAAAATAAGTCATTGCCCTTCATGATTCAGTTAATATTTATACTGACCAGAGGTTCGCTAGTTAGCTAGCTAGCTCTTTGACAGTCAAGTTTACCATTTAGTTAAACAGTGCTTCTTTGGCTCCACCCACTAAAAGCTCTAATTTGGACTCACTTCGGCTAAAATATAGCAAGTGCTTATCATCACAAGACAGCAGGTAAGGACGGTGGAGGTAGTTTGTTGCTCAGCTGGTGGCTTGGTCTTAGCCTGTTTGTTTCTCTGTGCCATTTTCTCTCCGTCTGACTTTCTTTTAAGGATTTTGTCTTTTTGTCTTTCTGTCCGAGCGACCGTTGGCATTTCTACCTGACTTTCTCCCTCTCTGTTTATGTCTCTCTCCTCGGTCCATAGAAAATGTCAACAACACGGCAACATAAACAGCCAGGAGGAAAATAAAAGTGTCCTCATGTGTTAATGCATTTCATTATTCTCAGACACAAGGACTCCTCTTTTCTTATTCCAATTCCTCCTCTCTGTTTAGTGAAGGGCATCCTTTGTTGTGTGTTAACAGACAGAGTGACCGATGCAAAAAAAACACAATTTGTGAGCACAGCGAGCATCCTCTCTCTCTCTTTCTTCCTCTCTTTCTGTCTATATCCCTCTTTTATCCCCTCTTTGTATCTCTAACTCTCCTCCCTCCTCTTTATCACACTCTTTAAGTCTTTCTCTACCCTCCTCTCATCGGTCTCTCTCATTTCTCTAATAATCTCCTCCATAACAGAGGAATCAGATTGAGTTTCATTCCTTCTCAGGATGTTGTTATTTCAGTTTCTTCCTTCTGGTTGAGTCAGTGGTGACCTTTAGCAGTGGTTTGTATCAGGAGACTCTCTGAATCACACCCTGGTACAGATATACTAGAGCTGTTGTAATATGAAGTCCTGTTTGCTGAACCACTGCTGCACTTTGGCTCCACCCCCAAGAGGGAAAAAAAGGGTTTCTCTCCTCTCAGCCAATCAAAGACTACAAAGAATAACCTGGTGAGAGGTGGTGAGAAGTGACTTCCTGCTGATGAACTGATTTGGTTCTGCAGTCTAAATGCATGGAGGACTTCTATAATAGCACCATTGTAGTGCTAATGCACATTAGATGCAGGATAAATGCAAGAAGGGTGGACTCTTACAGTTGCTACCACTGTGTATATGAGCCTATACGGATGATTCATGTGCTGCTATATATATACAGCATTTTCTGGCAAGCGGCTACAATGGTAAAACAGTTGAATTCTTATTTCATTGGCTGGTTGCATTTCCTGGGAGCCTCGGTATAATTTAAAGTAGAAAATATGGAGAACAAGCTACAAGTGGCCTGTAGAAGTGACAAAAATAATAATCCATTTTTTTATATGAAGAGTTTGATTCCAAAATGCCATTTATACATTTGGTTGACTTGATTCTCAAAACTACTGCTGTTTTGTGAGCAGAGGTCTTTGTTTTTTCTACTCCAATAGCTACAACTGGAAATATTAATAACCAGCAGCAACATAATAACTTCCATAATGTTTTGTTTACTTGCACAATTGAAAACAAACACACAAATTACATGACATGGATGACAATGGTGCAAAAACAACAAAATACACAAATAACAAGTTTGGTAAATGGAAATAATGACTCGTACTCGGTGGTGGCAACACCAAAAACACAAGTTTGAAACGTTTTTGGGGAACTTTTTGAAATAAAACTCATAACTCCAAGCGATCAGTTTCACCGCTCCCTGTTCCCCCGTTCAGACAGCGGCATGTATCATGTGAATGGTGGAGTGAATTTAAATTCTGTTCCTGTCAAACTTTGCTGAAATGTAGACCATTTCTTTCAACCGAAAAGAAGTAAGGACATCGCTCTCGGGACGAGGTATCTCCACAACCTTGTTCTGTGTATGGATATATACTGTAAGGACATATAGTGATGCCAGAACTCGCAGCACCTCCTGGCTGAATTCCTGCGGGCGAAGAGTGTTTGTTCTTTTTATATTGAAGCAGAATTTCATTTTAAATTCGATCTACTTTTTCTACGTACAGAAACAGAATCAAGACTCGACACTCGTGGGAAATTAGTAGAGTAGAGAGCTTATCGCCGCTGTAGTTGCTCATTACATAATTGATCACTGCAACCCGACTTTATTCACACTTGGTATGAAGCAGAGAGCAGCATGGATATCCTTTTTAACTTTTACCTACCCAGGGAAGGTTTGCTGAGCAGGCAGGCTGCCAACCACAGTCAACCAGTTGGAAACATCCCAGTCCAACCACAGTCTTCTACTGGTGGCCACTGAGCAGCACTGGAGTAACAAGCAGCCCTTGACCTTCCAGTCACAAGGCCACCACTCCCCTCCACAGTAACCACATGGGAACACACACTACATCGATCACACTTACAAAACTGCTATGTGTAGCATGTTAACACCAATAAATCAATACCACATCAAGATTTAGAGTAGAATTACCGTAAACAAAGGAGACCATCACTAGCAGCCTGTCAGCCTCTACCAGCCTCTACCAGCCTCTACCAGCCTGTCAGCCTCTACCAGCCTTTACCAGCCTCTACCAGCCTCTACCAGCCTTTACCAGCCTCTACCAGCCTCTACCAGCCTGTCAGCCTCTACCAGCCTCTACCAGCCTCTACCAGCCTTTACCAGCCTCTACCAGCCTTTACCAGCCTCTACCAGCCTGTCAGCCTCTACCAGCCTCTACCAGCCTCTACCAGCCTTTACCAGCCTCTACCAGCCTCTACCAGCCTGTCAGCCTCTACCAGCCTCTACCAACCTGTCAGCTTCTACCAGCCTCTACCAGCCTCTACCAGCCTCTACCAGCCTGTCAGCCTCTACCAACCTCTACCAGCCTCTACCAACCTGTCAGCTTCTACCAGCCTCTACCAGCCTGTCAGCCTCTACCAGCCTCTACCAGCCTCTACCAACCTCTACCAGCCTGTCAGCCTCTATCAGCCTGTCAGCCTCTACCAGCCTCTACCAGGTCTCTACTCTGTATTCTACGATTTAGATCGATTTGGAGGGAAATTTGCTGGATTGCTTTACAGCAAGGGAGATTGCTTTACGGCACAAACAGGAATAGGGCTGCTGTTCTTCAACCCCGGGGACAACCCCAGCATCCTCTTTCTAACAGGTAGCTACTGGGCTTATGGGAAATGTAGTCTTGATTTTGAGGAACACTAGTGCTAACAACACCACTGGTGTCAGGTAGAGGCTACCAATCATCAGGCTACCAATCATCTCCACCATGGTGTCGTTTGTTTACGGTAATTAAACCAAGGTAATTCCTTTGATATATTGATGTTTAAACATGCTACACTTAGCATCTTAGCACCCAAATGTGTTGTTTCCTCGCTCTACCCACTGAGCTACACAGGGACTTGAACGCATCACCCTGCCAGAGCTAGTCCCTTGCTCTACCCGGGGACCTGAACGCATCACCCTGGCAGCATTAGTTCCACTACCTACCGGTTGTAGCTACACTAGACCACTATCTTAATTTGTTTGTGTTATCAGTGTTGTCCATCCTGTCGACGCTCACGATGATGTAGCTTGACCTTTCCGCTGAGCCTCCTTCATCCTCTCCGGTCTTAACAACATGTTGCTAAAGCTAACAACACGGCGCTACCACACACGGTAGAGATGTCTTCCCCCAAAAGGTCACGCCAGCCCCAATCTTCATTATCTCATTCGGGGACCGGAGGATGAAGAGATAAATTAAATGATGCGGACAGATTAAGAGACGGATGGACAGAGAGGAGGACGGTTGGAGGGGCGCTAGGGGTTAAGGTCCTGAATGCCACATCACTCAGCGGAAGGTGTTGATGCGGGTAGCAGATAGGCGCTGACTCTGCCGACGTAAAGACTCGGCGTCTCTCAAATGAACAGTTTGACGGTGTGAAGCCTCCGCCCGTCCCTGCATTCACAATTGTTCCTGCTCCAGCAACCGCTTGATGACATCACGGTTGTGGTGGCACCGTACGATGGCGTCGAGACGAGACGGAGAAATGATTAGAAGCTGCAGCGAGTCCATTTGTTTGTAAAGGATTTATGTGGACATGTAAGTCTTTTGCTATATTCACACAGACTCTTGAAGAGTTGGAAAATGGATGTGTTGGAAAATGAACCTCTTTCATCATAACTCAAAATCTAGAATCCAGGTTTGCTTCACCTCGATCGTGTGCACACATTTTGAAGCATCATCAAAATATGTAAACCTCATGTGTGTCTGTGATGTACTGTGAATCCTCGTATCATGTAAAGCTCAGTCTGTCAATTTGAGATCGAAACAATGTCCTGATTCCAGTTTCCAGTTGCTGGACACTATAATGCTGCTTCATAACCAAATGGCATCATTCAGCCAAATCATACTTTATTTCAATTTTATCTACTTGATTGTGTTTTTTTTCCCATCAGCCCCCTTGATGCCAGAGTACGAGTCTGAGGCTCCGCTGAATGAGACGGAGACCACCATCACCATCCTGCTGAAGCCCGCCCAATCACGGGGAGCGCCTGTCAGGTACTTCTTTATGATGTCACCAAGTGTTCTATCACTTCCTGTTACATGATTTCCTCTTACTTCTCCTCCCTTCCTCTACCCTCTTCTTTCCGCTCCTCCTTTTCTCCCATCCTCCCCTCTACATCCCATCCTTTCCTCCTGTTTTCCTCTCCTCCCCCTTTCCTCTCCCTGTCCACCCTTTCCCCAGTCTCCTCTCCCCTCTCCTCTCCATCCAAATGAGAAAGTGACTCCCCCGGGCCTCCTCCTCCTCCAGGGCCTCTTTTAAAAGCATTAAAATCACTCATATAAGTCCAATTTCTATGCAAAGGCATTAAATGAAGCCAAAATTATACTGAATTATTCTTTGTAGCCGCTGCGTTTCAGAGACGCGACCTCGATGCAGTGGACATGACCGACTTCCTGCCAGTAATTCGGCGCTGCCTGGCCGCTGAGTCGGAAAAATACAGATTTAACTGCTGTGGGAGAGTCGGGGCTCCCTGCTG
>JAXDDX010000039.1:2707500-2715000 GCA_034670405.1 Hoplostethus atlanticus | reverse complement strand
GGACTGAAGGCACCTGAAGCAAAACCACTCAACGTCCATCGACAGTGTTGAGGTTTGTGTTGAGTTCATTTGATCAAAAAAACTCCAAGGAGAAACAGAAAACAACTAGAAGAAAATGCTGAAATACCAAAACACAGACGGACTGCATGTGTGTGTGTGTGTGTGTGTGTGTGTGTGTGTGTGTGTGTGTGGGTGTGTGTGTGTGTGTGTGTGTGTCATGTCAAGGTTTAGCTGCAGAAGGCATCCACACCACTTAGGCTCCATTAGAGACGGAGAGCTGTGAACGGTAGCGATGCCTGGCCTCCTCTCAGTCCTCACCCCCCCTCCCTTTCAACCAATCACATACGACGCTGAACAGATGTGGTGTTTCTAGTCAGCGTTCCTTTTATCCTCTGAACGCTGGAACAGGAGCAACATTGCACATTTTCCATTCGATGCCTTTTTGCCCGTGGAGCAGAAGTGCAGCAGTAGTTCAGCATGCATGCAGCAACACGCTACGGCGGCCACGCCTGTATGCTATGCACATATTCTGCCCCCGCAGCTCGCCCCTTATTATCCACACACCGGTATCACTCCGGACCTTTCCACAGCCTCACTGCTGCATTAACCCACCTGGGGCCCCGAGGCGAGAACCTCCACCGGGACTGGGAGTGTGCAGGAGCAGACTTTCCAATTGAAATTAGCATCACAAGCATATCTGTACATGGACACGGTAGCGTGGTCCGCGGCCCCGGGGGGCTCGCCCGCCTCGCCCGCCTCGCCCGGGCCTCGATCCAAAGGGAAGGAGGGAGCAGAACGTATTTCATGAAGGCGATTGGCCTTGGGTGTTGAGCAAACCTGCAGCTGTAGTCAGGATGGACAGGATGTGATGTCAGCCCCTCAGTCCCACCGCCATCAGGCTGCAGGACCGGCAGACCGGCAGCACCTACGCCTTCTCCCTCATCCCCGGCGTTAATCAATACTTTCTAAACTCGCTATTGGTCCCGCTCAGCGCTTCAGAAACCTCATTGTATCAGTTACAGACGGAAGCGGCGGCTGATCCTGACCGGTGGTCTTGTTGTTGTTGTGAACATCGTCCCACTTTTCAGTTTCACCTCATCGACGTGTCTCGTTCTCTGTCTCCTCTCCACAGGAAACCAAGATCAACTGTGTCCGCCTGGCTGCTAAAGGTATGAGCACCCTTCCAGCGCTACCCAGCATGCACCATCACTATGATGTCATTTGATTTCCAGTGTGACGAATATAACTGCTTAGTGACGTCACACGACCGTTCATAAAGTAGTGACTCCTTGGAACAGCGGTACTGCTTGTATTTGTTTTGTGGAAATAGTGACACACACACACACACACACACACACACACACACACACTTGATAAGATGAGGCGGGATTGAAACCCACAACCTTTAGTTAGGGTCAAGCAACCACACATCCTTATCATCCTGCATGATGTCTTTGTGTGGCATTCTCTCTCTCTCTCTCTCTCTCTCTCTCTCTCTCTCTCTCTCTCTCTCTCTCTCTCGTTTCACCCCTCCTCCCCCCCTCTCTCTCTCTCTCTCGTTTCACCCCTCCTCCCCCTCTCTCTCTCTCTCATTTCACCCCTCCTCCCCCTCTCTCTCTCTCTCTCTCTCTCTCACTCTCTCTCTCTCTCTCTCTCTCTCTCGTTTCACCCCTCCTCCCCCTCTCTCTCTCTCTCTCTCTCTCTCTCTCTCCATCCCCCATCTGTGTGTAAAGTGGAACATCAGGAACATTACCGGCCGACTGACAGCCTCCATTAAGCCCGGTGGATGGAGGCTAAGCTAAGCGCTAGCCCCAGAGCCCATCCCATCCCTCTGTTTTGCTCTCCCCATGTCTCCCATCTTTACTTGCTGCTCATCTCTGACACATTCACCCGTTTGTGCGACGGGCTTTTTAAGCTTTTCAGCTCGCTATTGATTTTCCACGACTCCTCTCTTTCTGTTGTATTATGTTTTCATCTGCGTCAAGCATTGATTTGATTTTCCACCGCTCCTCTCTCTCTCTCTCTCTCTCTCTCTCTCTCTCTCTCTCTCCCCGTCTCATTATTTTCATCTGTGTCAAAGCTTTTATTCCTCATTTGGGCACTTTTTCTCTCTTTCTCTTGTTGGTTTCCCTTGCTCCGTCCATCTCCAGGCTGTTTTGAGTGGGTGGTGTGGTGGGTGGAGGTCTGTGGTGTGTAGACGCTGCTATCCGTCCGTCTGTCTGTCTGTGTGTCTGCTTGGGAAAAGACATGCTTTTAACTTTGTGGCTGTCCTTTATATAAAAAAATCACACTCGTGAGTAGAAATACAACTGTTCCCACACCAAACTTGAAATCTACTTGAAATGCTCTTCTTGATATGTGGGCGGTGTTTCGTGGCGAAGCAGATGGATAGTTTTGCCAACACAATGACTAACTGCATTTTGCTATGATCCCTTTTATTCATAGAGCCCAATTTGTCGACTTCCCCGTTGCCAAGTCCGTCCATGCTGTAGGCTCTCACAGCTCAACGCTGAAATCAGCTGGCGGAGCGTTTGGTTGGCAGGTTGGAGGTTATATTGTCTTTCATGACATTGTGTTGTTTTAGCAAGTTAACATAACTAGCTAGCAAGCACTAATTAGGTAGCATTAATTGAAAGTAAACTGAAAAAAAAACAATGAATTAAATTACTTTATTATGCAAGTTATTCCTGTAGTCTTTCAAATAAAAGTTGTAGAGAACTGGAAAACCTTCTCATCTGTTTTGCACTTGCCAGTTAAAACTAGTATTCATGAAACAGGGAATCTGATTGGCTGTTGACGGTCCATGACTGTGAAAAGACTGAAATCAGCCAACAATCTTGTAGACCGTGATCATGTTGCTCACAGTGTGAATGCACAGTTAGTTTAGTTAACCAACATTTCTCAGACGTTGAGTTAAATCCAAAGAGCCACAGATTTACTGGCTAAAGTAACGTTCGACTGAAGCCCGGTGAAAAAGCCAAGAGGTGAGAGAGGAGCTAGCTAATATTAGCCTAGCGCTCTGCTGCTAACTGAAAGAAATGCTATCTAGCCATACTAAGTCATCTAGGTTAGCTAGTTAGCCTAGCATGGTCATGACTCATGAAAGAGTAAGTGCCTTTTATAAATTCATGTATATTTTGACCATTCAAGTTAGACAAGCTAACTTTGGAAGTCCAAAAAAGTTTATTCAGGCTCCGCCTACTGAGGTTCAACTCAACCAATCAGATCACTTCTGCAGCTCTGCCTCCGAGTAATGTTGAGTAACTAAAACTCCAGCCTGCCCTCCATGCCTCATGGTTGAGGTCTACTCTGATGACCCAGTCTAATGAGATGGCTCGGCATTGTTGCTTTGGACAAACATGAAAACCTTTTAATAGATGTTGACCTTGTGTTTCATTTGGTAAAAACGCCACTGCTCTTCTTTAAAAGTCATTATTAATTGTTGACCCTGATGGACGACCGGTCTGATTTTGTCTTTGGCTGAACAAAACCTCTGCAGCAGAATCCAGCAGCCATGATCCTTTAGCGCCAACCTGCGACGCCACAAAGTTCAAACATTTGTTTTCTTTAAATCATCACTTCATTTCTTTTCTCTTCCATTTCCTACTTCCTTTTCTTTAACCCGTCCAGACAGACTGACAGCCTCACAGGGTAAATGTTAATGTCCAGCACCACATCTGCATCCACTGACTGTCCCGCCTTGGTAATCCACATTCCTTCCAACAGACTCAGATAGACACCGCCGGCCACACCGCCGCTAGGCTAATCAAGATGCTCGTTACTGCTGACTTCCTGGTAATAGACCAATCACGTCCCAGTTCACACCCTAAGTGCTAGCTGTCCTACTGATCTCACTGTTCCAGCGCTATCTCTCACCACTGCAATTTCTCTCCTCTCACACAGAATGTGCATTTGTAACCACGGAGACAGAAACTTGATGAAACCAAAACGTCTTTTTTTCTTAGACTTTTTTCTTCTTTCTTTTTTGTTTCTTTTTTGTTGTTTGTTTTTCTCTCTTCCTTCTCTTTCTCATGCTTTCCGGCGGGGACGTGCGGCCCTTGGCCTTAGTGGTAATAGGTAGGGGACAAATAACAACGCCGTACATTCTAGTCATCCCAAGCGAAGGTGATTATCGCTTCATAGGCAGAAATCTTTCTTTCCTATGTTATGTTTTTTTCCATCACAGAGCGACCATGAACACGCCATCATCCCCGTTTCTCTTTGGTTGTCCCCCGCCCCGACCCTCCCCCTCTCCCCCCCCCTCCCCCCTCTGTTTCCTGCCTTCTCTCTGTTTGAGTTTCCCTTTTGGTTTTTGGTCTTTCCTTCTCATCGCCATCTTTACTGCATTTGTTTGCATGTCTGCTCCGAGTGTCGCTGGCTGTGTTTGAATATGCTGTCTCTCTCTCTGTTGCACACACACACACACACACACACACACACACACACTGCTGTGAAACCATGCTGCTTACATGCACAGTCAATAGCCTGAGTATTGGGTCAGTGATGCGGCCTCCACAACATGTTACACCATGTTAAAACAATGATTCAAACACAAAACTTTACTTACCCAATACGTTTGCTATTGACTGTACGTACTGTACTGTACTGTACGTATGGTTTCATTCCTCCTGTCATTCATGCAGTGGGCGATTTGATCAGATCTGAACAAAAGGAGTGGTAGCAAGGCTTGACCAGCCCGTTGGGGTGCAAGAATCTCAAGAAGGGGAGGCAAATTTCAACATGTTTTGGGTTTTCCCTATTTGCAGAACCCCTTTGAAATGTATTCTTCATCAGAGCTATTGTTTTTAAAATGGTCTTCTCAGACTGCCCCTCCAAAGTGTATTATTGTTTTGTGGAAACTGTATATTTTCTGTTAGGGGGTTTATTTTAAAAGTGCTGTGAACTGCTCTGCCAACACGAGGGTGGTTGATTTCAAGGTCAGGGTTAAGATAGAGCACCCCTTCAAAATGTGTTGCCTGTAAAGCAGAGGGCTTTCCTATTAAAGCTACTCTAGGCAAACTCACCAGAAAAGAGCGTATTTGTACATAAAACTCTCCTAGTGCAGCTTCAGTAAACTGCAGTTTCTAGATGTATTTCTATCATTATTAAGGGTGCAGTACTCAGTCAGAGTCTATTGTTTATGAGGGCGGTTCATTTCAAAGGGGTTAGGGTGAGGTCGGGGTTAGCCCTACAGCTAACTCCTCTGCGCTAGCTAACGCCGTCCTGCAATGACCCCACGTCCTGCAATGACCCCACGTCCTGCAATGACCCCACGTCCTGCAATGACCCCACGTCCTGCAATGACCCCACGTCCTGCAATGACCCCACTTCCTTCCAGTCGCCCGCCACAGCCCCACCCTGTACTCACTCCTCAACAGTCCCAGTTGTATGTCCTGCTCACAGGCTCAGCTCAGCGTTCGAACCCACATCAATTGGAGGCCAGTCGATCACTCAGGTTGTAAAAGGCGTTTGAGCCCAGACTGATCCAGACTGATCCAGACTGATCCAGACTGATCCGGTTGTAAACCTCATTAACGTCTATTTAAAGGACCGATAACATCTCTGTGTTATTATATTGAATTTGTTTTCAGCCCTTTGAGCTTCATCAGCTTTATCATAAGTTAAATATTGAAGTATATGAATTATTACTAATCTAAAATGGGATCTGCTTTGAAACATGTGACACGACTATCTGACAGATGGATTGCTGGGACAAACAGTAAAACTCTTCAGCTGCTGGTTATCTTGAACCCTCGACTTACTAAATTAAGACATTTTCAACAATATTGAGCAGGTAACTTAAAAGGTGCTTTAGAATAAACCGTTGAGTTCTTATTGGTCGAGGTCGACCCCGTGCCTTCACATCCAATCAAACATGGTTTAGTACATCGTGTATCGAAGAGACGTCGACGTTAATCCAGTTAGGATTGACTTAGCAACGCAGGGACATGGAGGAGTATGATGGAGGAGTATGATGGAGGAGTATGATGGAGGAGTATGATGGTCGTTCAACAACACAACAGTCAACATGTTGACGTTTCACAGCCTCACGATGAATCCATCAACACCAAACGTCTTCATAAACTGCTGTTGAAGTTTGTTGTCAGAAATATGAGATGTCTGATTACAATGGTATTTATTCAAGTCACGGCCAGAAAATAAAGTATATTATACACAGTATATTGTACACAGTGTTGTCCACAACAGTGTTAGAGTGGACAACACTGGAATCCTAAACAAAATATAAATAAAATATAAATATGAATAAAATATAAGTAAAGACAGGGTGAGTCAGTACGCAGCGCTGCCTTCCTCTGTCATTCAACAGCCTCTCATAAAGTACCTTTTATGATTACTTTTAGTACTACTTACTACTTTAAGAACTACTTTTAGTACTACTAACTACTTTCATAACTACCTTTTAGTACTACTTACTACTTTCATAACTACTTACTACTTTCATAACTATGTTTAGTCCTACTTACTACTTTCCTAAATCAACACTTGATAAATTAAAGCATTTGAAATGTATTGATTATTATAGTACTGCTTCTACTTTCTTCTATAAGCTCTTCATTTATTTCATGTAAAAATAAAAAGAGGGACGGAATACAAATAAACCTCAAGGAGTAAAACAAGTAAAACAGAGACGGTGAACTGACAGAAACCAAACGACGTCTAAATCAATACAACAATGTAAAAATGTGTATCAAGCTGAACTAAGTCTGAGCAACATACAACACTGATCATCATCCCATCACCGTGTACTTCCTGACTTCAGTACTTCATACGAGGCATCACACTGTAAGTGCCAGTAGCTGACCCACTGTTCATCAGGTACTAACATGGTGACGTGGTACTTCAACACCGTGTCACTTTCACTTCAATCAGATTCAAAACATGGAAGAAGAAACAGGAAGTTGTTCTGATTTGTTTCCTGCTCGCCACCTTCAGACTGTCAGACTGTTTTGGTCAAGAGGACCTGTCAGTTTGAACACTTCCTCTTCTTGAATGGATTGATTTGAAAGTGAAAATGTGTTGCGCTGGTTTCCCACCAGCTAGTCCCACTATCTGGCATCAGTACTCCAGACTGTTCTTCTTCAGTGGTATGCAGTGGAAACAAATGGATGTATTATTATAACACTAACCTCTGAGGTTGCGTTCACACTGCAGGTGAAAGTGACTCAGATCTGATTTCTGATCAGTATGAACGGCAGAAAGCTGCATGGAGTCGCGTTGTTTCTCCTCCAGTCTGCAGCCACGTGGAAATGTGGTGCAGAAACCGGATCCCGAGGCGTGCACCCTCACAAGACCTGCACCCTCACAAGACCTGCATTTGAGCGCTCACATCTGAATTTGTCAGCGTTGCCATGACAACAGGTAACCCTCACATCATTCACCTGAGACAGCTGTCATCATGTTGGTGCGATGGCAGCGTGAGCACGGAGGACAACAAGACGACGGGAAGAAAGACTGACTGGTGTTAAAGGGGAGACGCCT
>JAXDDX010000039.1:2682500-2700000 GCA_034670405.1 Hoplostethus atlanticus | reverse complement strand
GTGGATATTAGTGTTAGACTATAAGGAACAGACAGAGGAACAGAGGATCAGGTCTGGACGGTATTATCACTTTGTAAACCACTGGGGTTACTGTCCTTTAGTGCCACCATTTGTTTTATTTTATTTTTTGCTGTTAATGATTTGGTTCATTCAAATGGTTGGTATCTAAAAAATACACTTTATATTTTATGTTTTCATTTTCTATTTCACATTTTTGCAAATGTGGGGTCAATTCTTCTGGCAATGAATTGATTCTCTCTGTTCTGTCCACATATCGTCTGGTTTCCAATGGCAACCATGCCTGTTGTTATACTATTATAAGGCAGTAGTGCAAAGGGTCAAAGAAAGCCTCGTTATCTATCATGTGTAAGGAGGAGATGGTTATGGGTGTAAAAATAGATGAAACCAGTCTCTATTATCTACTCAGAACCTTTCAGTCTGACAATTTGTCGTCTTCAGTCTAATCAACATTTGACACCAGAGTACATCGTTGCAGGAAGCTAATGTTAGCTGCTGATAATTAGCAAGCATTATCCAAGCAGACCATTTATTTATTTAAATACAGAAGTCAAAAGGAGCTCCATCACAACCCTTGACATCATCTGAAATACAATACAGTTCAGTAAAGTTTGCCATTGATCACGTGACAAATTACAACACTTTTTCATTTACAAGAACACATTACCAGCAACATTTGCTTTCGCATTATGCCCAAAATATTGATGGTTGCCCTCATACTGCGTCTCAAAGCATGGCCCATCTAGGCCACAATGATAAGCAAATGTTGTGGATCAGTATGGTTTGTATCTGTCACATTATTAATGTGCAAATAAACTAAATATATTATAAAATATAGTATAGACGCAAATTAAAAAAACACAATGATTTAGTAGTCACTCAGAGACACCTTATGAAGTACACCTACACTATATGGCCAAAAGTCAGTGGACCCCCCTACTAGTTACTGAGTTCAGGTGTTCCTCAGGGTTTGGGCTTGGCCCCTTAGTTCCAGTGAAGGTAATCTTAATGCTACAGGATACCAAGACATTTTAGCCAATTGGGCTTCCAACTTTGTGGCAACAGTTTGGGGAAGGCCCTTTGCTGTTCCAGCATGACTGAGCCCCTGTGCACAAAGAGAGGTCCATAAAGACATGGTTAGACCAGTTTGGTGTGGAGGAACTCGACTGGCCTGCACAGAGCCCTGACCTCAACCCCATTGAACACCTTTGGGAGGAATCAGAACGCCGATTGCGAGCCAGGCCTTCTCATCCAACATCACTGCCTGACCTCACTAATGCTCTTTTGGCTGAATGGGCACAAATTCCCACAGACACTCCAACAGCTTGTGGAAAGCCTTCCAGAAGAGTGGCGGCTGTTATAGCCGCAAAGGGTCCAACTCCATATTAATGCCCATGGTTTTAGAATGGGATGTCCAGCAAGCTCCTATAGGTGTGATGGTCAGGTGTCCACTGACTTTTGGCCATATAGTGTAGCTAGTACTGGGTAGGAACCACCTCCACAACAGCCTTCTTCAAAGCATGGATGCAACATGGTGCTGAAACGTTCCACAGGGATCTTGGTCCATGCTGATTGGATAACAACATGCAACACATTCAAGCTGCAAACATCCCGTTCCACCTGATCCCAAAGAAGCTGCCTGATCCCATTGAACTAAAGTCACTGTAGTGTTCCTGGAACCATCTTGAGATGATGGAAGTCTCCATATGAAACAGGTAGACTGGACCTGGAGGGATGGACCTTGGTGCTCTGGTGTTCAAAGCAAGGCTACTATGTACCATGGCTCTTAACAGCCTCTGGTTGCCCACGGCAACCATGTCTGCTAGATGCTAGATTACTTCTTCTCTGGCCCGGTCAGAACCCCGTTAGAGTTCGCCTGATTGGCTGAGCAGCTGCCTAGATGGCCAATCACATTGTTAAATGGAGCTGAACCAGTTGCCAGATGGGGCCCTCTATTGTTACATCACGAACTGTTGAACCCAATCACAGCACGCGGCGATGAGGTGAGAACAAATGGGGTCACGGTGTAATACGTCAGGTGATAGGCATTATGGATCACTGAGGGGGAAAATGCAGGTATAATACACCTACGGGTGATTACCAGGCCACGGACTAGAGGGATGAGTGAACTAGTCTCCTCTGTGAACGCTGCAGGCGCTAATGTGGCGACACGATGTACTTGACAGACGCAGGTCATGGCTAGCTGAGATGCACCTCCGGGTTGATTACAAGCCCCGGGCTGCAGGACAGTGGACAAATTATTCTTCAATGAAATGAAGTTGATGAGTGAGTGCTGCTTTCCTGCCCTTTGCCATGACCTCTACAGCCCAAGCATCAATACACACTGAAGTAAAGCCATTGTAGAAGTCCCACGTTTTTTTCTGCTTGATTGCTGCACTACTCAATTACCCCTGAAAGGAAGGGAGCCGAAAATGACAGTGTTGTGACAGCAGCCATCAGAAGGTACAAACAAGTAGTAGCTTGTGTTAGAATATGCCGATTCAGTTTTATCGACAACATCTGAGGAACAATAGGCCACAGTGGAGAATAGCTGCAGGATAATTCCATGATGGGGAATGTTTTTAAGGGCTACCACTCCAATAAAGAGATAACACCGCCACTGTTTTAATTTTCTTCACCAAGCAGGTCACATTTTGAGAAAGAAGTTTCAGTTCCCAAGCTACACATCTTTTCTAAGACTTTTGTAACAGAAAAGTCATCCCAAAATGAGACAGCTACCTACCAATTAGGCTGTAAGCTATAAGCAATATTTGTTATTTTCTTTCTAAAATGGATATAGAGCGTTTCGGATCAACAGTCATCATCATGTTGTTCTTACCTAAAAGAACAGATGTGTCGACACACTTTTAAAACCGTAAACCAGCGTAGACTTTTCTCCCAACCATTGAAACGTCTATTTGATGGCTCATCTCAAACGTGGGCGCAGAGAAAGGCGAGATCTTCTGCTTTGTATTAAAGCGTAGGAAGAAGAGTGATATTTCTTTTAATTTCTCTTTCATCAAAGGATGATACTGCTCCAAGAAGGAGGCATTGTCCATGACGAGGTTACGAAGACAGAGAGCTCGTTGTCATTGGAGGTATTCAGGGTCGCAGCTCGCAGGGAATGAACTCCTATCTCGCCACCGCAGCCACAGAGGACGCGGCGGCTATCGCTGAGCGTGGCAAAGTTAGGTGCTTAAGCTGTTAGCTCGATGGTTCCCGGTGCCAACCCGGTGTTGTCGCTGCAGAGGAGGGCGAAGATGAGAGAGACGGGGATTAAACTGCACTCCCACGCCGCAGCATTACTCTATTAATCAGTCATCTTTGTCTATCAAGGTTAGAACAAGAGCCTGCTTGGCTTGTGTCTACCAGAGGATATACCAAGGTTCACGGATGGCCAAGATCTCAGATTCTCTCTCTTTTTTTCTCTTTTTTATCAATTTCTTTCTGTTTTTTTCATGTACTTTTTCACCCACTTTCTCCCTTTCCTCATTTCACCTTCTACCACTCTCTTTCCCAATGCCTCATCCTTTCTTTTCCTCGATCATCCCCACATCCATCTCTGTCTCTTTCTTACTCTTTCCTTGCACACCTATCTCACATTCTCTCTGATTCCTCGTTTTTCTCTCCCTTTCTCCACATCCATTTCTCTGTCTCTTTCATCACTCTTATAAAAGCTAACCTACAGAGTGGAGTGTGAAGGTCGTTACCTCCGTGTGGATGAGAGTCTAACCTTCACTCCCACCCGGTAGAATTCAACTATTAATGGGTTGATGATCAGCGTTGTGAGGAGAGTCTGGTTAGTGTTTCTTCAAGAGAACATGAAAAGATGCTTTGAAACTCCACTTGGCGGTTCTGTTGCTCAATAGAACATTATAGCGCATGTCCTTGTTACCTCTTTCTTCCTTTCTCTCTCTCTCCCTCTTCCTTTCAGTCTCTCGTTTTCTTTGTCATGTCGGCCTCTGGGTGACATGACATCGACTGCTAGCGTTCATCCTCTCGCGGAGGGCGAAGGCAGCATTAGTACTTCAGTAGATTTTCTTTTCTGCGTTGTTTGGAGTCCAGGAGAAAATGTGTCTTGGGCTGGACTGCTGCTATATGAGGAACACTTGACATTTGACACACTTGACACTTGTTTTGAAATGCAGCCGACATGGTAGGTGCAAAATGTCACACGTGAAATCAGAGACGGGCATAAAGAAAGATATCTCACTCCTATCTCCTGACGTGGTAGCGTTGTCACGGTGTGTCGCGGGGAAACAGACCAAACTTGGCGTCGTAAGAGGTAAACAAGATGTACTGTTGCAGATTTCAGAAGTTGCAGAAGTCGTAAGACAATTTGCGCCCAATTAAAATGGTAGAGACCAGTCAGAGCAACTGTGGATGAGGTCAGGTTTAGGCAATTTCCGCTGAAAATGAAAACGTCACTAACAGCAGAAAACTTCCTCTCGTGAGCTGTGAAGTGAATCCGGGTCATTCGTTCTAACAGTGTTCTGTCTAAAAAACCCTGATCAGAAGTGTTGTTGTTGCAGTGCAGACAGCGTAACCAGCAAGCAGGAAGTACAGTATCTCCCCTCTTCCTCCACATCCTCCATCTTCCTGCCCTCCACTCAGATGAGGCACCCTCCTCACCCTCCTCACCCTCCCTTCTTTGCCGTTTCCTGGATGCTTTCCCTCATCGTTGCTTTGCAGCTACACCCAACCGTTCATTGAAACAAGTGCACCTTTGTGTACGGGTAGCGTCTTCTCCTGTAAAGTGCATGCTGCAACCTTGCGTTCACCTCCCCCGAGTCTCGTTTCCCAGCCACGGATGTTCGTTTGTTTGCTTGTTTAACTGTCGTATGAAAGAGCGACGTGGAGTCTGTCCAACGCGTAGGAGTTTTACATTGGCATGTCTGGCTTCTGCCCCGACGTCTTCATGTTACTTTTGTGTACGTGCGTCGTTTGTCCTTGTGCGATTGTGAATGCTTGTAATCTGGTGTAGAGTCAAGTGTTGTGGGAAAACCTTGTAGCGTTGAAAGACACACAGGCTTCAATCTGAGCATCGATACTGTACTTGGTTGACTCTTTGGAGCTACAAGGTTTTCTTCCGATATCAGTGATGTGTGTGTGTGTTAATGTGTGCATGTACATGTACCTCGGGTTATCTACTGCATGGTTCACGGTGTGATGTTCTGAGGTTTTCAGGCTGCAGGAGTCCCAATTCATTTGAAGAGTTTCGTTCCAAAATGAGATCCTGATCCTACAAAGTAACTCAACACCAGTTATGAACTTTTCAAGCCTCTAGATTTTAGATGTCAGAGATGTTGAATGCTGAACTTCAGGTGATGATCTAACGTTTTTGAGCAGAACTCTTCATTTCTACCCGGTTGTTTCACGTCCCCATGCCTGCACGGTGTCTGGTCGTGGTGTTTGGCTGTTTGTGTGGATTAGCTTCACCTTGGGATCCAGTGTTTCCACTATGTGCATGCATTTGTGTTCTTCAGTGTCTAACGTGTGTTTTGTGTGTCTCGTAGCAATGATGTCCACAATGTGTGTGTGTGTGTGTGTTTGTCGGGGATGGCTATCCAAGGCTAAATTCTCCTCCCTCCTCTTTATGATCTCTCCTTTGTGTGACTGTGTGTGTGTGCCTGTTTCTATGTGGCTGCCTACCTATGTGACTATGTGCATACCTTTGCGTGTGTGTGTGTGTGTGTGTGTGTGTGTGTGTGTGTGTAGGTGCGTCCACCCAGGACTCAGACGCCATGGAGCCAGAGAAGCAGGTGGACAGCACGGTGAAGATGGCCGGCGTGATCGCTGGCATCCTGATGTTCGTCATCATCCTCCTCGGCGTCGTGCTCACCTTCAAGCGCAGGTAGGTACGCCCCGGACAGGAAGGTGGGTAGGAGGAGCTCCAGGTCGCGCTTTGACATCAATGATAGAGCTAGTATCGTTATCGTAAGCAAACGAGAACATCGCTGAGAGGATTGGGAGCCTCTACCAACCTCTGCACTCTGGCCAAGAGAGGGAGGGAAGTTCAACGACGACCCGACTCAACCGTACAGAATGTGGCGTTCGGTTGCAATGTCTGAGACAGAATGAACACGGCCTCACGCCAAGAGGAATGACTGTACCCCACGCAGAGCCTCTTCAATTAGTCCACTGCATCGCACCGGGTACATCACGCCTCTTTGCACGAAGCCATGTTCCTCCGCTCTCTGGTGCACATTTCATCCGGCTCCGCCAAGAGCTGGACATTTGGAGTGGAAGGGAAATAGAAAAATCACTTCCAACATGTCCGCCCTTCAGTAAAGACAAAGCTGTAGCTCTGACAATACCACTGAGAGAGAGAGAGGCTACCAATCGTCTCCAGCATGGTCTCGTTGGTTTACGGCAATTATATCAAGATGGAGCAGTTAGTCTGACATATTGATGTTTAAAATGATCCACCGAGCAGCTGTGAGACAAGACAGACAGACAGACAGACAGACAGACAGGCAGACAGGCAGACAGGCAGACAGATAGACACATAGATAGACAGACATAGACAGACAGTCTAAAAGTTAGAAGAAAGGTTTTTATTTTCCTCTCTTTACTTTGAGTCAATAGAAAACCTCGTTAGACAGAAGATAAGCTGATCTGAGATCAGAATAAATCAACCAGTGGTGGTTGTGATGGTCTACATGTATTCATGTCTCCAGGCGGGAACAGCCTTACCCAGCCTCCTGCTCTAACTCCACTGATAAACTTAATCCCTTCATCCCTCAGGAGCAGCTCACTGATAGAGACCAGACTAGAGACTAGAGACTAGAGACTAGAGACTCCACCCTGATCTAGTCTTGTTTTACTAGCTAGCAGACACATGCAGCTTTCTGTGTCTTTGTTAACATGCACACTGGCTTACCACCATCACCTCTCTCTCTCTCTCTCTCTCTCTCTCCATCCATCCTCCCATCCCTCTCTACCCTGGTTGCATACTGCTTATGCCATTTTGTTTTGCAAGGACTCACAGTTTGATTTTCTTTGATTTTTTATTTGTTAAATTGCTTTGTTTCCAGCTTTTTGTCGGCTTCTCGCTCAAGATTCATACAACACATTGCTGATGGTTCAAAAGAGTTCAAACCTTTAACTCACGTTGCTTTAACACACAGGAATACAGGAATTTATTTTGATCACGCTGGGGCAAGAAACAGTTGACATAGCAATGCAATACAACATGCATGTTCACACTGTGGCACCCCTGCTGTGGTAATTGTAGGTAGGAAGGAAGGAACCTAAGAAAGGAACCACAGGGAGGTGAAACCCCCATCTGGTAGTCTCCTGTTATAAGACTAGCATTAGGAAGGCTTGGTCTGATCACCAATGTTCTGGTTCTGGACAGGTTTTAGAACTGGTCACTAGTATCATCGTGTTAAAGTGACATTGACTTTTGCTGCTTGTTGTTCTGTGGAAGGGCTTCACTGTGGGGACGGGGAATGTGTACTGGGGTCATTTCCATCATCTTATAGTAGTAGTCATGGCAGACCCAGGATCAGAAGCCACAGGTCCAGCCATTGTAGAAGTCCTCCTGCATGTATCCTGCAGCACTGCAGACCATATACAGGTATACAGTAGAATCAGCCCCGTATATGATAAAACCCCTCATGGGGTAAAGACGCAGTGAGACTTCTACAACGGCTGCATCTGTAAATGAATTGTGGAGGGAAACAAATAAACTCCTTGTAGCGAAATAAAGTCAGTAAAGAAAACACCCGAGGGTTTATTTAAACTGAATCAGACATACTTAAAAATAAATGAATGAATAAATAAATACATGAGAAATCCACAAATAAACATATAAATAAATAACAGTGATGAATGAACACCTAAAGCAGTAAGACATGATCTATAAAGTCTTTATATTTATTTCCCCATTTATTTATTTTCCTATTTATTTATTTCTGTATTTATTCTAACTCTGGTAACGAGGCTGTCAATCAAACATGTGTGGGCGGAGCTTAACACCCTCTTGGTTTATCCCGTTGCCTGATTGGATTTGCCTCACACCTGATGACTTGCTTTTCCCTGCAGAGACAATAATCAATAACCTCGGTCTGCCGGCACAGAGGTCCACCTCTCAGAGTTTGGAAGAGGTTTCTGCACAACGGCACTTCTGCTCACACAAAGAGGGTGTTGAGGGTGTTGAGGGTGTTGAGGGACGTCCTGGTTAGCTCAGGGAGTAGCTGCAGACTGCTCAGTTAAGACGAGTCGGTGAACTCTTAGTAGTATTACGTGTCAGACACCTCGGCCCTGAAACAGTTATGGAGCAGAAATACAGAAACAAACTAAGTGAATGAGTAGGGAAGTAAATGGGTATTTGTTATGTATTGTTATTTTTCATTACACATTGTTTTACTCACTTTTTATTGAATTTTCACATTTATTTTGTAATTTATTGACAGATTTCTCTGGATATTATTTAATTTATCGGCAACTTATGCAATGAGATGAGCACATACTGACACATACTGGAACATACTGACACATACTGGAACATACTGACACATACTGGAACATACTGACACATACTGGAACATACTGACACATACTGGAACATACTGACACATACTGACACATACTGGAACATACTGGAACATACTGACACATACTGGAACATACTGGAACATACTGACACATACTGGAACATACTGACACATACTGGAACATACTGACACATACTGGAACATACTGGAACATACTGGCACATACTGGCACATACTGGAACATACTGGCACATACTGACACATACTGGAACATACTGACACATACTGGAACATACTGGCACATACTGGCACATACTGGAACATACTGGAACATACTGGCACATACTGGAACATACTGACACATACTGGAACATACTGGCACATACTGGAACATACTGACACATACTGGAACATACTGGCACATACTGGCACATACTGGCACATACTGGAACATACTGACACATACTGGAACATACTGGCACATACTGGAACATACTGACACATACTGGAACATACTGGCACATACTGACACATACTGGAACATACTGGAACATACTGGAACATACTGACACATACTGGAACATACTGACACATACTGGAACATACTGACACATACTGGAACATACTGACACATACTGGAACATACTGACACATACTGACACATACTGGAACATACTGGAACATACTGGAACATACTGGAACATACTGGAACATACTGACACATACTGACACATACTGGAACATACTGGAACATACTGGAACACATGGGTCGGGGAAACAAGATCATTTTCTCACCATGTGTATTCAGGCAGCATGACATCCACCAGAGTCCCCTAAAGACACAAGGTATTTCTCCAAAGACTCGTTAGACCACGTTACTCCATATATACCGTGCAAACACACACACACACACACACACACACACACACACACACGCCACTATGGTAAAGTTACATGACAACACACCCACACAGAGGCCACGCACTCACGACCCCATCACCCCCACATCTGAATGTACAAACCAGGTGGGTTTGTTATTGCGACCACACACACACACACACACACACACACACACACACACACACACACACAGACAGACAGAGCCTGGACAGGAGCATGCTGCCTTATTGCTAGTCTGAGAACGCCAGGGGGGCAGTTGGAGAGGGCAGGGGGTCGGCTGGCAATGCTAATCAGAGGCTAACCCGGGTAACACCGTGTCACAAACACCAGGAGGAGAGAATATCTATCAGAGAGACTGAGGAGGAGGAGGAGGGAGAGAGAGGAGGAAGATGGAGACAGAGGAAGGAGAAGCAGAAAGAGAAGGAGAAAAGAAAAGGAAGGAGAAAACATGAAGGAAGAAAACAAGACACCTGAGAGGACGGGAGGTAGAGTGGCTAATCAGATGCTAACCAGGGATATAGGAGAAAGAGAGGGATGAAAACAGACACAGAAGAAGAAAGACTAAAGAAGGACAACTGAAGGACAACTAGAAGAAGAAGAGATACAGAGGAGATACCAAAGAGGAAGAGAGGAACAAAAAGAGGAGAAAGAAGGAAAAGTTGTAACTGGAAAGCGATGCAGGAGGAGAGAGAGGACACTGAGGAACGAGGGAGGAAAACAAGACCTGTAGAGGAAGAAGGAAAAGGAACGAGATGGAAACCAGAGAAAGAATAAAATCATTCCAAGCTAAATGAGAGTTGCAGCCAGAGGAGGTCCACCGTATCATAGCCCGTCAGCAGGGTCATCTTTATTTCATCACATGCTGTAGGAAACAGTTTTCTGAATCCAAAGTGTTTTACATTCAGAGAACATCAATTATTCCAGGACAAAAGTTTGTCGGAAAGCGAGAAACACTCAGCTGGATTAATGTTTCAGCCCGGCTTCACACGTCTTCCACGGCCTGGGGGGGGGGTGTTACCAATTATGTGATGTAAAAGTGAATAACGCCGGACATGTCTGAAGCCTTAATGGGGATTCGATGTTTCTGAGGGCCCGGCCCACCAGGTGGCCCCGAGGGCTCAAGGAACCGGCGCCAGAAGACACGATTTTCTCAAAGAGGCTGGAAGGAAGAATGAATAATGGATTCCTCTGAAGATCCTGAAACACCTGGCACAGTTTTGTTGTACGTCTAACCGGTCCAGGAGCGGTACCGTCTGGTTCGGAGCAGCACAACAATATTTATTGTCTTTAGTATTTATTGTCCTCATTCTTCAGTTGAGCAGCAAATTCTGACTGTGATCCGACATTTGATTTTAATTTAGTGTTTGTTCTCCCTTGAAAAAGAGACTAGGTTAAGATAGACAGACAGACGGACAGACAGAGAGAGAGAGAGAGAGAGAGAGAGAGAGAGAGACAGAGAGAGAGAGAGAGAGAGAGATAGACCACAAACCACAAATCTGAAGATCTAAAATCGGTGTTCTGGTTAGGACTGGTTAGGACTGGTTAGGACTGGTTAGGACGTTCCCTCTAAACGTTGCGTCCTGGCCTCAGAGGTTTGTGGGTTTGGAAACGTCTGAATTATTGATCATTAAACTAACTAATTATTAATTATTAAACTAGTGATGGAGGTCTGAGTTGCTGAGTGAATGAGGGAAGGGAAGAATGACATCAAATGAAGGGATGAAATAAGTGAGTGAAGAAATAAAAGCAAAGGAAGTAATGGGCGTTGAGGTTGAGGTTGAGATCAATCAATTCTTCAATCAGAACTATTACCGTTAAAAGATTAAACCCAACTTCTAATTGATAACTGAGATAATTGAGAATGAAGGCTCTGCCAAGGGAAGGTGAAAAGGCTCCAACCCTGAGTGGCTGCTGCAAGCTGTCCATCAGAAGGGAGGTGATCTGATTGGTCAGTTATATACTATACTGGGTTCTGCAGTGGTGCAGAAGAAGCACACAGGTATATGTACAGGTACACACACGGGTCAATATACGTACATACACACACACAGTATTTTCTCTTATCAGCCGTCACCAACATCTTACATAACAGTGTGTGTGTGTGTGTGTGTGTGTGTGTGTGTGTGTGTGGTGTGTTTTCACCTGCATGTTTGTGTGTGTGCATTGTGTGTCTTTCTGCCTGGGTGTGATTGTTTTGTGTACAGGTCCGAATGTAGATTTATGGCTGTGTGTGTGTGTGTGTGTGTGTGTGTCTGTTGAATAGTGGATATAAAATCTGTGTGCTATCACGGTTAGTGCCAGGTCACCAGCTGTAGGCCTGTTTGCCTTATCTTCACTGGCACACGTGTGGAGTGGTGTGTGTGTGTGTGTGTGTGTGTGTGTGTGTGTTTGTGTGTGTGTTTGTGTGTTCGTGTGTTAGAGTGTGTGTGTGTGCTCCTGTGTTAGAGTGTGTGTGTGTGTGTGTTTACCAAGGGTCTGATTCTCTTCCTTAGGCACTTGAAACCAATATTGACATTGCCGGCATAGGCAGAGCAACGATGGATACACACACACACACACACACACACACACACACACACACTGTACTGCAGATGGGTTTGTGGACTGAGATGGGTTGAAAATGCAGAGACACTGCTGTCGGCCAAACAGTTACTAGGTTTTCTTTCCTCATGTGGTGTTCAAAGTCCTCGCCGTCCTCAGATCACGTTCCCACGCTCCGCTTCCTTCTTCAGATCTGGACCTTGTTGCCCTGAAAATATTCCCTCCAAATCCCAGTCAGTCCTGAGGGAGAAATACGTTTTGGTGAAAAACGTCACTAAAGACAGGATGAAACTGACCTAGAGTCAGATCTTTTTATTTGCAGAGTAGTTTAGCCACCTTTATAGGCTGATCCCATCTGTAGGACATAACTGTATAGCTCACATCACAGTAAGTGGGAACAAATGGAAGTGTTATATGAGGAAAGGGTGTTTTAAAGGGGCAGTAAGTCAGGTTTTACTGCCCCGTCGCCCAGAATGACCACAGTATATCTGCAGAGGGTCGATAGGTTGCTGCTGGCCCAGACTCTGTTTGGGAGCAAAAACACCCACTGGAGTCTCAACAAGATAAATGGACCAGGCAGAGAGGAACGTACCTTTGTTCATTTTTAGATGGGCGGGGGAAAAGTTGAGTCAACATCCAGTAGAGACCGAACTGGAGTACTGCAGCCCTGCTGGCTAACGCTAGCAGCGCTAACAAAACAAGTGTTTTTATAGTGAGATAGAAGGTTTCTTCTGGCTCCTTCCTATTTTAGATGTTGAGGGATGGGAACCACACACTCCCTCCCCTCCATTACCAGCTACCACTGTGGTGCCCTTGAGCAAGGCAGCCCCCCCCCCCCCCCCCTCCTTACTAGCCAACAGCAGAAGACTGTAGTTGAGCTGGGCAGCTGTACCTGTATGACTGTGAAGCAGGGCGTATGAAAACAGGAGCTCGACATTGAAGTACAACATCTAGCTCAAGGGTTTCTCTGTAGCAGCAAGGCATGTTTTCTGTTTTGTTTTTTAAACATACTTAGAAATGTACACACACACACACACACACACACACACACACACACACACAAACTTGTTGCTTTTCAAATCGTACATCCATTGCTTTGTCCACTAATCCATCCCAGCTTACCAATCACTCTCTTCCTCTGCTAGCTGCAACATCGGTTACATCTCAACACTCTTTTCTGCAAACCTCCTGTCTTGTCACCCCCCCCCCCTTTCTCGAAGCTCACCCTAAAAACGACGACTTTCATTCTCATTGGCTAAAACAGAAATGCAGAGGGCGCATTGTCCTGCAGGTTGCACTGTCCTGCAGGTTGCACTGTCCTGCAGGTTGCACTGCCTTGCAGGTTGCATTGTCCTGCAGGTTGCACTGCCTTGCAGGTTGCATTGTCCTGCAGGTTGCATTGTCCTGCAGGTTGCACTGTCCTGCAGGTTGCACTGCCCTGCAGGTTGCACTGCCCTGCAGGTTGCATTGTCCTGCAGGTTGCATTGTCCTGCAGGTTGCACTGCTCTGCAGGTTGCATTGTCCTGCAGGTTGCACTGCCCTGCAGGTTGCATTGTCCTGCAGGTTGCATTGTCCTGCAGGTTGCACTGCCCTGCAGGTTGCACTGTCCTGCAGGTACCAAACAGAAACAGAAAGCATATAATTGGAGACCACAGTTGAAGGCATCCTTGACATTCTGTTAGCAACTTTTGTAAGCATCGTTTTAAAATCAGTCCACTGGTTTGCTCCGCTACCACTGACTTCACCAAACAAGGACGTTTGGGAAATCTTGACAGTTTGACAGTCGCCACAATAGAGAGTCACAAATGGCGTCAGTGATGACAGGATGTCTGTTTTCTTTGTTCGGTGTTCCTGGGCCCGTTTTGAGAAGTCGCCTGTGCTCCCCGTGAAACGCTGTGATTACTACAATTAAAGCTACCATATTTTCAGCTTGTCAGGACAGCAAGCTTGCTGCTTGATGAGTCTCTTACAGCACTCCTGCTGAAACCCTCAAACCACTGTGGTCATTCACACAGGAACAGAAAGTCTGGATTTGAAACGTCTGTTTTTCCCATTTAGATGATCTCTTCTCATTCATGTTCACTGTTTTCTAGAGGCAGATTGGTCTGTATTGCCAAGTGCAACAGTCCAAGATTGAAGTTAAAGAGTTTCCACAACCAAAAAGGATGTCAATCATCCACCCATGCAAAAACAGTTAATTTGTTTTCAAAGAAGAAGAAAGTAGGAGCCGCTGTCAGTTTCAGTTGAGACAGCCAGGAGATTGGATCTGTGCTAAAAGTGTTAAAAGTAAGACCCTTTGTGTGAATCCAACCTGAGTCCATGTTGTCGTCTACAGAACAACAGGAGTGCTGGAAGAGAGAGCTGCAACCTTTCTGTGTCAGGTCTGCATTCTGCTGTGATGTTCAGTGTCGACACAGATAAAGAACAAAGATGGGAGGGAATGGCAAGAATGAAAAACGAGATAGATGCACGAGGCTTGGCTTCTCACCGCCTCCTCTCTGACTCGAGTCTCACGCCCTTTTATGTCTCTTTCTATCTTCCTGTTTCCTGTCTTTGGCTCCGCCCCTTCCTGTCCCGTCCCGTCCCGTACCTGCCTTGCCCTTGCTCCGATAGAGAGATACACACATGGAGAACTCTGAGCGTGGGGTATTGTATGTTTACTTCTAGACATCAACACATCCACTCCGTTACCCACAATGCCTCACAACTGGTTTTCCAAATGCATCTTACGACTGAGGCTGCAGTCTGAGAATGGATGAGTCATTTCCAACACTTCTGTGATTGAAGAGTTTTCAAAACGCTGTATATCCATCTTTAAAAAGAAACCATTACCGTTCAATAACTACAAAATAGGGATGTAGTTATTAAAAATGTTAGCATTTAGTCAACTGACGACATAAGTTACCTGCTATCCTTTAAAAACTTTTAAAAAGTTTGTGCTGCCTTTTATTTTGAAGGGATAACTAAAAAATGGATATCTCATTTTGGAACAAACTCTTCGATTGTAACAGTTTAGCAGCACACATTTCAACACAGCGTGGTTTAATAAAGTGTTGTCTCACGTTACACAGATGTTTGGGAATCACACATCCTCTCTGATCTGACAGCTCCTGTCTGTCTCACCAGGCAGAAACACTGATTTGTTCCTTGTTTAAACAGCCGTTTCATGAGGGATGGATTTTTATTTTCTTTAAAACGATCCAGACGAGACACATCGGTAGCCATTGTAGATGTCCTCGTTTATGCATTTATCCAGCATCTATCCTGCATTCTTCCATGGATACTGCACAATAGAATCAGATTAATATACTACAACACAAAAATATGGTGTTTCTCAACCAACTAGTCATCAGACTGCACATTTTACATTCTGACAGCTGGAAGATATTCCCATTGAATGTTGAGCAGAAGAGCAAGCATGCAGCAAATGGGACTTTTACAATGGCTACATCCATATGTCTATATACAGATGTGTATATACAGATGTGTATATATTTATATCATCATTGGTTCACAGTGAAACAAAGAGCAAATGATTTCCATCACTACTAAGATGCTTTTGGCAAACCCTCCCCAGTTTATTTGGTCATTTATTTTTCAAGCCATCTGTGCTCTTACGTCAATATTGCACACGTCATCTGTATTTCCCTTTTTTTTATTTATCTTTTTTACAACACATTCTGCTGTAATCGACTTTCATTGCATCAAAGATTCAGCAAAAGTTGTTTCAGCTCTCATTGCCTCTGTGTGGTGAGATGTGTTTTTAAATGTCTGTCTTATATTCTGTGATCGACTTTCCCAGCCCTTTGCCTTTTATGCATTGTCAGATATTACATGCAGCGATATGTGAACCTGCAATCATTTCCCTTTTAAAGCAGCCCGAGATGGAAATACAGAGGAACAAACACAGTGTTCCTTTGCTTTCTTTAGTGTGAGGTTTGATATAATTGATTCACATCTCATCGTAAAACAAACAGCAAGGTGGGTTTTCATTAAAGAGAAGTCATAAACCACCTCCACTATTGGAAAAAGGCTTCAATTAGCAATTAGCTTAACTTTGTAGGCTGGAGACCATCTGTTTGGCTTATCACAACAGAGGAGAGATTCAGACGGCTGTATGTGGTAATATAAATGTGACACCTTTCACTTTGGAGTCATTTATCTCTAATGAAACTCCAATTAACACGTTTAGCACATCAATTAAAGGTACATCAATTACATACAACTGTAATATCGCTTTTGTTTCCCCGCTTCCAATTTCCCAGATAAGCTAACGCTACGTGCAGACTAAGTGTGACCACTTTGCGTCACTTCGTTGAATCAAAAGTTGTTTGTGGGTGTGTGATTGGGTTCTGGAGACGAGCATCCCTTCAACATTGTATTTTATAATTTTCTTCATTTCCTTTTACCCAAATATAATACATAAGCATATGTATGGAAAATGTACTCTTGAAATTGTGCTAGCTAAGTGGCTACAGCTGTTTGGACGTGCTGGGATAGTTATGCTAGCTAGCTAACATTAGTTGTTTAGCCTAGCAAAGCTACAGTTAGCAGCTAAAGTATTTTTAACTTTCCTCCGGTTACACACCAGGGAGACCAACAACCTCCAGCTTTTCGCCCCAATGTGATCATGTATAGTCCTACGTTACATTAATTCAACCTTTCAAAGAGTAACGGTGGTCAGATGAAGTCCTGCTCTCCCACTAAAATCAATTATTATCCAGTATTTTATTTAAGTTTTATTAAATCCTTTCCAATCAATTTTGGACATTCAGTCATATGTGCATTAACAGATTGAATAACAATGTATAATAATGAATAATAATGTCTTATCTCTGTGAAATGGATTTCCCAATTGAAGTCAATATAACAGGCAAACAAAACTCGCTAAGTTAAATTAAATGTTGAACATTAAATAATTTCAAATCAGTGACACCAGCTCAACGTCTCAGCACCAACACTGAAAATACATAGATCTTAGTTTGTAGCGGCAGTGAAACTTCTTAAATTCCTGGACTAGCAACCTTTCAAGCGACTAACAGTATGGAGGGCGAGGTTGAGAGCCATCGTTTCTGTGACAAATACATGTAAGAAGACATTCTTGTGTCCAATGTCATGGAAGATAAACGAGCGCTAGGAGGAGAAATAGAAGCTGAGGAAAGAGCTTTTATTTTATAAACTTCAGATAAGAGGAAATTAGAGGTAGACGTAGAGGAGAAATGACCCAAACAGCTTAACGATAGTGCACTTAGTTTGAGTTGTTTATGAGTTGAAGACTGGAATAAGTGAAGTTAGCCCTCCTTCGGTTCAAGGTTGTGTCGAAACGTTGGACCGATGTTAGTACAGGGAATAGGGAGGTGATAGTGAAGTGACGTGGGTTGACTTTGGGAGAATGGGAAGGTGTTGGTGATGTGACTTTTTGGAGGGGAATTCGGAGGTGACATTGACGCGACCTGGAAGGGGAACTGGGAGGCGATAACGATTTGACTTGGGAGGAGAGCTGGGAGGCGACGTTGACAGTGATGTGACTTGGCGGGGGA
>JAXDDX010000039.1:2657500-2677500 GCA_034670405.1 Hoplostethus atlanticus | reverse complement strand
TAGCATACACTATGTTGAGTGATAGAAGGCTCCATGCTAACACTTTAGCGTACACTATGTTGAGTGACAGTAGGCTCCATGCTAACACTTTAGTATACACTATGTTGAGTGACAGTAGACTCCATGCTAATACTTTAGCATATACTATGTTGAGTGATAGTAGGCTCCATGCTAACACTTTAGCATATACTATGTTGAGTGATAGCAGGCTCCATGCTAACACTTTAGCATACACTATGTTGAGTGATAATAGGCCACTAGCATTATCTCACATGAGACAAAATGAACTCTCGTAGCAGCTCTCAAGCTAAATGGTAAGTCATCTGAAATGACTCCCTATCCGTCTCAGTTTAGTGTAGATGATCTACCAGGGACTATTTTGTATGTTTCCTTAGGAAATGTAGGTGGTAGGTGATGGAAGACAGCGGATGAATATGTGGTTACTCACCTGAAATAGTCCAAAAATAAACCTGGCAACATCACTGATACTGAGTCATCTCTACAGGCCATAGAAGAAACTAACAGTGTGTTATTACTAAAGGTCAGTCTTTTTACTTTGGATAATGCTAGCCTCCTACTATCACTCAACACGGCGTATGCTAGTGTTAGCATGGAGCACCAGAGTGAACGATCTACCGGGGACACGCGGATGATTTTGGTGTCTATATTCTCATCAATGAATGGACAAGTTGACCAATGGGCCGATCTCCCCAGAACATCCCTTTAAGATGACGGGGGGCAGATACACCTGAGACAAAGACAAATAGACAAGCAGACAGACAGTCAGAAAGATAGACAGGCAGCCTGTATAAAGCCCAGAGAGACAGACAGGCAGAAAACAGGTAAATATCTCAGATAGGCTTGTATATGAGGACAGACAGACAGGTTGGAGAGAGTGGTAAGACAGGTAGGTCAGTAAAATTGTCTATGAGTCCAACATGTCTATGAGTCAGAACCATGAACTAATCCAATGTGTTTGTCCTTCTTTTGGGTTTTGCTCTGTTGCGCCCCCTGGCCTCACCTCACCATGCTTCAGAAGACATGCTTATTCCTACTCTTATTACCTGTAAGTAGAGACTCCGCCCAGGAAAGACCCTCCCCTTTGATTTTATAAGTACTTATTCTGTTTGTTTCATCCTTGTTGACTTACTTTGTTGAAGTATCTAACCCAATGCCAATGCCATACAGTGTACATCCCAGAATGCACCTGCCACTTTCACTCTTTTACCAAGCAGACTACAGAAGCAGACCAGACAAACACCATTTTTCTTTCTCCAGCCAACCAGATATTTAGAGTAGAATTGGACCTCCAAATGATGGTTGTTGGAGGAGACAACCCTCCCCACCACAGACAGTTTCATCAGTTGGTCATTTCCCTCCCTGCTGGTAATACAACAGGAATAAACTCAACATAGTCAAACTGAGCTCGCCACATGAATGCAACAACAGTTTTAGCAGCTGAACATGACTCGCCCTATTGTGGTTTCTGTTGCAGAGCTGATTCACAAACATAGCAGCCAGTCAGTCTGATCTACAATCACTTGTATTGTCAGCGGCCTGCAGAAACCTGCTAAGTCCAATTTTGCCTTTATAAATGTAAAACTACAGCATGGACAACGTGGTGTAAAATGTCTAAAACACTCAAAGGGGAAATCTTTACTCTTGTTTCTTCATCGGTTGGCTTTGTTTGATCAGGTTTGATCCCCGCTACTAGCCATAGTTTTTTAACCTTTATTTATCCAGGGAAGGTCGACATGTCAAGTCAGATTTATGACAATCACTTATCAATTATGAATCAATTCATGACAATTGTGATGTTTACAAATATGATCAGTAAAAAAGCACATGAAAACCGTAACTGGACGACGGGTTGAAAGGATTTAACAGAGAGGAGGACATAACAAGCCTACATAAAACCTAAAACCTAGAACCTAGAACCTAGAACCTAGAACCTGAGGTGAAAGACGAGTAGGACCCTGTAGGAGAAAAAATGGAAGAAACCTTGGGCGGGGCAATTCAAAGAGGCTCCTCCCACCGGGACGGCTGGGTGTGTATTGATAACAACACACTGACAAGACAAACGTCTGTTGGACACTGAGCTCTGGAGCAGTTGGGGGTTGAATGCCTGGCTCAAGGGCACCTCTGGATCAGGTTGTGAGGGAGGGGAGAGTGTTCATCATCCACTTAGGCTTTGAACCAGCGACCTCACGTTGTGTGTCTGTCAACAGCCACGTGTCCTGTCCAAGTGCCCTTGAGCAAAACACGGAACCGACCGGGGAAGTGATTCAACTCCGGTAGCAGCCGGTGGAGATTTGGGGGAATTTGAGCCGGACTTCATTTGTATTGTTTGCCAGGCGTCACCCTAAAAGGTCGAGGCAATTCAGCGTTATCTTCCCCGCCGAGTGGCCATTTCCTGCTTATTAGCCAGCTCTAATGAGCAGCTATTATTGCACGTACATGCAAACACACACACACACACACACACACACACACACACCTTCAAATCCCCGCAGAAAATTTCTCAGACTGTCTTCAAAGCATTTTGAATTTCGCTGTAACTCCGCAGCGTTGAGTCCTAACCGAGCGGAACAGCCTCCTCCTCTGAACGCTCCCTGCCCGGGGCCGGTTGACCCCGCCAGAAATCGCTTCTTTACGCTGAAAAAACACTGAAAAAACACTGCAATTAGACGAGCGGCAGCCGGCACCGTGTTGTTCCACACCGGCTGCAGCGCTTCATTTGTTCAGCAGGAGTAACGGACACACACACACACACACACACACACACACACACACAGCGCTGTAGCCCAAGGATGTTTACTGTTAGATGAGAGAGGGATTTAAAGTCCCATTCCTGCAGTGTGTACGTGTATTTGTCCACTCACTCTCACTCTCTCTCTCTCTCTCTCTCTCTCTCTCTCTCTCTCTCTCTCTCTCTCTCTCTCTCGCCCTCACGCTATCTTTCCCTTCCCTTCTCTTCACCTCTCTGTATCCCTCAATCTCTCCCTCCCTCTCTCCTCCCTCCCTCCCTCCCTCGGTCGGCCTCTAAATCCTGTGATACGCAGATGAAAGTTTGTTTGGGGTTGGCCTCCAGCTTCCTCTGGAGCTACGGCTGTCATCCTGAAGTGACTGGCTGTCTGTCCGCCTGTCTGTCTGTCTGTCTGTCTGTCTGTCTGTCTGTCTGCCTGCCTGCCTGCCTGCCTGCCTGTCTGTCTGTCTGTCTGTCTGTCTGCCTGCCTGTCTGTCTATCTGTCTGTCTGCCTGTCTGTCTGTCTGGGGATGGCTCGAGGATATTTAGTTATCTAGCTGCCAACCGTGAGGCTGAAACCATCACAGCCCTTTGGGAGCGCCGCTGATCCACTGACACGGAAAACAAATGTCATTCCTCGTTTGACTGGACACTTATATTATATTATATTATATTATATTATATTATATTACATTATATTATATTACATTAGATTACAGTCATTTATCAGACGCTTTTATGCAAAGAGACTTACAATCAGTGCATTCAACATAGGTAGAGAACTACTAGTCACCAGACATCATCTCCTCTCCAAACAAGCATCTAAGAGCAGAACCAGTGTTGAGGTAGAAGAGCAATAAGATATATATATATATATTCTGTGCTGAGAGGAAGAGTGCTTCACTTTCTAGGAAGAGGACCGTGTTGAACCTTTAAGAAGGTACGACCGTCGTTGCTGCTGGTGAGGAAGAGATGAGAGGGAATTAAAACAGGGACTTATCAGAAGATGAAACTTGAACGATGATCTCAGGGAACTAAGATCAGAGCAGCAGAGGAGATTCAGCAGGAGGACAGAATACTGGAATAACAACACAGAAACTATGCAATAAAAACAGTAGAAATAATAACATGAAAGGTCCCATAATATTCAGTTTTATACTCATGATAAGAATAATGGTCTTCATGATGTTTTGCAAGTCAATGTAGTTTAGTTAAAAGTTGAATGTGAAGACCTCACAATACTGGCCCCTGATTGGCTGACAGCACCAGCTGACTGGAGGCTTTCCAGCTCCACCAAATGAAAACCAATTCTGATGCGTCGTGTTAAAGGATAGTCGGTGGTGTGAGTGTGAGAACGCTCCATTCATCACGGATACTGAATGCTCACCCAGTCTGTCGCCATAATCAATACCACCGAGTTAAAACAAGCGACGTGTGTTAAAGGATGGATGGGAGCTTGACTCCTCGGCTGTCCACGTCGTAAGGTATTGAACGATCCCCAAATGGATACGTAGCGTTTGGGAAATGAACCTTCCCAGTGCCGGTGACACCCGATGCATCAAACTAACAACAATTAAAAAGTTGTTTTTTTACCGGAGAGTTTGGCGATAACGCCTCTGATGAAACCCATCAGGAAAACAAGGGATCCGCCGCGCACCGCTCGTCACCGCCACGTCAAACGGTCTGCAATTAACATCACCGGGGCGGCACGGGAGTCTCAACGCGCCCGGCGCCCGGCGGGGTAACCTCAGGGGGATGACGTCGAGCTCACCGCCACTTACAGTACGCAACGAATCTGTCTTTTAAACGAGTCCATTAACAGGATGAATGAGCGATAGGTGGAGCTGGGAGGATGGGGGAGAGAGAGGGGGAGGTGGCCTTCCTCCCCCCCCCCCCGACTCACCACTTTTCCTCTGTTGCTTTTCCTCCCTCTCCTTCTGCTTTTCAACCCTTCTCCACTTTCCATTTCTCCATCTTTTTCCTCCCCATCTTTCTCCCACTCTCTCTTTCCTCACCCTTTATCTTTTTCTTTACTTCGCCCACTCTCGTACCAACCCCACCCCCCCTCCCCCGGCCTCTCTCTCTCTGTCTCTTCATCTTTCCATGTAGCTTTCCTTTCTTCGCCCACCTCCTCCTCCTCCTCCTCTGCCCACCTTGTCAGAGTGCAGCGAGCTAGAGGAGTAGCCACTCTGAGCCCCAATCACAGAGGAGGGTTGAGGCTGCGTCGTTGTAAATTGGCGTGGAGTGGAGGGAGGTTGAGTCCGGGGCTGATGAAAGGGAAATGATTATGGGAGAAACTTTACGAGGTCCTTCCTCCTTTCTGTCCTCCTCTCTCTCTCTCTCTCTCTCTCTCTCTCTCTCTCTCTCTCTCTCTCTCTCTCTCTCTCTCTCTCTCTCTCTCTCTCTCTCTCTCTCTCTCTCTCTCTCTCTCTCTCTCTCTGATGCCCTTTGTCTCTTTGGTTCTGTAATCTCTCTCTCTCTCTCTCTCTCTCTCTCTCTCTCTCTCTCTCTCGGAGAAATGAACAAGCACTCAAAGGCATGTACAGCTCATAGTCCGATCCCACACACACACACACACACAGAGACACACACACACACACACACACACACACACACACACACCTATTACCAGTATATTGTGAGACAGTGGAATTGTAATAGGAATGAAAGGAGAGGTTGCGTCATCTGACCTTTTGCTCACTGCTTCCTGATGTGTAATGGGCTCTATAAGTGCAGTGTCTGACACACACACACACACACACACACACACACACACACACATGAAATACAGTAAAAACTGACAATTTGGCAAACTTATATGCAGCACTAACGCGCATGCACACACACACACACAGTCCAAACACACATGCACAGAGCGTTCGTTTCTCAAAGGAAACCGCTTTGTCGGTCCTGTTCTCTCTGTTCACACCTGGTCTGAGATCTGCTTCTATTCCACGTTGCTGTGCATCCACTCCGGGGGAAACGTTGCTCACTGCTTCATTTTTACTTCATTACCTTTTCTGAGCTTTATTTTGAAAGGGTCCTGATGTAGTTGTCATTCTAGTGATATTCTATCATGAGAAGACGTTTTGAGAGGTGTCACGTTTTTCAAATCTGATTTTTGGGATGAAACTGCTGACGTGTCGCTGTGTGGGAGAAGCTCTGATTCCCTGAAATCCTCTGAAGGTCCGTCCCTGGATCTGGATCTGGATCTGGATCTGGATCTGGATCTGGATCTGGACTCCAGCCAGTGTTTTGGACTGACAGGAGGGATAAACAGTTCAGAGGCAAATGCAAACAACAGGCGTATTAGGAGGCTTTGTGATAAGTCACTCTGAAAGACACCCACCCACACACACACACACACACACACACACACACACACATACACATCGTACACACACTGGGCACAGACGGCCAAAAGCACAGACACGTGGATGCTCACACACACTCGTAGGCTGTGCAACCATTCCATGTGCTGCACGTTCTCTTCACATACACACTCGCCTGCACACACACACACACACAGCCCATGCACGTGCACAAACACACGCACACCAATCGTGACTAGACGTCAGACACCTTAAGTAAGTTGAAGAGCGTGTTAGTGGATTCTGGAGGATGCTGTGTTGTTGTTCTCTAGTGTTACTGATAGTAGAAGTAGAACAACATGTCAACAACACATCACTTTATTCTCCAAGTACAATACATGTACAGGGAATTGCCTTGGTGGCATTTGTGCGGACACATACTGCTTGCACACTGCGAGTGACTTGGTTGAGTTGAGTGACTTGGGTCGCCCTGTTCTGGCTGATTGTGGGCGTGGCCAGAGGTCTGCAGCCACACCGTTTTGAACAGGCATGTATTTTTCACTGCCTTGGTATTGCCTTTCATAACGTTGCATCATGTTGGCGAGTTAACACAGCTAGCTAACGAGCATTCATCAAGAAAAACTCAAAATGACTTCGGGGCTGACCTTGCACCTCAACCGTTCTCCCAGCATGGTTTCTGAGACGTTTACTCCTGTCGTCTTTCAGATAACCTTACGTAACCTCAGCATCATGTTAGTGCACCATAGAAGCATTACTGGAGATACGAGCAGGGCAGGACACTGAGAATCTGGTCCACCGTGGACGTCTGCAAGCTCAGATGAATCTACCAGTCGGCGTCGGGTTTTGCCATCTGGCGTCTCAGTGGACTTAAGCTGAGTGTTTGCTAGGTAGAACTCAGTCGTCATCGCAGAATGACCGACAGATGGGAGTTGTGGCGTGAACAGAACAGAAAAAAAAGGAAAAGGTTAAAACCACAGTCAAGGGACAGAAACTAGAGGCCAAGGTAGGAGTCACCCTCTCCTCTCCTGCACTGCCTCCTTGGCTCCTAATGTCTAGCTTTCCCTTTCTAGGGTCGCCAGAGTATTCCTCACTATCGGTCGCTTGTAATGTTAGTGCTGAGACATTGAAGCTTACTCTACTGTTAGACCTTCATCAAGGGATTCAGAGCATCCTCTTGCTCAAGTGACTTTTAGACACCCGGTCCAGAAATGCAAGAATGCATTGCGGTGAACTTCGTCCTGAATAGACGATGTCAGGGTGGTAACAAGTACAGGTCTGATAGATCAATGTTGCTTTCTAGCTAGCTGAGGCCAATAACACACAACAGCTCTTTACTTTTCCTCATACACTCAATAATAATATAATAATATAATAATAATATCCCCTTTCCATGACAAAAAGACAACAGTAGTAACAACAAAACAACGAAGAACATGGATCCGTAGAAGTGGATTCATGTCTTGCCATTGCCATATCATCACGGCACCACTGGCCAGTAGCGTGGTTAGCTTGGTGGCTAGTGCCGTGACCACATTAACCATAGAAACCTTTTGGCTCCTGGATATGAGACAATGCATAAAACACCGTGTCCATCGTCATGTGACCCGTTGGGCTCAAGAAATAAATGTAATTGTCTTGTGCCGGCTGGGCTGGCCGTGAATCACCTCTCTGACCATGTGTTTGGTGTTGTGGTGTGTGTGTGTGTGTGGATGCTTTTACATGTGTGTGTGTTCATATGTGGTTGGGCTGGTTGGGCGGTGTGCTGCCGGGGTTTGTGTGTGTGTGTGTGTGTGTGTGTGTGTGTGTGTACCACTATAGGAAGTTGGCCAAGAAGCAGAAGGAGACGGCCAGCAGCTCCACCCAGCAGCGGGAGATGGGTCCGGTCACCACGGCCGATAAGAGCACCACCAAGGTCAGCACCCTGCACAAAGACGACCCCTTCTCCACCTCCAACCAGGACCTCAACGGATTCAGTAGGTCACCATCTTCTGCTTCTATCATGTGTGGTGTCGCAAATCTATCGGCCACAGCACAGAAAATATAGGGTAGAAAAAGAGAGCTAGGTTCAATGGGAAGTAGCCTGGTTTTGCTAGCAAAGTAGCACATGAAACAAATGCAGAAATGAAAAAAAAAATAAACATTTATATTCCAAATCTAGGCTGCCTAAGACTTTATATACTAAGTACATCAAGTTACCCACTGTGCCTTCAGAAAGTTAAGTTATCTCTAACTGTGCTATCAATCAGTGTAAGTGGATCTCTCGTCCTCCATATGTTCGTCAGTCGTCAGCAGAGTGTGTTGCTCTGCTTCGCCGGCTTCTTCTCCACTTAAAGCTGTTGTTTCCCTCAACCTTTCCTCGGGTCCCCGTGATGCTCGTGCACGTGCACATTCTCGCATGCATTTCTATTCCCGTGCGCGCGTGGCATCCGTGTGTGTCTCTGAGAGTGAGGGTGTGTCTTCCCATTCCAGTGTGTGTGTCCAGGGTAATTAGACAGGGCCTCTCAGAAGGGCATTTTTCTCTTGAAAATGTCAGGCTGGCCTTTCGGCAGCGCCTGGCCGCTGAGAGCCCGGGGAGCTGGAGAGGGACTAAGTAGCGAGCTAATGCCGAGCGTAATTACCTCCCCTCTCCCTGTAACTGTCCACGCTGAGATTCTGATGTGCAATAACGTTTCCTCTGGACTCCGGGCTGCACGATGAAGCCGTGGTATTTCTGGTTGAAATGTGTGAAGAAAGTTTTGGTCTTTGCAACACTTGGAAGCAAAGATGTCACAGCTTGGTTTTACACACAGAGGTACGAGGGCTCTTCTTCTGATTGGTCGTAACTTGACTTTGGTGGAACGTGCGGATAAAGTTTTGGTATTTGCAACACGTGCAGCAGCTCCCTTTCCTCTTTAACCCTCTAAGCATTACAACTACACTTAACTCACTTTGGTTGAATGTCTGAATAACATTTCAGCACATTTCACACTATTTACAAGAAGAGCTCACTTTCCTCTGGACCTTGGGTGTACGATAAAGTTGTGACATTTAAAAAGTAAAAGTATTTTGTTGCTTCCAACGAGACTCGACTAGGTTTTGGTTGAATATATGTATCAGGTTTCAAGAGCCCTCCGGACTTCGGGTGTACGTCTGACGTTTGAAATGTAAAACTTCCAACTCGACTTTGTTTTAATGTATTCACAACGCTGACTTCCTGTCCTCGTGTCCTCTGGACTGGATGGAGATAAAGTAGTGCGGCTTTTTAAGTTTCACAAAACTTGACTAGACTTTTCTGTTTTAAATGTATCTAATCTTTCTACTTTTCTTGTGCCAAATGTGGAAAAGTTCCCTAGTAAACTTCTGATGGATATGAAATAAAGTTTCGGCTTTCAAACGTTTCCAGCCGTCCCCGCACTGCCCGTGATCACAAGGGAGACGGCGCCGTTGAATCAGCGGAGGCAAAGAAACAAATCTACTTTTGACACTTTTCAATGGTTTTGAAATTCATGGAAATTAGCTATCAAGTTTACCAAAGGATGAACAATCCCTGTCATGCTTTGAGTTTATCAAGGCCATTCAGTCTCTCTCTCTTTCACACACACACACACACACACACACACACACACACACAGATAGAGTAGTCCTGTCATTATCCCTATCTATTGTTATGTATAGAGCACGGTCGTACCTCATTACATGTGTAGTGCAGTTCACTGGTGAGACATTTTAACAGGACACAGGCTAGTGAGCTTGTTGTACACTGTAAAAAAAAAAATCGTAAAAAAAACGGTCAAAAGTCTGGCAGCACAGGGTGCCAGACATTAACTTTCAATTTAAAATAATGTGAAAAACCATAATAATAAATACGGTCAAAAGTCTGGCAGCACAGGGTGCCAGACATTAACTTTCAATTTAAAATAATGTGAAAAACCATAATGATAAATACGGTCAAAAGTCTGGCAGCACAGGGTGCCAAACATCAACCGTAAGTTTGAAAGAGTGTTAAAAACCATAATATGAAATACGGTCAAAAGCTTGGCAGCACAGGGTGCCAAACATTATCCGTGATTTCAAAATACGTTAATTGACTGTAAAATTACATGCAGATTTGATTTAAGGGAAAACGGCAAAAACATGTATGTTAAAATACAGTCAAATGTATGGTAGCATGGGATGATGATTTACCATGTTTTCATAATATGTCCAATGACTGTAGAATTACGAGCAAAATATTTTTAAGAAAGATGAGAAGAAACTTTAAATATACAATTAACTTTTTATTTTGATATACGATTAATAAATGCATTTTCACAGATTGCCATAAATTTCCATACAAACGCTGCAATATCAATACATATGTTTAGAACCTATTAATATAGGTAATGGTAAAATTACATATAAAACCCATATACTCATAAGACGAACATCATACCTAGAACATACAGTGAGCCATAACATTACAGTAAAATCTCTGAGTCAAGCAGAACAATTGCATATCAAACTAGAACAAAATTTGTATGCTTCCTTCAGCTTAAAAATGTCTTCCGCCCCAAATTTCAGACTTCAACAACTTTCACACCATTTAAGCTATCAACGCCGTTCAAACTTTGAATAGTATAGAATAGAATAGTTGAATAGCATAGTCTGGAATCATCATCGGTCATTCAAATGTTTGATTACACTTTTACTTTTTCGGCAATCGAATTTCATTTTTAATTTTTTGGCCCCATAGGAATGCATTATGAAAAGTTAAGTTCACTTTCGCTTTGACAATGGCTGTCTGTACAAGCCACTAGATGGAGTCAGACTGTCAAACAGCCAGGGTCACATTTCACACAAATTTTCTTCAGAAATTGTAACTTTTTAGCCTCATATATGTAATTACATATATGGGGTACAATGTTAACAATGAACAATTAAATTAAATCTCTATAAAATACATTATAGAAGATACATACATATACATTAAACCACATTATATCAAGGTTTGAATACAATCACAGGAGATATTTTCAGCAAGGAAAAACAAGGAAATCTCAAAATAACACATTGACACAATTTTGGCATACAAATGAATTTCTATGTCCGGGTGTAGGGGTGTGTGGGTGTGTGTGTGGAGGGGGGCGGGTGGCAAGAAGAAAGTAGCAGACTTAGGGGTTAATGCTGGAGGTAGCGTTGTACAGCCGGATGGCTGTTGGCACAAAAGAGTGCTTGAAGCTCCCTTGTACACCTAGGTTGGATGAGACGGTGGCTGAAGGAGCTTCTCAGCCCGTTCATCTCATCATAGAGGGGGTGGGATGGGTTCTCCAAGATGGATCGGTGTTTAGACCTCATCCTCCCCTCAGCCACCTCTTCCAGAATGTCCAGGCTCTCTCCCACAACCGAGCCAGCTTTCTTGACCAGCTTGTTGATCTTGTTGGCATCCTTTGCCTTGATGCCACCTCCCCAACATACCACAGAAGAGTGCACTGGCCACCACAGTCTGGTAGAACATGCGGAGCAGCCTGTTGCACACATTGAATGATCTGAGCCTCCTCAGGAAGTACAGTCTGCTCTGACCTTTCCTGTAGAGGGCATCAGTGTTGTCTGACCTGTCCAGTTTATTGTTGAGGTGCACCCCCAGGAACTGGAGGATGACAGGTGGTGGTGGTCGCCTCTTGTTCCGACGGAAGTCCACCATGAGCTCTCGTCTTGCTGACATTGAGTTGATAAGTGTTTCAGCTCCACTCCTAGTATGAATAATGAGAAAAAGGAGAGGGAATGGGTTATCATTGCAGGGTTAACTGAATATAAAGAGACCAGCTATATGATGTAGACAGCATTAAACCAAGAAATGTAAACGATATGGCAGCAATTTCTAGAACCTTCTCTTTCTGGCAAAAGATAATTTTTATTAAGATCTAGTAAGAGAAGAGGGTCCTATTAATTGCCACAAAGTACCACAAACAACCTCAAAGTACCCCAAACTACCACAAAGCATCACAAAGTACCCCAAAGGGTAGCACGAAGTACCTCAAAACACTGAAAAGACTCCCAGTTAATGATAAATCAGTTTGGGCTGCTTAAAAACATGTACTATCCCTTTAGGCTTGAATCCATTTCAAGCCATAAATATTTGTCAAAGGTGATCATATGGGCAATTTAAATTGCTAAAGAAGCAATATTTTTCCATGAAAATGTTACACAGAGCAAATTGACAAATGTGTGTGTGTGCGCGTGTGTAAATAACTTTCTTCTTAAATAAGCAATATTTGTTTGACTGGCTTCAAACATTCTTTCCACGTAACGTGTTTCGGGGGCTCTGATTGGTTTAAGGAAACACTCGAAGTTCACTACAAGTCTTCAATTCACTTAACTGGCCTTCACAAGTCTACAAAAAAATACAAAATATCTGATGGACATTAATAACTGAAAACACCACCTCTTTGGTGCATACTGGAACTGCAGACATTGCTAAAAGAAAATATTGATACGGTGGCCATAACCCTGTGGGTTGATAAAAAAAGGAAGGTTCGCCGCCTGTGCCTAAAATAATAGTTACATGCAAACATTAAATGGGAAGGAGGTTCTACATACCTTCATGATATGAGTGTTGGTAAATGCAGCAGAGCTTAGACGGTGACCATGACTCCCTTCCTGGAAAGACCATCTCTGCTTCTTTCGCACCAGCTGCACCACATCTGAGGGCATGTAGGGAAACAAGCAGGAATAGCTGTGACTAACATCCCTCTTAGGTCATTGACTCAGTGTGTCTTTGTGTGTGTCTGCACGAGTGAGTGAGTGAGTGAGTGAGTCGTACTGCTTACCATACATGTGTGATTGTGTATGCCTGTGTGGTCAGATGGGTAAGTTGAGGTAGGCCTTCTGGTTTGCTGGTGTACCATCATACCAAAGACTGCAGGCTGCCAACAAGCACATGCAGCTGGGGATATTTTGATCAGTGATGGCAGGGCACTGTTTCTTCTTTTAAAATGTGTTTTCTTCCTTCTGTATAACACTGAAAGGGATAGTGCTGAAATCACTGGAGGTCAAAGGGATAAGGATGAAGAAGCTCAAAAAGGATAGACATTTAAGGATAGGTGTGAGAGTGGCAGTGGCAGACCTGGACAAAGGAGAGAGAAGAAAAAGATGATAATTAGTATTAAATAACAGTAAATTTGAATCACAATGTTATTTAGTTTAATTGAACTTCTAACTTAGTAGAAGTTATCTAATTCATTACCTTAAATTCCATACATTGCTATGCTATGTATGTTCATTCTATCAGGATAGTACCTGCTTTGAGCTGAATGGGGGTTCATACAATTTTTATGCTGAGAACCAGAATGTGTACACGCATGTGCTGAAAGCTACACAACCCTGTGCTCTAACCTCTCAGATAAAATGCACGTTAAGTATATGCGGATGCCTGTGTACAAATGTTTTCAACTTTTCGAAAAAGTACAAAAATCTGCACTGACAATAACAGGGTACACAGCAGCAGATGAAAAAAAGACTGTGTTTCGGCACTATGCCATCATCAGCATTTTGAATGCTGTAAACACTACACTTTCTTTCCGGTTGCTTGCTGCTCTGCGACCAGAATATAGGAATATTTTCGGTCCGCGGCCCGGTGGTTGGGAACCCCCGATGTAAACACACGAAGGCACCCGCATACAGGGACATACGACCCGCACACACACTCACTCACTCACTCACACATTTACTTAATCAGGTTTAATCTAGCTATGATAAGATTGCTAAAATGCATGTGAAAAGCAGACAAGCGCACATTTAGTGCCGCCGTTTGACAAGGAGTAACATTACCGAAAAACAAAGCACTCTTTGCCTGACAGTCTCTCGCATTGACTGAAGAAATATCATATCAATATCATAGGCTACCGTGGATATCATACTGGATATCAACTTGCCGCATATACAGTATAACGTTATAGCTTTAGTAAAAATAATACCTATAGAGGAATGCCAACAAAATAAACAACTAGCTAACTAGTCAAATTACAGTTCGAGTGAGCATGCAGTTTTCTCTGGCTATTAAATATTTAAATTCAGTCCATCCAATAAGTATACAAATTTGACAGAGATGGTAGAAATAGAATAAAAGTTACTTACTTTTTGGCTGGCGTCTCTTCCAAGGTAACGTTACTCCTGCAGCGACTGTTTGCGACGGAGAGAAGACAGGCAAAGAGAGCGCCAAGTTTGAATCTCAATAGTGTAACGTCATTGGTCGAGCGGGGTGGTTGGGGGATGGGGGAGTTTGGCCAGGAGCTGTGACTTCTAAGGCCCACCTGTTTAAGCATTTTCACTGCAGTTGGTTGTGGAAAGAAAAGTGTTGTAGCAAGTGATAGGCACTGAAAAGCTATAGTACTATGTACAAGGTCAAAATGATCCTGGATTCTTCTTGATATATAGGCCATTGCAAATGACAAGACTGGAGCTAAGTGAAAATGCTATCCTACAGCATAGTCTTGTAGTACATTAAACTCATGCAATTTTAAGGTGTTAAGCCTGGAAAACAATGCTGGTCTGGCCTTTAAGTGGGCTACTCTAATAACACATTAGCCTAAACCCCTTGGTTGGGAAAGCTTCGGGGCCAACATATAGATACAGCAGTGGAGGGTAGAGAGCTGATCAGCAACATATAAGCTAAAACATGCATGCATCAGGATCAATGGATCAGAGTACACAACCAAAGGCAAGCTTTGGGTTGATGAGCTGCCATTGTGCTGTTTGCATTGTTGTAATGGACAGTGGATTGTCTTTGCCAGCTTGTAACCCCAAGGGTGCAACATTATGGAGGCACAATGTATTGCAATCTAAAAGATGAAAGTCAAAAAAAGTCATTCAGTAGTGGAACTCTTTTTGTCTTGAATTAGTCTTAAAATTAAAAACAAAAATTCAAATGTCTTCTGTTGAAATCAAGCATGAATGAATAGATCAGACCTTTCATAACAATTCATGACAAAGGGGCATTGTTCTGTTAAGAACATCACTAATTTTGTAATATATTTTAGGGCTTTTCAGCTCTATTTGACAGCACAGTGAAGAGAGAAAGGAAAGGGGGAAGAGAGGGGAATGCACAATGCCAGCCCAACTCATAAAGCGATGCCCCGCAACGCAACGGTTAATCTTTGGTCTATCTACCTGCAACACATTTACAGTTGTGCAAACAGCTGTTTGTGTTCGCTACTCTGTCTGCAACATCATTCTACTGCTGGAAAAATCATCAATGTAGTAATCTACATGTGGCTACACAAATTTATAAATCTGGCAATTTTAAACCTCAAGGAGGTGTCAATTTTATACTGTGAGTGAGGCCAATGTTGGTACTAGGTATGTGGCCCAGAAAGACATTTCCCTATAGAGGCCCGTTTGAAAATAAATGTGTGTTAAATGTTTACAAAGATAGCTTCAACGTTGCATATGACAAAAAAGTCTTTGAATATTTCCATTATTTATTTGAAGGATTGCCAGGATTGATATCTGCACTGGGTACTTCTGTGAACTATCATTGTCCTGAAAGTATAAATTAAATTTAGGCTTTCACGATGCTTATTTTACTTGTATATGTTCACCTAAAAATGCATATTTGAAGTACAAGTCGCTCCTGCTGCGATTGCCACGTTGCCACATGATTGTCACGTGCAAAAAAACACTAATACGCATGTCCGCTGAGCAACCAGGAAGTCGAGGAAATTTTTTGCGGATGCGCAGGGTGAGCAAGTTCAATAGACATGAATGGGCCGCCATTTGCCGTTTAGTCTCTAAACTTCCTTGGCGAGTGCCCCGTTATGTTACGAAAAGGTAACGTTATTTCTGTCATGTCAACATGTCGAAAAGAAACTCACATGATGAATGTGTGTGCTAATGATACAACCTTGTAGAAATACAATAATCTTGTAGAATCACCATCTTTGTCAGTATTGTTGTATTGAGTATTTTTGTCATTATAGTCTCCCATATAATGACTGTGTAATAACAGACAAAATCTGTAAATGTTCGTATGGGAAACCATGTCTTACTCATTGTGTACTTACAGATATTGGCTCGTAAAAAAAATGTAGATAAATAATTTTTTGAACTGACTCTAGCAGTACAATAACAGTAACAATCTGTAGTATCACATTCCTAAATTGACCTATGTATTTATAACAAAACCTTGTAAAAAAAAAAAGTCATGTTGTAGAATTACCATCATAGACTTTATCCTTAAAAAAAGGCTTACTGTATTTCGTCATTAAGTAATTTATCCGTAAAATGATGGAGAAAATTGAATAATAGTCATTTAATGTAAATTTAATGCAATTTGACAGTTAAAAAAAGTGAAATGCATGTCAATTAACGCAATATTTGATGGTACTTTGCATGTAAATTTACATATTTTTTTACAGTGAACTTACAGATATTGGCTTGTACAAATACGTAGATAAATCATTTTTTTAACTGACTGTAGCAGTATAATAACAGTAACAAGCTGTAATATCACATTTGTAAATTTACCTGTGTATTTACGTATTTTTATGGCAAAACCATGTAAAAGAAAAGTCATGTTGTAGAATTACCATCATTGACTTTATCCTTTAAAAAAAGCTTTACTGTGTTTTGTTATGAAGTAATTTAACTGTAAAATTACGGAAAAACATTTAATAATTGTCATTTAATGTAAATTTAATGCAATTTGACAGTTAAAAAAGAAAAAGTGAAATGCATGTCAATTGACATGATATTCGATGGTACTTTGCGCGTAAATTTACATCTTTTTTTTACAGTGTACCTGACTGCACACACACACACACACAATTTGATATTATCACAAATGCACCCATACGAAGACACTGACAAGGACACACAAACACACACACAGAGTTTAGTATTATCACATATCAACACACAGGCTCATAGACATAAAAGGACACACACACACACACACACACACACACACACACACACACACACTTGCAGCCATGCACCCAGGTTTGGGCCTAATGAGACAGAGAAAACTGCTGACTCAGGGTAAAGGACCCAATAATATTTGCGCGGACCCTCGCAGGGCAAATAACCTTTTTGTGTTGCTGCATCCGCGCCCAGCCCGTCGCCGGCTATCTCCACAGGACATTGCTGTCAAAGCAGATTTTTTTGGTATGCAGGTACAGTTCTCGCCGTATTGAAGTCGAGCTGCTTTCGGCCACGCATTAGCATACAATGCTGGTGTTGCATGAGACAGGAGGGATTTTATCAGGGAGGAGGAGGGAGTGTGTGGTGTTAGGGGGTATCAGGAGAGGAGCAAAAATAGAAGATAACACAAAACTCAAATGATCGTCTGGCGGAAATTGAGTTGTTGTTGCAGCAGCAAATAGCAGCAGGACGCAGCAAAGAAGACCAGAATGAGAATAGAGCAAAAGGGAAGGTCATAATAAAGGTGCTGCAAAGGAAGTCAGAGGTGTAAAGGTATGGAAAGACAGAAAGACAGAAATGAAACACTAACTAGCACTAACAGTGATTGAGACTAACAATACCAGATACATGCAGTATAAACATCTATATAGAAGAAATGAGTAAAGGAAAGTAGAGGTGAGAATAGAAAAGAAGAGAGATGGAAGAGGGGAGGAAAGGAATCACAAGGGAAGGAAAGGACAGAGGAGAGGATAGATCTGTTTTCTTAGGTATTAGAGAAAGAAAGGGAGAAAGATTTCCACTAATGCCCGGCGGCTCACCTAGACTCAAATACCCAGCTTTAACAAACTGATACGAGCACACACACACACACACACACACACGCGCACACACACACACACACACACACGCGCGCGCGCGCACACACACACACACACACACAATTATTGGCTGCTAACAGCCTATAGATGAATATGGATTAATTTTACGGAGTGTAGGCAGAAGCCAAATCTCACACACACACACACTAGCTGCAGGTCCTATAGATAAATGTGGTGTAGGGTAGCTGTGATATCGAGTGTGGATTAGTGAACAGGCTTAGCTAGCATATAATATGTCACAGTCAGTCTCCCAGCTATCCCTCTAGCTTTTATCTTATTAGTGTGTGTGTGTGTGTGTGTGTGTGTGTGTGTGTGTGTGTGTCTATCCTACACATCATTTATTTAGCAGCAGCCCGCTAGCAGCTTGCTGTGTGTGTGCCTGGAGAGATGTAGTAGTATCAGTTTGAGAAAACAAGACCTGGTGTTGAGCTACGTTCATCAGCCCTGATAGATGGTGTTGCTCAGCTCTGCTCTACTCTCTTCTATTTTGTTCTATTGACCTTATTCTCAGGGTGGCCATTTTGAACTTGCATCATACTCGGGGTGGGAAACTCTGCCAGGAAGATTGGCATATATATATATATATATATATATATATATAACTAGCGTTCCTTCAACACAAACGCGAGGACAGTTATCAGACTAGCTAGCAAGCTTGGGAACAACAACAACTAGCATCAGTATTCAATGAAACAATCACAATCAATGATAAATATAAATATAGATATAGATATAAATCATCTTGTACTGTTTTGATTAAGTTCCTTATGAATTAGTCATGCTCTGTGTGTCTTTTATATAGTTGAAGATCACTTTTAATTGTCTTTCTTTCAGTCCGCACAAATGGATCCTTTTTTTAAAAATGCTCTTCTAAGGTTTAGCGCTTCTTATCTCAACTTATTGTCTTTTATATGTTTAAACATCGATAGATATTTATGAACTGTGATATTTAGCTTCTCAAATGTGTATGAATTCACGTCTCTTGCCTTTTGGTAGGAAACTTGTTAAAAAAATAGCACCAAAACACCTTCTGCTAGTTAGCTACTAGCTAGCTAGCTAGGCTAGATTTGGTAGCTAGCTAGTGGGCTGAATATTTGACCTTAAGATGTGAACCTGTACCCCTCTGGGTTTGGAGGTCCATTTGTGTCTTAATATGTTTTTTATTGGGGGATCTGTGAAAGGATAAATGTTTGTTTGTGTGATGAACAGTAGAACATACCTGGGTGTGACCTGGGTTCAAGATGGCCACCGTGGGAATAAGTCCTGTGTGGTTTTAGTCCCTCCTCTTCCTGCTCTGTCCCACTCCCTGTTCTCCTCCGGGTTCGTTTGACCTTTGAACTCTACAAACCAAACAACCTGTCTGTTTTATTGAGCAGCGATACCAGTGCTGCTCGCTGAGAGGGAACCTGGTGTTGTTTCCTCATTCAATATCAGTAACATTATCCGTTAGTGTTATTGGGCTGTGTGCTGGTGAATATGGAGTATTGATCTGCCTTTGTGTTTGTTTTCATTGTTAATTGTGTTGTGTGATGACTGATGGCTTTTTTCTCCCTCTCTCCCTCCTCTTCTACTCCTTCCTCCCCTCCTCCCTCTTTTCCTTGTAACACCACCTTTATTCTTTCTGCTCTCCTCCTTCCTCCATCCTTTCTTTTATTATCCTCTTTTCTCCCATCCCCTCATCTCCTCTCCCCCTCTTCTCTCCTCTCCATCCACTATCTTCTCCCTCATCTTCTTTTCACCTCCCCTCTCTCGCCCTCCTCCCTCCTCCCCAGCCTCCCCCTCCCCCTGCTCCTTCTCTGTGCAGGGAGGAAAGACGCTGCAAAGCAAATCCCTGCTGAATTCCTACTACTCAGGTACACACACACACACACACACACACACACACACACACACACACACTAGCCTTGAAGAAGCTTGAGGCGATGATTCAAGGTGTTTCTGAGGCGATGGAGTTGAGTAATACTGCCTGCAGCTGTGGCAGCAACTGGACAAACTACTGCTACGTGACTCTTCAGAGACTAGTTAGTTACTGATACTGGTAGTTAGTGAGAGACGGCAGCCTCTTCAGATACTAGTTAGTTACTAGTACTGGTAGTTAGTGAGAGACGGCAGCCTCTTCAGATACTAGTTAGTTACTGATACTGGTAGTTAGTGAGAGACGACAGCCTC
>JAXDDX010000039.1:2650000-2652500 GCA_034670405.1 Hoplostethus atlanticus | reverse complement strand
TGTGTGGTTCTTTGTGAACCAGCTGCTTTCCCCGTAGCTCAGGTGTTTTTCTCAGCTATGGAAATGGGATTTCATAAACGCTCACACACACAAAATCATCCATATGTACAAAGACACAAGCACACGCCGACGAGCGTCTACACACACGTGCACACGGGGACAAGGACACACGCACACACACACACACACACAAAGTTACAAATATGCATGCAGGTACACACACACATCGAACAGTAAATCCACTGGCTCAGTGGGAAGCCGCCGCAGCATAGCGTGCATTTTATGTGCAAACACGTTTCCTTTAAAAATCAATTTCCTGGTTCGTGACGTGCGGCGAGCGGCCACGCAGCGCCGCGCTCCGCCGCTTCACAAAGTGACAGTCAGCTTTTTATGCCGGGCCAAGGACGGCCGATCACTGCTGCTACCAGAGGAGGCTTGTTTTTCATGGATCAGGAGGTCTGCACGGCCGCACGCATACAAATAGTTGATAGACGCATGGAGCCGTGCATTCTGGGTGATCGGACTGTAATGGGATAGCACAGAAGACGCGTCGCATCGAGGTGTGAATGAAGTTCGAAGCGTCCAAACCACCTCCGGAGATCAGAGACACATTTAGTTTAGAGCAGTGGTCCTCAGATCCGGGCCTCGGGGTCCAGAGTACCGCTGGGTTTCTATTCTGCCAGGTAGTTTCCATTCTAGCTGGATTGGTTAATGCAGTTAACTTCCTGGTAGGAGAGAAAACCAGCAGCACTCTGGTTTAGAGCATCCCATCCCCACTAACTGAGACACCGTAGATTTTCTCTGTTTACCCAAATGAAATTCTGGTGTCTGGTATGGTTGCCGGCAGGAATTCTCCCCCGCCCGGAGGAGCGCTCGACTCGCCGACGTCAGATCCTCGGCCTCGCTCGTCCCTTTGATGTCCTTTGGTGTAAAGGGATCACAGGCCGGCCGGGCTGGTGAACACCAGCAGTTCACCGACGACACGTTACATGATCTCTGGGTTTTAAAGTTCCTCAGAGTTCAAATCGCCTCGCTGCCGTTTGGGGCTGTCAGCCTCTAACAACAAGGTGGAGATGCAGCGTGTCTGAAATCCACCTCGCTGCCTCGGACATGGAAAGAACCAAACAGGCAGCTTGGATTGTCAGGATGGCTGGATGGGGAACGAGAGAGACGAGGTGTTCACTGTTCAGGACGTTAGAAAGAGAAACTGGATGCAAACAGGCAAACATGCACATGTATACATACAAACTTTCATACGTGTTCCTGTGTGGTAGCACGTCGGGGGTTTGAGTCCCACTTGGGCTCACCCACATTAAAAATGTCTGAAATCATGTAAGGCAGTTTGGATAGAGGCATCACTACCGAACAGTCAAAACCTTGGTAGGATTTCTATTCTGCACATCTGAGCCTTACATCGCTTTTGATGTCAATTTGAAATATTTGACGGACTTATTTTGATCATTTGATAGTTTTTTTAGCACCCAGGATCTATTTTTTCCAAAAGCAGTCTTAGCAGAAAGCATATCAGAGTACTAGCCTCTACACCTCCATATTCCTTTAACTTTAACATAACACTTTCTCAGAGCACTTATGGTGGCAGCCGACTGTACAACACTGTACATTACCCTGTGGACAAAATGAAAACTGACAGGCATTTTGAAGGTTCATGTATTTATCCTGCATCAGTACCATTCAATGTTACACAGTTCAACCGAATCATCTAGTCATCTAGTGTCTCTCAACCGACCGGACTGATTTTTAACAAACAATCCCGCTTAGGGTGTAGCACATGCACATGCACATGCACATGCACATGCACATGCACAGCAGGAGTTGAAATGCAATTACAAGTGGGGCTTCTCTAATGGTCTGCACTGTACCTGGATTTAGAAGTAGTTGTTCCACAGCGTTACTGGAGGGCCATTATTTTGTCCCCAGTGTAGCTCAGCTCAGCATTAGGCTGCATGTAAGGTGATTATGGTTAATGGCAGTCATTTTGTTTGGTCATAATGTGGCAGCGCTGCGTAATTGAAGGTGAGAGAGACAGCAGGATTGAGAGAAAGTCATTTTTAACCTTTCCGTAGTCAGGGAAGATGGAGCATCCCAGGTCTGTTGTGGCCTCTCCTCCATCAGCCACCTACACAGTCCCTGTCCAACCACCGTCTACTGCTGCTGGACCTTCTGTAGGTGGCGCTCTTTTTCTTTCACTTCCTGTCTCCATCTCTTAATAAGGAAAAATGGGGGAGTTTTCTATCTGTTTGTATGTCTCTCTCTCTCTCTCTCTCTCTCTCTCTCTCTCTCTCTCTCTCTAAGTCTTGTTAAAAGTGAACCCTTCCTGTGAAGAGGGTTTGTGACTTTCCTGTGCAGCAGCTTGGCGGCGTCGCAGAGCACTGTGGGCATCTGACACACCGCGAGGTTCAAAGGAAGTGACTTTACACGCACATACATACAGGACACATGCATATAGACGCTCACACACACACACACACACACACACACA
>JAXDDX010000039.1:2642500-2645000 GCA_034670405.1 Hoplostethus atlanticus | reverse complement strand
CAACTGCTTTATCAGGTCTTTCCCCCAAATCCCCCCACTGTTGCAAAGAAATAAAATCAGCCCTTTTTGTTTTGGTTCACTCCCAAAAAAAATAAAAACATTTCGAAAAGATTTTCACTAACCATACTTTTATTTAAAAATGCCCAAAAAAACCCGTTGTTTGACATTCTTTTTGAAAGCAGAGCACTGCACGGGGGAATGACAGGAAACCCACCGGGGGTGATAAAACATCTTTTTAAAAAAACCCAAAATGATGCTTAAAACAATAAAAACACAAGTCTACCTGGAGAGCAAGTTGTCCTTACTGTGAGACCAAGTGTTACGTCTTTTTTGTTATAAAAACATCTCCATACGTCACGAGCTCATGAACGAACATACTTTTTCCCCGACCCTTTAGAGAACTGAATGAGGGTTCCCGGGGTTCCTGTCTAATTTATTGTTCTCATCAGTTAAAATCACCACAAAAACAGATAATCCTCCCTTCATTCGGATACACAACAATGTGTCCAGAAAAAAAAAAACATCACGGGCATAGTTGGGCATAGAATTTAAAAAAACCATTTTTACATTTTTATATTGAGCACTGATTTTAGTAAACTCCCCCAACAACATTTTCCATACATAAGAATAAGGTTAAAAAAAATGTTCAGAAAAAAAAATCCCAACACCCCCACTATTGTTGGACTTGTGGCTGAGAAGATTTCCCCCTCCATTCCCTTTTTTAGTCAGTTACAATGTCGTCATACTGGCGTTTCCTGCACAAACATTACATCTAGGTTCTTTAACTTAAATTAAATTTAAAAAAGAAGCTCCTTTTCAATATCCCTCGCTCCATTGAGTTTAAGGTTGGGCCCATTTTTATGTCACACATGGGGAAAAGGGGGCTGAGTCCTATCACAAACAGAGCATACTAACCATAACAGCAAAATAGTTGAGACTAAGCTTAGTCGTCATCAAGATCTGTGCCTTTTCCCCCCTGAACTGTTTCCTAGGCGGAAAAAACCTCCTGGCAGTGAATGTTTCTTCACCTAAATCTCCTGTTTCTTCAAAGGTTCCCCGACTGAATCAAGAAAAAGATTCAGGTCTGGGAAAAAAAATTCTCTACCCTTTAGGGCCCCTTTCCCCTTGTTGTCTACCAGGAATTTTCTAATACTAGTGATAGAATAGCCATCTTGATATCTACTTGCATTTTGACAGGGGTTGGGACCACATCACGTACTTTCCTCCAGGTTTTTCCTCCCTTTGAGGGGAAAGGGGGATTTGTGATTTTCCTGGAGGTTTTTTTTTTGGGGGCTGAGTTGTTTGACCGACCCCCTGAGGTTTTCCCTTTTTACTGGGCCTTTCAAAAGTTTTATCATCCATCTTATGTCTTCATCTGTTATACAGACCCTGCCACTCGAGTAGGGCTGTCCCCTTTCCCGTTCCTTCTGCTCATCGTTCCTTCTGTCCTACCCTTTTTCTGCCTATCTGTCCCCACCTGTTCTTTCTCCCTACCTGTTTCCCTTTTGCCCTACCTGATCCTTCTGCCCACCCCCCCCATATCTTTCCCTATACTCTCCACCGCCGCCCTACCTTCCGCCAACTGTTCCCCCCCACCCCACACCTTTTTTCATTTTTTTTTCCTTTTCCAAAGCCGGGGGGCCCCATTTCCCGTCCCCACCTCCGCCACACCCCCCACGGGGGGGGGGTGAGCGGCGGGGGTTTCGACCACCTTACTTTTTTCGCGCATTCGTCCATGTCTTCATTCCCTTCCCAAACCTCGTTGCTATAACGGGGAACTTTGGAAAAAGGGTTCCCTCCCGGTTTTTAACCAGGGGGGGAGGGGGGAAGGTTCATTTACACCACACCCGTTCAAAAAAACCCCTTGGGGTTTCTCGATCTGTCTAAAAAATGACCACACTTTGTTCACCTTGACGCAGACTTAACGCTGCGTACCCACCACCTCTCCTACCGCAAACTGATCCTCCCCGACACTGACACCCCCTCACAGCTGCCGGGTGTCACTTCTCCAACCCCAAAACCCACCCAAAAACGGGCATCGCCAGGGGGCCCGGGGCCGGGGAGCACCGCTACCACCACAAAAATAAAAGGAAACTAACTTTAAAATACTCACAAATACCTCGAAACCAAAAAATAAAGAAAAAACAATAAAAGATGACAAAACAATAGAAAAAGATACAAAGTTTGAATGCTCACTCACACAACAACCGGTCGCTCCTCACTCACTCGCACTTCCGCTCAAGAGAGAGAAAAAAGAGAGAGAGAAGAAGAGAAGAAAAGAGAGTAGAAAAGGGGGAAAGGGAAAAGAAAAATAGAAAAAAAAAGAAAAAGATAATAGATTAAAAAAAAAAATAAAAAAAAAAATAGAAAGGGAGATAGATAGATAGGGGGGGGGGGGAAAAAAAAAAAAAAAAAAAAAAAAAAAAAAAAAAAAAAAAAAAAAAAAAAAAAAAAAAAAAAAAAAAAAAAAAAAAAAAAAAAAAAAAAAAAAAAAAAAAAA